>CAVNZX010000020.1:0-40979 GCA_963693515.1 Pipistrellus nathusii
ACAACAGTAATTCTTGGAAAATGACAATAAATAGATATGAACTCAAATAGAACATGTATAAAACACTTCTCCAACTGAGTTGTTCGTGTAGAAAATGTATGTTAAATCCAGGAATCCTTATTTCAAGTTTAGAGCACATTAAACAGAGTAGGAATGCTATGTTATTTCCGTAGGAGCCTAGAATGGTAAATGTGTGAATATCAGGGTAGAATACACTAGAAATAGAGATATAAACACATTTAGCAGCGTTGGAAAGCCTTACACTTCACAGAAACGTATCATTATACTTTATAAAATAGTTGAGAGACAATGTTCACGAACCTTTCAGGTTAATAACTCTGTTTAGGTATTTATTTGTACATGTTCCCAATGTTTATACCTGGAGAAGAAGGCGTAATGATAGAAAAATACAAGGAAACAACAGTAATTCTGGGAAAATGACAATAAATAGATGAGAACTCACTTAGAACATGTATAAAACACTTCTCCAACTGAGTTGTTCGTGAAGAAAAGGTATCTTAGACCAGGAATTCCATATTTGAGTTTAGAGCACATGAAACAGTGTATGAATCCTATGTTGTTTACTTAAATTAGCCTAGAATGGTAAATGTGTGAAATACAATGCAGAATACACTTGAAAAAGAGAACTGAACACATTTATCAGCTTCGGAATGCCTTACACTTCACTGAAATGTATCATTAAACTCTAAAACACTGTTGAGAGACAATGTTCCCGAGCTTTTCAGGTTCATAACAGTGTTTTCGTTGTTGTTTGTACATGTTCCCAATGTTTATACCTGGACAAGAAGGCCTAATGTTAAAAACTACAAGAAAACAACTGTAATTCTGGGAAAATGACAATAAAGAGATGAGAAATCAGATAGAACGTGTATAAAACACTTCTCCAACTGAGTTTTTTGTGTAGAAAAAGTATGTTAGATCCAGGAATTCCTTAATTTGAGTTTAGAGCACATTAAACAGTCTATGAATGCTATGTCGTTTCGTTAAGGAGCCTAGATTGGTAAATGTGTGAAATACAATGCAGAATACACTTGAAATAGAGAAATAAACACATTTAGCAGCTTTGGAAAGCCTTACACTTCTTTGAAATGTATCATTAAACTCTATAACATAGTTGAGAGACAATGTTCCCGTGCTTTCCAGGTTCATAACTGTGTTTAGGTAGTTGTTTGTACATGTTCCCAATGTTTATACCTGGACAAGAAGGCGTAATGATAGAAAATACAAGGAAACAACAGTAATTCTGGGAAAATGACAATAAATAGATGAGAACTCACTTAAAACATGATAAAACACTTCTCCAATTGAGTTGTTCTTGTAGAAAAGGTATGTTAAATCTAGGAATCCTTAATTGGAGTTTAGAGCACATTAAACAGAATAGGAATGCTATGTGTTTCCTTAAGGAGCCTAGAATGGTAAATGTGTGAATATCAGGTTAGAATACACTTGAAATAGAGATATAAACACATTTAGAAGCTTTGGAAAGCCTTACACCTCAATGAAATGTATCATTAAACTCTATAACACTGTTCAGAAACAATGTTCCCGAGCTTTTCAGGTTCATAACAATGTCTGCGTAGTTGTTTGTACATGTTCCAAATGTTTATACCTGGACAAGAAGGCGTAATGATAGAAACTACAAGGAAACAACAGTAATTCTGGGAAAATGACAATAAATAGATGAGAACTCACTTAGAACATGTATAAAACACTTCTCCAATTGAGTTGTTCGTGTAGAAAAGTTATGTTAAATCTAGGAATCCTTAATAGAAGTTTAGAGCACATTAAACAGAGTAGGAATGCTATGTGTTTCCTTAAGAAGCCTAGAATGGTAAATGTGTGAACATCAGGGTAGAATACACTTGAAATAGAGATATAAACACATTTAGCAGCTTTGGAAAGCCTTACACTTCACTGAAATGTATCATTAAACTCTATAACATAGTTGAGAGACAATGTTCCCGAGCTTTTCATGTAAACACATTTACAGCTCTGGAAAGCCTTACACTTCACAAAAATGTATCATTAAACTCTATAACATAGAGAGAGACAATGTTCCCGAGCTTTTCAGGTTCATAACTGTGTTTAGGTAGTTGTTTGTACATGTTCCCAATGTTTATACCTGGACAAGAAGGTGTAATGATAGAAACTACAAGGGAAGAACAATAATTCTGGGAAAATGACAATAAATAGATGAGAACTCACTTAGAACATGTATAAAACACTTCTCCAACTGAGTTGTTCATGTAGAAAAGGTATCTTAGATCCAGGAATTCCATATTTGAGTTTAGAGCACATGAAACAGTGTATGAAACCTATGTTGTTTACTTAAATTAGCCTAGAATGGTAAATGTGTGAAATACAATGCAGAATACACTTGAAATAGAGAAATGAACACATTTATCAGCTTCGGAATGTCTTACACTTCAGTGAAATGTATCCAAGGAAACAACAGTAATTCTGGGCAAATGACAATAAATAGATGAGAACTCACTTACAACATGTATAAAACACTTCTCCACCTGAGTTGTTTGTGTTGAAAATGTATCTTAGATCCAGGAATTCCTTAATTTGATTTAGAGCACATTAAACAGTGTATGAATCCTATACTGTTTACTTACCTGGACAAGAAGGTGTAATGATAGAAACTACAAGGGAACAACAATAATTCTGGGAAAATGACAATAAATAGATGAGAACTCACTTAGAACATGTATAAAACACTTCTCCAACTGAGTTGTTCGTGTAGAAAAGGTATCTTAGACCCAGGAATTCCATATTTGAGTTTAGAGCACATGAAACAGTGTATGAATCCTATGTTGTTTACTTAAATTAGCCTAGAATGGTAAATGTGTGAAATACAATGCAGAATACACTTGAAATAGAGAAATGAACACATTTATCAGCTTCGGAATGTCTTACACTTCAGTGAAATGTATCATTAAACTCTATAACATAGGTGAGAAACAATGTTCCCGAGCTTTTCAGGTTCATAACAGTGTCTAGGTAGTTGTTTGTCCATGTTTCCAATGATTATACCTGGACAAAAAGGCCGAATGAACATGTATAAAAGACTTCTCCAACTGAGTTGTTTGTGTAGAAAAGGTATCTTAAATTCAGGAATTCCTTAATTTGAGTTTAGAGCACGTTAAACAGTGTATGAATCCTATGCTGTTTACTTAATGTTGCCTAGAATGGTAAATATGTGAAATACAAAGCAGAATACACTTGTAATAGAGAAATAAACACATTTAGCATCTCTGGAAATCCTTACACTTCACTAAAATGTATCATTAAACTCTATAACATAGAGAGAGACAATGTTCCCGAGCTTTTCAGGTTCATAACTGTGTTTAGGTAGTTGTTTGTACATGCTCCCAAGGTTTATACATGGAAAAGAAGGACTAATGATAGAAACTACAAGGAAACAACAGTAATTCTGGCAAAATGACAATAAATACATGAGAACTAGCATAGAACATGTATAAAACACTTCTCCAACTGAGTTGTTCGTTTAGAAAAGGTATCTTAGATCCAGGAATTCCATATTTTTGTTTAGAGCACATTAAACGTTGTATGAATCCTATGTTGTTTCCTTAAAGTAGCCTTGAATGGTAAATGAATGAAATACAAGGCAGAATACACTTGAAATAGAGAAATAAACACATTTAGCAGCTTTGGAAAGCCTTACACTTCACTGAAATGTATTATTAAACTCCATAACATAGTTGAGAGACAATGTTAACGACATTTTCAGGTTAATAACTCTGTTTAGGTAGTTGTTTGTACATGTTCCCAATGTTTATACCTGGAAAAGAAGGACTACTGATAGAAACTACAAGGAAACAACAGTAATTCTGGGAAAATGACAATAAATAGATGAGAACTCACTTAGAACATGTATAAAACACTTCTCCAACTGAGTTGTTCGTGTAGAAAAGGTATCTTAGAACCAGGAATTCCATTTTTGAGTTTAGAGCACATTAAACAGTGTATGAATCCTATGTTGTTTACCTACATTAGCCAAGAATGGTAAATTGTGAAATACAAGGTAGAATACACTTGAAATAGAGAAATAAACACAGTTAGCAGCTCTGGAAAGCCTTACACTTCACAGAAATATTTATACCTGGACAGGAAGGCCTAATGTTAAAAACTACAATAAAACATCAGTAATTCTGGGAAAATGAAAATAAATCGATGAGAACTCACATAGAACATGTATAAAAGACTTCTCCAACTGAATTGTTTGTGTAGAAAAGGTATCTTAGATTCAGTGAAGTTTAAGGCTTTCCAAAGCTACTAAATGTGTTTATATCTCTATTTCAAGTGTATTCTGCCCAGTATTTCACACATTTACCATTCTAGGCTCCTTTAAGTAAACAACATAGGATTCATACACTGTTTAATGTGCTCTAAACTCAAATTAAGGAATTCCCGTATTTAACATAACTTTTCTTCATGAACAACTCAGTTGGAGAAGTTTTTATACATGTTCTATGAGATTTTTCATCATTTTATTGTCATTTTCCGAGTCACAGATGTTTCCTTGTAGTTTCTAACATAGGCCTTCTTGTCCAGGTATAAACATTGGGAACATGGACAAACAACTACCTAAACACTGTTATGAACCTGGAAAGCTCAGGAACATTGTCTCTCAACTATGTTATAGAGTTTAATGATACATTTCAGTGAAGTGTACGCCTTTCCAAAGCTGCTAAATTGTTTATTTCCCTATTTCAAGTGTTTTTTTTAATTCATTTCACACATTTACCATTCAAGGCTCCTTTAAGTAAACAACAGGATTCATACACTTTTTAATGTGCTCTAAACTCACATTAAGGAATTCCTGTTTCTAAGATTACTTTTCTACACGAACAATTCAGTTGGAGAAGTTTGTATACATGTTCTATGCGAGTTCTCATCAATTTATTGTCATTTTCAGAGAATTACTGATATTTTCTTGTAGTTTCTAACCTTAGGCCTTCTTGTCCAGGTATAAACATTGGGAACATGGACAAACAACTACCTAAACACTGTTATGAATCGTAAAAGCTCGGGAACATTGTCTCTCAACTATGTTATAGAGTTTAATAATACACTTTTGTGAAGTTTAAGCCTTTCCAAAGGTGCTAAATGTGTTTATATCTCAATTTCAAGTATATTCTGCCTTGTATTACACGCATTTACCATTCTAGGCTCCTTTCAGTAAACAATGTAGGATTCATACACTGTTTAATTTGCTCTAACTCGAATCCTGGAATTCCTGGATCAAGATACCTTTTCTACACAAACAAATCAGTTGGAGAAGTGTGTTATACATGTTCTATGCTAGTTGTCATTTTGCCAGAGTTACTGATGTTTTCTTGTAGTTTCTAATATTAGGCCTTCAGGCCACATATAAGCTTAGCCCACGTATACAAACTACTTCCAAGACACTGTTATGAAGAGAAGAAGCTCGGGAACATTGTCTCTCAACTACGTTATAGAGTATAATGATACATTTCAGTGAAGTGTAAGGCTTTACAAAGCTGCTTAATGTGTTTGTTTCTCCCTTTCAGGTTTACTATGCCTTGTATTTCACACATTTTTCATTCTAGGCTCCTTTAAGTTAAAAACGTAGGATTCATACACTGTTAAATGTGCTCTAAACTCGAATTCTGGAATTCCTGGATCTAAGATACCTTTTCTACATGAACAACTCAGTTGGAGTAGTGGTTTATACATGTTCTATGCTAGTTGTCATGTATTTATTGTCATTTTGCCAGTGGTACTAATGTTTTCTTGTAGTTTCTAACATTAGGCCTTCTTGTCAAGGTATAAACATTGGGAACATGGACAAACAACTAACTGGACACAGTTATGAACCTGGAAAGCTCAGGAAAATTATCTCTAAACTATGTTATATAGAGTTTAATGATAAATTTCAGTGAAGTGTAAGGCTTTACAAAGCTGTTTAATGTGTTTCTTTCTCTATTTCAAGTGTATTCTGCCTGTATTTCACACATTTACCACTCTAAGCTCCTTTCAGTAAACAACATCGGATTCATACACCGTTTAATGGGCTCTAAACTCGAATTCTGGAATTCCTGGATCTAAGATACCTTTTCTACACGAACAGCTCAGTTGGAGAAGTGTTTTATACATGTTCTCTGCTAGTTCTCATGTATTTATTGTCATTTTGCCAGAGTTACTGATGTTTTCTTGTAGTTTCTAACATTAGTCCTCCTTGTCCAGGTAGAAACATTGAGAACATCTACAAACAACTACCTAAACACTGTTATGAACCTGGAAAGCTCGGAAACATTGTCTCTCAACTATGTTATAGAGTTTAATGATACATTTCAGTGAAGTGTAAGGCCTTCCAAAGCTGGTTAATGTGTTTATTCCACTATTTCATGTGTATTCTGCCTTGTATTTCACACATTTACCATTCTAGGCTCCTTCAAGTTATCAACGTAGGATTCATACACTGTTAAATGTGCTCTAAACTCGAATTCTGGAATTCCTGGATCTAAGATAACTTTTCTACATGAACAACTCAGTTGGACAAGTGTTTTATACGTGTTCTATGCTAGTTCTCATGTATTTATTTTCATTTTGCCAGAGGTACTAATGTTTTCTTGTAGTTTCTAACATTAGGCCTTCTTTTCAAGGTATAAACATTGGGAACATGGACAAACAACTAACTGGACACAGTTATGAACCAGGAAAGCTCAGGAACATTGTCTCTCAACTATGTTATATTGAGTTTAATGATACATTTCAGTGAAGTGTAAGGCTTTGCAATGCTGTTTAATGTGTTTGTTTCTGTATTTCAAGTGTATTGTGCCTTGCATTTCACACATTTACCACTCTAAGCTCCTTTCAGTAAACAACATCGGATTCATACACTGTTTAATGGGCTCTAAACTCAAATCCTGGAATTCCTGGATCTAAGATACCTCTTCTACACGAAAAACTCAGTTGGAGAAGGGTTTTACACATGTTTTATGCTAGTTCTCATGGATTTATTGTCATTTTGCCAGAGTCACTGATGTTTTCTTGTAGCTTCTAAAATTAGGCCTTTTTGTTCAGGTATCAACATTGGGAACATGAACAAACAACTATCTAAACAGTGTAATGAACTTGAAAAGCTTAGGAACACTGTCCTCTCAACTATGTTATGGAAGTGTTAGGCTTTCCAAATCTGCTAAATGGGTTTATTTCTCTATTTCAAGTGTACTCTGCCTTGTATTTCACATATTTACCATTCAAGGCTCCTTTAAGTTAACAACGTAGGATTTATACACTGTTTACTGTGCTCTAAACTTGAATTTTATAATTCCTGTATCTAAGATCCCTTTTCTACATGAACAACTCAGTTGGAGAAGTTTTTTATACATGTTCTATGCTAGTTCTCATGTATTTATTGTCATTTTGCCAGAGTTACTGATGTTTTCTTGTAGTTTCTACATTAGGCCTTTTTGTCAAGGTATAAACATTGGGAACATGGACAAACAACTAACTGGACACAGTTATGAACCTGGAAAGCTCAGGAACATTGTCTCTCAACTATGTTATAGAGTTTAATGATACATTTCAGTGAAGTGTAAGGCTTTACAAAGCTGCTTAATGTGATTATTCCTCTATTTCAAGTGTATTCTGCTTTGTATTTCACACGTTTACCATTCTAGGCTCCTTTAAGTAAATAATATAGGTTTCATACACTGTTAAAGTGCTCTTAAGTCTAGTTAAGGATTTCCTGGAACTTTGATACCTTTTCCACACTACGACCTGACTTGGAGAATCAGTTTCAGCTGTGCTAGATGAGTTCTCATCAATTTACTGTCTTTATCCCTGAATTATTCATGCTGTCATGTACTTTCCTAAATTTGGCCTTCAGGCCACATATAAGCTTAGCCCACGTATACAAACTACTTCTAAGACACTGTTATGAAGAGAAGAAGCTCGGGAACATTGTCTCTCAACTAGGTTATAGAGTATAATGATACATTTCAGTGAAGTGTAAGGCTTTACAAAGCTGCTTAATGTGTTTGTTTCTCTCTTTCAGGTTTACTCTGCCTTGTATTTCACACATTTTTCATTCTAGGCTCCTTTAAGTTAACAACGTAGGATTCATACACTGTTAAATGTGCTCTAAACTCGAATTCTGGAATTCCTGGATCTAAGATACCTTTTCTACACGAACAACTCAGTTGGAGAAGTGTTTTATACATGTTCTATGCTAGTTGTCATGTATTTATTGTCATTTTGCCAGAGGTACTAATGTTTTCTTTTAGTTTCTAACATTAGGCCTTCTTGTCAAGGTATAAACATTGGGAACATGGACAAACAACTAACTGGACACAGTTATGAACCTGGAAAGCTCAGGAACATTGTATCAAAACTATGTTATAGAGTTTAATGATACTTTTCAGTGAAGTGTAAGGCTTTCCAAACTGGTTAATGTGTTTATTCCTCTATTTCAAGTGTATTCTGCCTTGTATTTCACTCATTTACCATCTAGGCTCCTTCAAGTTAACAACGTAGGATTCATACACTGTTTAATGTGCTCTAACCTCGAAATCTGGAATTCCTGGATCTAAGATACCTTTTCTACATGAACAACTCAGTTGGAGAAGTGTTTTATACATGTTCTATGCTAGTTCTCATGTATATATTGTCATTTTGCCAGAGTTACTGAAGTTTTCTTGTAGTTTCTAACATTAGGCCTTCTTGACCAGGTATAAACATTGGGAACATCTACAAACACCTACCTAAACACTGTTATGAACCTGGAAAGCTCGGGAAAATTGTTTCTAAACTCTGTTATGGAAGTGTTAGGCTTTCCAAAGCTGCTAAATGGGTTTATTTCTCAATTTCAAGTGTACTCTGCCATGTATTTCACTCATTTACAATTCTAGGCTCCTTCAAGTTAACAACGTAGGATTCATACACTGTTAAATGTGCTCTAAACTGGAATTCTGTAATTCCTGGATCTAAGATACCTTTTCTACATGAACAGCTCAGTTGGAGAAGTGTTTTATACATGTTCTATGCTAGTTCTCATGTATTTATTGTCATTTTGCCAGAGTTACTGATGTTTTCTTGTAGTTTCTAACATTAGGCCTTCTTGTTCAGGTATAAACATTGGGAACATGAACAAACAACTACCTAAACACTGTTATGAACCTGGAACGCTCCGGAACATTGTCTCTCAACTATGTTATAGAGTTTATTGATACATTTCACTGAAGTGTAAGACTTTCCAAAGCTGGTTAAAGTGTTTATTCCTCTATTTCAAGTGTATTCTGCCTTGTATTTCACTCATTTACCATTCTAGGCTCCTTCAAGTTCACAACGTAGGTTTCATACACTTTTAAATGTGCTCTAAACTCGAATTCTGTAATTCCTGGATCTAAGATACCTTTTCTACATGAACAACTCAGTTGGAGAAGTGTTTTATACATGTTCTATGCTAGTTCTCATGTATTTATTGTCGTTTTTCCTAGTTACTGATGTTTTCTTGTAGTTTCTAACATTAGGCCTTTTTGTTCAGGTAGAATCATTGGGAAGATCTACAAACAACTACCTAAACACTGTTATGAACCTGGAATGCTCGGGAACATTGTCTCTCTAGTATGTTATAGAGTTTAATGATACATTTCAGTGAAGTGTAAGGCTTTCCAAAGCTGGTTAATGTGTTTATTCCTCTATTTCAAGTGTATTCTGCCTTGTATTTCACTCATTTACCATTCTAGGCTCCTTGAAGTTAACAACGTAGGATTCATACACTGTTAAATGTGCTCTAAACTCGAATTCTGTAATTCCTGGATCTAACATACCTTTTCTACATGAACAACTCAGTTGGTGAAGTGTTTTATACATGTTCTATGCTAGTTCTCATATATTTATTGTCATTTTGCCAGAGTTACTGATGTTTTCTTGTAGTTTCTAACATTAGGCCTTCTTGATCAGGTAGAAACATTGGGAACATCTACAAACAACTACCTAAACACTGTTATGAACCTGGAACGCTCGGGAACATTGTCTCTCAACTATGTTATAGAGTTTAATGATACATTTCACTGAAGTGTAAGACTTTCCAAAGCTGGTTAATGTGTTTATTCCTCTATTTCAAGTGTATTCTGCCTTGTATTTCACTCATTTACCGTTCTAGGCTCCTTCAAGTTAACAACGTAGTATTTATACACTGTTAAATGTGCTCTAAACTCGAATTCTGTAATTCCTGGATCTAAGATACCTTTTCTACATGAACAACTCAGTTGGAGAACTGTTTTATACATGTTCTATGCCAGTTCTCAAGTATTCATTGTCATTTTGCCAGAGTTACTGATGTTTTCTTGCAGTTTCTAACATTAGGCCTTCTTGTTCAGGTATAAACATTGGGAACATGAACAAACAACTACCTAAACACTGTTATGAACCTGGAACGCTCGGGAACATTGTCTCTCAACTATGTTATAGAGTTTATTGATACATTTCACTGAAGTATAAGACTTTCCAGGGCTGGTTAATGTGTTTATTCCTCTATTTCTAGTGTATTCTGCCTTGTATTTCACTCATTTACCATTCTAGGCTCCTTCAAGTTAACAACGTAGGATTCATACACTGTTAAATGTGCTCTAAACTCGAATTCTGTAATTCCTGGATCTAAGATACCTTTTCTACATGAACAACTCAGTTGGAGAAGTGTTTTATACATGTTCTATGCTAGTTCTCAAGTATTTATTGTCATTTTGCCAGAGTTACTGATGTTTTCTTGTAGTTTCTAACATTAGGCCTTCTTGTTCAGGTATAAACATTGGGAACATGAACAAACAACTACCTAAAAACTGTTATGAACCTGGAACGCTCGGGAACATTGTCTCTCAACTATGTTATAGAGTTTATTGATACATTTCACTGAAGTATAAGACTTTCCAGGGCTGGTTAATGTGTTTATTCCTCTATTTCTAGTGTATTCTGCCTTGTATTTCACTCATTTACCATTCTAGGCTCCTTCAAGTTAACAACGTAGGATTCATACACTGTTAAATGTGCTCTAAACTCGAATTCTGTAATTCCTGGATCTAAGATACATTTTCTACATGAACAACTCAGTTGGAGAAGTGTTTTATACATGTTCTATGCTAGTTCTCATGTATTTATTGTCATTTTGCCAGACTTACTGATGTTTTCTTGTAGTTTCTAACATTAGGCCTTCTTGTTCAGGTATAAACATTGGGAACATCTACAAACAACTACCTAAACACTGTTATGAACCTGGAACGCTCGGGAACATTGTCTCTCAACTATGTTATAGAGTTTATTGATACATTTCACTGAAGTGTAAGACTTTCCAAAGCTGGTTAATGTGTTTATTCCTCTATTTCAAGTGTATTCTGCCTTGTATTTCACTCATTTACCATTCTAGGCTCCTTCAAGTTAACAACGTAGGATTCATACACTGTTAAATGTGCTCTAAATTCGAATTCTGTAATTCCTGGATCTAAGATACCTTTTCTACATGAACAACTCAGTTGGAGAAGTGTTTTATACAAGTTTTATGCTAGTTCTCATGGATTTATTGTCATTTTGCCAGACTTACTGATGTTTTCTTGTAGTTTCTAAAATTAGGCCTTCTTGTTCAGGTAGAAACATTGGGAACATCTACAAACAACTACCTAAACACTGTTATGAACCTGGAACGCTCGGGAACATTGTCTCTCAACTATGTTATAGAGTTTAATGATACATTTCACTGAAGTGTAAGACTTTCCAAAGCTGGTTAATGTGTTTATTCCTCTATTTCAAGTGTATTCTGCCTTGTATTTCATTCATTTACCATTCAAGGCTCCTTCAAGTTAACAACGTAGGATTCATACACTTTTAATGTGCTCTAAACTCGAAATCTGTAATTCCTGGATCTAAGATACCTTTTCTACATGAACAACTCAGTTGGAGAAGTGTTTTATACATGTTCTATGCTAGTTCTCAAGTATTTATTGTCATTTTGCCAGAGTTACTGATGTTTTCTTGTAGTTTCTAACATTAGGCCTTCTTGTTCAGGTATAAACATTGGGAACATGAACAAATACTACCTACACACTGTTATGAACCTGGAAAGCTCGGGAACATTATCTAGCAACTATGTTATTGAGTTTAATGATACATTTCACTAAAGTGTAAGACTTCCCAAAGCTGGTTAATGTGTTTATTCCTCTATTTCAAGTGTATTCTGCCTTGTATTTCACTCATTTCCCATTCTAGGCTCCTTCAAGTTAACAACGTAGGATTCATACACTGTTAAATGTGCTCTAAACTCGAATTCTGTAATTCCTGGATCTAAGATACCTTTTCTACATGAACAACTCAGTTGGAGAAGTGTTTTATACATGTTCTATGCTAGTTCTCATGTATTTATTGTCATTTTGCCAGACTTACTGATGTTTTCTTGTAGCTTCTAACATTAGGCTTCTTGTTCAGGTATAAACATTGGGAACATGAACAAACAACTAACTAAACCATGTTATGAACCTGGAACGCTCCGGAACATTGTCTCTCAACTATGTTATAGAGTTTATTGATACATTTCACTGAAGTATAAGACTTTCCAGGGCTGGTTAATGTGTTTATTCCTCTATTTCTAGTGTATTCTGCCTTGTATTTCACTCATTTACCATTCTAGGCTCCTTCAAGTTAACAACGTAGGATTCATACACTGTTAAATGTGCTCTAAACTCGAATTCTGTAATTCCTGGATCTAAGACACCTTTTCTACATGAACAACTCAGTTGGAGAAGTGTTTTACACATGTTCTATGCTAGTTCTCATGTATTTATTGTCATTTTGCCAGAGTTACTGATGTTTTCTTGTACTTTCTAACATTAGGCCTTCTTGTTCAGGTATAAACATTGGGAACATGAACAAACAACTACCTAAACACTGTTTTGAACCTGGAACGCTCGGGAACATTGTCTCTCAACTATGTTATAGAGTTTATTGATACATTTCACTGAAGTATAAGACTTTCCAGGGCTGGTTAATGTGTTTATTCCTCTATTTCAAGTGTATTCTGCCTTGTATTTCACTCATTTACCATTCTAGGCTCCTTCAAGTTAACAACGTAGGATTCATACACTGTTAAATGTGCTCTAAACTCGAATTCTGTAATTCCTGGATCTAAGATACCTTTTCTACATGAACAACTCAGTTGGAGAAGTGTTTTATACATGTTCTATGCTAGTTCCCATGTATTTATTGTCATTTTGCCAGACTTACTGATGTTTTCTTGTATTTTCTAACATTAGGCCTTCTTGTTCAGGTAGAAACATTGGGAACATCTACAAACAACTACCTAAACACTGTTATGAACCTGGAATGCTCGGGAACATTGTCTCTCAACTATGTTATAGAGTTTAATGATATATTTCACTGAAGTGTAAGACTTTCCAAAGCTGGTTAATGTTTTTATTCCTCTATTTCAAGTGTATTCTGCATTGTATTTCACTCATTTACCGTTCTAGGCTCCTTCAAGTTAACAACGTAGTATTTATACACTGTTAAATGTGCTCTAAACTCGAATTCTGTAATTCCTGGATCTAAGATACCTTTTCTACATGAACAACTCAGTTGGAGAAGTGTTTTATACATGTTTTATGCTAGTTCTCATGTATTTATTGTCGTTTTTCCTAGTTACTGATGTTTTCTTGTAGTTTCTAACATTAGGCCTTTTTGTTCAGGTAGAATCATTGGGAAGATCTACAAACAATTACCTAAACACTGTTATGAACCTGGAATGCTCGGGAACATTGTCTCTCTAGTATGTTATAGAGTTTAATGATACATTTCAGTGAAGTGTAAGGCTTTCCAAAGCTGGTTAATGTGTTTATTCCTCTATTTCAAGTGTATTCTGCCTTGTATTTCATTCATTTACCATTCAAGGCTCCTTCAAGTTAACAACGTAGGATTCATACACTTTTAATGTGCTCTAAACTCGAAATCTGTAATTCCTGGATCTAAGATACCTTTTCTACATGAACAACTCAGTTGGAGAAGTGTTTTATACATGTTCTATGCTAGTTCTCATGTTTTTATTGTCATTTTGCCAGACTTACTGATGTTTTCTTGTAGTTTCTAACATTAGGCCTTCTTGTTCATGTAGAAACATTGGGAACATCTACAAAGAACTACCTAAACACTGTTATGAACCTGGAAAGCTCGGGAAAATTGCCTCTCAACTATGTTATAGAGTTTAATGATATATTTCACTGAAGTGTAAGACTTCCCAAAGCTGGTTAATGTGTTTATTCCTCTATTTCAAGTGTATTCTGCCTTGTATTTCACTCATTTTCCATTCTAGGCTCCTTCAAGTTAACAACGTAGGATTCATACCCTGTTAAGTGTGCTCTAAACTCGAATTCTGTAATTCCTGGATCTAAGATACCTTTTCTACTAGAGCAACTCAGTTGGAGAAGTGTTTTATACATGTTTTATGCTAGTTCTCATGTATTTATTGTCGTTTTTCCTAGTTACTGATGTTTTCTTGTAGTTTCTAACATTAGGCCTTTTTGTTCAGGTAGAATAATTGGGAAGATCTACAAACAACTACCTAAACACTGTTATGAACCTGGAATGCTCTGGAACATTGTCTCTCTAGTATGTTATAGAGTTTAATGATACATTTCAGTGAAGTGTAAGGCTTTCCAAAGCTGGTTAATGTGTTTATTCCTCTATTTCAAGTGTATTCTGCCTTGTATTTCATTAATTTACCATTCAAGGCTCCTTCAAGTTAACAACGTGGGATTCATACACTTTTAATGTGCTCTAAACTCGAATTCTGTAATTCCTGGATCTAAGATACCTTTTCTACATGAACAACTCAGTTGGAGAAGTGTTTTATACATGTTCTATGCTAGTTCTCAAGTATTCATTGTCATTTTGCCAGAGTTACTGATGTTTTCTTGTAGTTTCTAACATTAGGCCTTCTTGTTCAGGTATAAACATTGGGAACATGAACAAACAACTACCTAAACACTGTTATGAACCTGGAACGCTCGGGAACATTGTCTCTCAACTATGTTATAGAGTTTATTGATACATTTCACTGAAGTATAAGACTTTCCAGGGCTGGTTAATGTGTTTATTCCTCTATTTCAAGTGTATTCTGCCTTGTATTTCACTCATTTACCATTCTAGGCTCCTTGAAGTTAACAACGTAGGATTCATACAATGTTAAATGTGCTCTAAACTCGAATTCTGTAATTCCTGGATCTAACATACCTTTTCTACATGAACAACTCAGTTGGTGAAGTGTTTTATACATGTTCTATGCTAGTTCTCATATATTTATTGTCATTTTGCCAGAGTTACTGATGTTTTCTTGTAGTTTCTAACATTAGGCCTTCTTGATCAGGTAGAAACATTGGGAACATCTACAAACAACTACCTAAACACTGTTATGAACCTGGAACGCTCGGGAACATTGTCTCTCAACTATGTTATAGAGTTTAATGATACATTTCACTGAAGTGTAAGACTTTCCAAAGCTGGTTAATGTGTTTATTCCTCTATTTCAAGTGTATTCTGCCTTGTATTTCACTCATTTACCGTTCTAGGCTCCTTCAAGTTAACAACGTAGTATTTATACACTGTTAAATGTGCTCTAAACTCGAATTCTGTAATTCCTGGATCTAAGATACCTTTTCTACATGAACAACTCAGTTGGAGAACTGTTTTATACATGTTCTATGCCAGTTCTCAAGTATTCATTGTCATTTTGCCAGAGTTACTGATGTTTTCTTGCAGTTTCTAACATTAGGCCTTCTTGTTCAGGTATAAACATTGGGAACATGAACAAACAACTACCTAAACACTGTTATGAACCTGGAACGCTCGGGAACATTGTCTCTCAACTATGTTATAGAGTTTATTGATACATTTCACTGAAGTATAAGACTTTCCAGAGCTGGTTAATGTGTTTATTCCTCTATTTCTAGTGTATTCTGCCTTGTATTTCACTCATTTACCATTCTAAGCTCCTTCAAGTTAACAACGTAGGATTCATACACTGTTAAATGTGCTCTAAACTCGAATTCTGTAATTCCTGGATCTAAGATACCTTTTCTACATGAACAACTCAGTTGGAGAAGTGTTTTATACATGTTCTATGCTAGTTCTCATGTATTTATTGTCATTTTGCCAGACTTACTGATGTTTTCTTGTAGTTTCTAACATTAGGCCTTCTTGTTCAGGTAGAAACATTGGGAACATCTACAAACAACTACCTAAACACTGTTATGAACCTGGAACGCTCGGGAACATTGTCTCTCAACTATGTTATAGAGTTTATTGATACATTTCACTGAAGTGTAAGACTTTCCAAAGCTGGTTAATGTGTATATTCCTCTATTTCAAGTGTATTCTGCCTTGTATTTCACTCATTTACCATTCTAGGCTCCTTCAAGTTAACAACGTAGGATTCATACACTGTTAAATGTGCTCTAAACTCAAATTCTGTAATTCCTGGATCTAAGATACCTTTTCTACATGAACAACTCAGTTGGAGAAGTGTTTTATACATGTTCTATGCTAGTTCTCAACTATTTATTGTCATTTTGCCAGAGTTACTGATATTTTCTTGTAGTTTCTAACATTAGGCCTTCTTGTTCAGGTATAAACATTGGGAACATGAACAAACAACTACCTAAACACTGTTATGAACCTGGAACGCTCGGGAACATTGTCTCTCAACTATGTTATAGAGTTTATTGATATATTTCACTGAAGTATAAGACTTTCCAGGGCTGGTTAATGTGTTTATTCCTCTATTTCTAGTGTATTCTGCCTTGTATTTCACTCATTTACCATTCTAGGCTCCTTCAAGTTAACAACGTAGGATTCATACACTGTTAAATGTGCTCTAAACTCGAATTCTGTAATTCCTGGATCTAAGATACCTTTTCCACATGAACAACTCAGTTGGAGAAGTGTTTTATACATGTTCTATGCTAGTTCTCATGGATTTATTGTCATTTTGCCAGACTTACTGATGTTTTCTTGTAGTTTCTAACATTAGGCCTTCTTGTTCAGGTAGAAACATTGGGAACATCTACAAACAACTACCTAAACACTGTTATGAACCTGGAACGCTCGGGCACATTGTCTCTCAACTATGTTATAGAGTTTAATGATACATTTCACTGAAGTGTAAGACTTTCCAAAGCTGGTTAATGTGTTTATTCCTATATTTCAAGTGTATTCTGCCTTGTATTTCACTCATTTACCGTTCTAGGCTCCTTCAAGTTAACAACGTAGTATTTATACACTGTTAAATGTGCTCTAAACTCGAATTCTGTAATTCCTGGATCTAAGATACCTTTTATACATGAACAACTCAGTTGGAGAAGTGTTTTATACATGTTCTATGCTAGTTCTCATGGATTTATTGTCATTTTGCCAGACTTACTGATGTTTTCTTGTAGTTTCTAAAATTAGGCCTTCTTGTTCAGGTAGAAACATTGGGAACATCTACAAACAACTACCTAAACACTGTTATGAACCTGGAACGCTCGGGAACATTGTCTCTCAACTATGTTATAGAGTTTAATGATACATTTCACTGAAGTGTAAGACTTTCCAAAGCTGGTTAATGTGTTTATTCCTCTATTTCAAGTGTATTCTGCCTTGTATTTCACTCATTTACCGTTCTAGGCTCCTTCAAGTTAACAACGTAGTATTTATACACTGTTAAATGTGCTCTAAACTCGAATTCTGTAATTCCTGGATCTAAGATACCTTTTCTACATGAACAACTCAGTTGGAGAAGTGTTTTATACATGTTCTATGCTAGTTCTCATGGATTTATTGTCATTTTGCCAGACTTACTGATGTTTTCTTGTAGTTTCTAACATTAGGCCTTCTTGTTCAGGTAGAAACATTGGGAACATCTACAAACAACTACCTAAACACTGTTATGAACCTGGAACGCTCGGGCACATTGTCTCTCAACTATGTTATAGAGTTTAATGATACATTTCACTGAAGTGTAAGACTTTCCAAAGCTGGTTAATGTGTTTATTCCTCTATTTCAAGTGTATTCTGCCTTGTATTTCACTCATTTACCGTTCTAGGCTCCTTCAAGTTAACAACGTAGTATTTATACACTGTTAAATGTGCTCTAAACTCGAATTCTATAATTCCTGGATCTAAGATACATTTTCTACATGAACAACTCAGTTGGAGAAGTGTTTTATACATGTTCTATGCTAGTTCTCATGGATTTATTGTCATTTTGCCAGACTTACTGATGTTTTCTTGTAGTTTCTAACATTAGGCCTTCTTGTTCAGGTAGAAACATTGGGAACATCTACAAACAACTACCTAAACACTGTTATGAACCTGGAACGCTCGGGAACATTGTCTCTCAACTATGTTATAGAGTTTAATGATACATTTCACTGAAGTGTAAGACTTTCCAAAGCTGGTTAATGTGTTTATTCCTCTATTTCAAGTGTATTCTGCCTTGTATTTCACTCATTTACCGTTCTAGGCTCCTTCAAGTTAACAACGTAGTATTCATACACTGTTAAATGTGCTCTAAACTCGAATTCTGTAATTCCTGGATCTAAGATACCTTTTCTACATGAACAACTCAGTTGGAGAAGTGTTTTATACATGTTCTATGCTAGTTCTCATGGATTTATTGTCATTTTGCCAGACTTACTGATGTTTTCTTGTAGTTTCTAACATTAGGCCTTCTTGTTCAGGTAGAAACATTGGGAACATCTACAAACAACTACCTAAACACTGTTATGAACCTGGAACGCTCGGGCACATTGTCTCTCAACTATGTTATAGAGTTTAATGATACATTTCACTGAAGTGTAAGACTTTCCAAAGCTGGTTAATGTGTTTATTCCTATATTTCAAGTGTATTCTGCCTTGTATTTCACTCATTTACCGTTCTAGGCTCCTTCAAGTTAACAACGTAGTATTTATACACTGTTAAATGTGCTCTAAACTCGAATTCTGTAATTCCTGGATCTAAGATACCTTTTATACATGAACAACTCAGTTGGAGAAGTGTTTTATACATGTTCTATGCTAGTACTCATGGATTTATTGTCATTTTGCCAGACTTACTGATGTTTTCTTTTAGTTTCTAAAATTAGGCCTTCTTGTTCAGGTAGAAACATTGGGAACATCTACAAACAACTACCTAAACACTGTTATGAACCTGGAACGCTCGGGAACATTGTCTCTCAACTATGTTATAGAGTTTAATGATACATTTCACTGAAGTGTAAGACTTTCCAAAGCTGGTTAATGTGTTTATTCCTATATTTCAAGTGTATTCTGCCTTGTATTTCACTCATTTACCGTTCTAGGCTCCTTCAAGTTAACAACGTAGTATTTATACACTGTTAAATGTGCTCTAAACTCGAATTCTGTAATTCCTGGATCTAAGATACCTTTTATACATGAACAACTCAGTTGGAGAAGTGTTTTATACATGTTCTATGCTAGTTCTCATGGATTTATTGTCATTTTGCCAGACTTACTGATGTTTTCTTGTAGTTTCTAAAATTAGGCCTTCTTGTTCAGGTAGAAACATTGGGAACATCTACAAACAACTACCTAAACACTGTTATGAACCTGGAACGCTCGGGAACATTGTCTCTCAACTATGTTATAGAGTTTAATGATACATTTCACTGAAGTGTAAGACTTTCCAAAGCTGGTTAATGTGTTTATTCCTCTATTTCAAGTGTATTCTGCCTTGTATTTCACTCATTTACCGTTCTAGGCTCCTTCAAGTTAACAACGTAGTATTTATACACTGTTAAATGTGCTCTAAACTCGAATTCTGTAATTCCTGGATCTAAGATACCTTTTCTACATGAACAACTCAGTTGGAGAAGTGTTTTATACATGTTCTATGCTAGTTCTCATGGATTTATTGTCATTTTGCCAGACTTACTGATGTTTTCTTGTAGTTTCTAACATTAGGCCTTCTTGTTCAGGTAGAAACATTGGGAACATCTACAAACAACTACCTAAACACTGTTATGAACCTGGAACGCTCGGGCACATTGTCTCTCAACTATGTTATAGAGTTTAATGATACATTTCACTGAAGTGTAAGACTTTCCAAAGCTGGTTAATGTGTTTATTCCTCTATTTCAAGTGTATTCTGCCTTGTATTTCACTCATTTACCGTTCTAGGCTCCTTCAAGTTAACAACGTAGTATTTATACACTGTTAAATGTGCTCTAAACTCGAATTCTGTAATTCCTGGATCTAAGATACATTTTCTACATGAACAACTCAGTTGGAGAAGTGTTTTATACATGTTCTATGCTAGTTCTCATGGATTTATTGTCATTTTGCCAGACTTACTGATGTTTTCTTGTAGTTTCTAACATTAGGCCTTCTTGTTCAGGTAGAAACATTGGGAACATCTACAAACAACTACCTAAACACTGTTATGAACCTGGAACGCTCGGGAACATTGTCTCTCAACTATGTTATAGAGTTTAATGATACATTTCACTGAAGTGTAAGACTTTCCAAAGCTGGTTAATGTGTTTATTCCTCTATTTCAAGTGTATTCTGCCTTGTATTTCACTCATTTACCGTTCTAGGCTCCTTCAAGTTAACAACGTAGTATTCATACACTGTTAAATGTGCTCTAAACTCGAATTCTGTAATTCCTGGATCTAAGATACCTTTTCTACATGAACAACTCAGTTGGAGAAGTGTTTTATACATGTTCTATGCTAGTTCTCATGGATTTATTGTCATTTTGCCAGACTTACTGATGTTTTCTTGTAGTTTCTAACATTAGGCCTTCTTGTTCAGGTAGAAACATTGGGAACATCTACAAACAACTACCTAAACACTGTTATGAACCTGGAACGCTCGGGCACATTGTCTCTCAACTATGTTATAGAGTTTAATGATACATTTCACTGAAGTGTAAGACTTTCCAAAGCTGGTTAATGTGTTTATTCCTATATTTCAAGTGTATTCTGCCTTGTATTTCACTCATTTACCGTTCTAGGCTCCTTCAAGTTAACAACGTAGTATTTATACACTGTTAAATGTGCTCTAAACTCGAATTCTGTAATTCCTGGATCTAAGATACCTTTTATACATGAACAACTCAGTTGGAGAAGTGTTTTATACATGTTCTATGCTAGTACTCATGGATTTATTGTCATTTTGCCAGACTTACTGATGTTTTCTTTTAGTTTCTAAAATTAGGCCTTCTTGTTCAGGTAGAAACATTGGGAACATCTACAAACAACTACCTAAACACTGTTATGAACCTGGAACGCTCGGGAACATTGTCTCTCAACTATGTTATAGAGTTTAATGATACATTTCACTGAAGTGTAAGACTTTCCAAAGCTGGTTAATGTGTTTATTCCTCTATTTCAAGTGTATTCTGCCTTGTATTTCACTCATTTACCGTTCTAGGCTCCTTCAATTTAACAACGTAGTATTTATACACTGTTAAATGTGCTCTAAACTCGAATTCTGTAATTCCTGGATCTAAGATACCATTTCTACATGAACAACTCAGTTGGAGAAGTGTTTTATACATGTTCTATGCTAGTTCTCATGGATTTATTGTCATTTTGCCAGACTTACTGATGTTTTCTTGTAGTTTCTAACATTAGGCCTTCTTGTTCAGGTAGAAACATTGGGAACATCTACAAACAACTACCTAAACACTGTTATGAACCTGGAACGCTCGGGCACATTGTCTCTCAACTATGTTATACAGTTTAATGATACATTTCACTGAAGTGTAAGACTTTCCAAAGCTGGTTAATGTGTTTATTCCTCTATTTCAAGTGTATTCTGCCTTGTATTTCACTCATTTACCGTTCTAGGCTCCTTCAAGTTAACAACGTAGTATTTATACACTGTTAAATGTGCTCTAAACTCGAATTCTGTAATTCCTGGATCTAAGATACCTTTTATACATGAACAACTCAGTTGGAGAAGTGTTTTATACATGTTCTATGCTAGTACTCATGGATTTATTGTCATTTTGCCAGACTTACTGATGTTTTCTTTTAGTTTCTAAAATTAGGCCTTCTTGTTCAGGTAGAAACATTGGGAACATCTACAAACAACTACCTAAACACTGTTATGAACCTGGAACGCTCGGGAACATTGTCTCTCAACTATGTTATAGAGTTTATTGATACATTTCACTGAAGTGTAAGGCTTTCCAAAGCTGGTTAATGTGTTTATTCCTCTATTTCAAGTGTATTCTGCCTTGTATTTCATTCATTTACCATTCTGGGCTCCTTCAAGTAACAACGTAGGATTCATACACTTTTAATGTGCTCTAAACTCGAAATCTGGAATTCCTGGATCTAAGATACCTTTTCTACATGAACAATTCAGTTGGAGAAGTGTTTTATACATGTTCTATGCTAGTTCTCATGTATTTATTGTCATTTTTCCTAGTTACTGATGTTTTCTTGTAGTTTCTAACATTAGGCCTTCTTGTTCAGGTAGAATCATTGGGATGATCTACAAACAACTACCTAAACACTGTTATGAACCTGGAACGCTCGGGAACATTGTCTCTCAACTCTATTATGGAAGTGTTAGGCTTTCCAAAGCGGCTAAATGGGTTTATTTCTCTATTTCAAGTTTACTCTGCCTTGTATTTCATACATTTTCCATTCTAGGCTCCTTCAAGTTAACAAGGTAGGATTCATACACTGTTAAATGTGCTCTAAACTCGAAATCTGGAATTCCTGGATCTAAGATAGTTTTGTACATGAACAACTCAGTTGGAGAATGTCTTATACATGTTCTATGCTAGTTCTCATGTATTTATTGTCATTTTGCCAGAGTTACTGATGTTTTCATGGAGTTTCTAACATTAGGCCTTCTTGTTCAGGAAGAAACATTGGGAACATCTACAAACAACTACCTAAACACGGTTGTGAACCTGGAAAGCTCGGGAACATTGTCTCTCAACTATGTTATAGAGTTTAATGATACATTTCACTGAAGTGTAAGACTTTCCAAAGCTGGTTAATGTGTTTATTCCTTTATTTCAAGTGTATTCTGCCTTGTATTTCATTCATTTACCATTCTAGGCTCCTTCAAGTTAACAACGTAGGATTCATTCACTTTTAATATGCTCTAAACTCGAATTCTGTTATTCCTGGATCTAAGATACCTTTTCTACATGAACAACTCAGTTGGAGAAGTGTTTTATACATGTTCTATGCTAGTTCTCATGTTTTTATTGTCGTTTTGCCAGAGTTACTGATGTTTTCTTGTAGTTTCTAACATTAGGCCTTCTTGTTCAGGTAGAAACATTGGGAAGATCTACAAACAACTACCTAAACACTGTTATGAACCTGGAACGCTCGGGAACATTGTCTCTCAACAATGTTATAGAGTTTATTGATACATTTCGCTTAAGTGTAAGACTTTTCAAAGCTGGTTAATGTGTTTATTCCTCTATTTCAAGTGTATTCTGCCTTGTGTTTCACTCATTTACCATTATAGGCTCCTTCAAGTTAACAACGTAGGATTCATACACTGTTAAATGTGCTCTAAACTCAAATTCTGTAATTCCTGGATCTAAGATACCTTTTCTACATGAACAACTCAGTTGGAGAAGTGTTTTATACATGTTCTATGCTAGTTCTCATGTATTTATTGTCATTTTGCCAGAGTTACTGATGTTTTCTTGTAGTTTCTAACATTAGGTTTTCTTGTTCAGGTATAAACATTGGGAACATGAACAAACAACTATCGAAACACTGTAATGAACCTGAAAATTTAGGAACATTGTCTCTCAACTCTGTTATGGAAGTGTTAGGCTTTCCAAAGCTGCTAAATGGGTTTATTTCTCTATTTCAAGTGTACTCTGCCTTGTATTTCACACATTTTCCAATCTAGGCTCCTTCAAGTTAACAACGTAGGATTCATACACTGTTTAATGTGCTCTAAACTCGAAATCTGGAATTCCTGGATCTAAGATAGTTTTGTACATGAACAACTCAGTTGGAGAAGTGTTTTATACATGTTCTATGCTAGTTCTCATGTATTTATTGTCATTTTGCCAGAGTTACTGATGTTTTCTTGTAGTTTCTAACATTAGGCCTTCTTGTTCAGGTAGAAACATTGGGAACATCTACAAACAACTACCTAAACACTGTTATGAACCTGGAACGCTCGGGAACATTGTCTCTAAACTATGTTATAGAGTTTATTGATACATTTCACTGAAGTGTAAGACTTTCCAAAGCTGGTTAATGTGTTTATTCCTCTATTTCAAGTGTATTCTGCCTTGTATTTCACTCATTTACTATTCTATGCTCCTTCAAGTTAACAACGTAGGATTCATACACTGTTAAATGTGCTCTAAACTCGAATTCTCTAATTCCTGGATCTAAGATACCTTTTCTACATGAACAACTCAGTTGGAGAAGTGTTTTATACATGTTCTATGCTAGTTCTCATGTATTTATTGTCATTTTGCCAGAGTTACTGATGTTTTCTTGTAGTTTCTAACATTAGGCCTTCTTGTTCAGGTAGAAACATTGGGAACATCTACAAACAACTACCTAAACACTGTTATGAACCTGGAACGCTCGGGAACATTGTCTCTCAACTATGTTATAGAGTTTATTGATACATTTCACTGAAGTGTAAAACTTTCCAAAGCTGGTTAATGTGTTTATTCCTCTATTTCAAGTGTATTCTGCCTTGTTTTTCACTCATTTACTATTCTAGGCTCCTTCAAGTTAACAACGCAGGATTCATACACTGTTAAATGTGCTCTAAACTCGAATTCTGTAATTCCTGGATCTAAGACACCTTTTCTACATGAACAACTCAGTTGGAGAAGTGTTTTATACATGTTCTATGCTAGTTCTCATGTATTTAATGTTTTTTTGCCAGAGTTACTGATGTTTTCTAGTAGTTTCTAACATTAGGCCTTCTTGTTCAGGTATCAACATTGGGAACATGAACAAACAGCTATCTAAACACTGTAATTAACCTGAAAAGCTTAGGAACATTGTCTGTCAACTCTGTTATGGAAGTGTTAGTCTTTCCAAAGCTGCTAAATGGGTTTATTTCTCTATTTCAAGTGTACTCTGCCTTGTATTTCACACATTTTCCATTCTAGGCTCCTTCAAGTTAACAACGTAGGATTCATACACTGTTTAATGTGCTCTAAACTCGAAATCTGGAATTCCTGGATCTAAGATAGTTTTGTACATGAACAACTCAGTTGGAGAATGTTTTATACATGATCTATGCTAGTTCTCATGTATTTATTGTCATTTTGCCAGAGTTACTGATGTTTTCATGGATTTTCTAACATTAGGCCTTCTTGTTCAGGAAAAAACATTGGGAACATCTACAAACAACTACCTAAACACGGTTGTGAACCTGGAAAGCTCGGGAACCCTGTCTCTCAACTATGTTATAGAGTTTAATGATACATTTCACTGAAGTGTAAGACTTTCCAAAGCTGGTTAATGTGTTTATTCCTCTATTTCAAGTGTATTCTGCCTTGTATTTCATTCATTTACCATTCTAGGCTCCTTCAAGTTAACAACGTAGGATTCATTCACTTTTAATATGCTCTAAACTCGAATTCTGTTATTCCTGGATCTAAGATACCTTTTCTACATGAACAACTCAGTTGGAGAAGTGTTTTATACATGTTCTATGCTAGTTCTCATGTTTTTATTGTCGTTTTGCCAGAGTTACTGATGTTTTCTTGTAGTTTCTAACATTAGGCCTTCTTGTTCAGGTAGAAACATTGGGAAGATCTACAAACAACTACCTAAACACTGTTATGAACCTGGAACGCTCGGGAACATTGTCTCTCAACAATGTTATAGAGTTTATTGATACATTTCGCTTAAGTGTAAGACTTTTCAAAGCTGGTTAATGTGTTTATCCCTCTATTTCAAGTGTATTCTGCCTTGTGTTTCACTCATTTACCATTATAGGCTCCTTCAAGTTAACAACGTAGGATTCATACACTGTTAAATGTGCTCTAAACTCAAATTCTGTAATTCCTGGATCTAAGATACCTTTTCTACATGAACAACTCAGTTGGAGAAGTGTTTTATACATGTTCTATGCTAGTTCTCATGTATTTATTGTCATTTTGCCAGAGTTACTGATGTTTTCTTGTAGTTTCTAACATTAGGTTTTCTTGTTCAGGTATAAACATTGGGAACATGAACAAACAACTATCGAAACACTGTAATGAACCTGAAAATTTAGGAACATTGTCTCTCAACTCTGTTATGGAAGTGTTAGGCTTTCCAAAGCTGCTAAATGGGTTTATTTCTCTATTTCAAGTGTACTCTGCCTTGTATTTCACACATTTTCCAATCTAGGCTCCTTCAAGTTAACAACGTAGGATTCATACACTGTTTAATGTGCTCTAAACTCGAAATCTGGAATTCCTGGATCTAAGATAGTTTTGTACATGAACAACTCAGTTGGAGAAGTGTTTTATACATGTTCTATGCTAGTTCTCATGTATTTATTGTCATTTTGCCAGAGTTACTGATGTTTTCTTGTAGTTTCTAACATTAGGCCTTCTTGTTCAGGTAGAAACATTGGGAACATCTACAAACAACTACCTAAACACTGTTATGAACCTGGAACGCTCGGGAACATTGTCTCTAAACTATGTTATAGAGTTTATTGATACATTTCACTGAAGTGTAAGACTTTCCAAAGCTGGTTAATGTGTTTATTCCTCTATTTCAAGTGTATTCTGCCTTGTATTTCACTCATTTACTATTCTATGCTCCTTCAAGTTAACAACGTAGGATTCATACACTGTTAAATGTGCTCTAAACTCGAATTCTCTAATTCCAGGATCTAAGATACCTTTTCTACATGAACAACTCAGTTGGAGAAGTGTTTTATACATGTTCTATGCTAGTTCTCATGTATTTATTGTCATTTTGCCAGAGTTACTGATGTTTTCTTGTAGTTTCTAACATTAGGCCTTCTTGTTCAGGTAGAAACATTGGGAACATCTACAAACAACTACCGAAACACTGTTATGAACCTGGAACGCTCAGGAACATTGTCTTTCAACTATGTTATAGAGTTTATTGATACATTTCACTGAAGTGTAAGACTTTCCAAAGCTGGTTAATGTGTTTATTCCTCTATTTCAAGTGTATTCTGCCTTGTTTTTCACTCATTTACTATTCTAGGCTCCTTCAAGTTAACAACGTAGGATTCATACACTGTTAAATGTGCTCTAAACTCGAATTCTGTAATTCCTGGATCTAAGACACCTTTTCTACATGAACAACTCAGTTGGAGAAGTGTTTTATACATGTTCTATGCTAGTTCTCATGTATTTAATGTTTTTTTGCCAGAGTTACTGATGTTTTCTAGTAGTTTCTAACATTAGGCCTTCTTGTTCAGGTATCAACATTGGGAACATGAACAAACAGCTATCTAAACACTGTAATGAACCTGAAAAGCTTAGGAACATTGTCTGTCAACTCTGTTATGGAAGTGTTAGTCTTTCCAAAGCTGCTAAATGGGTTTATTTCTCTATTTCAAGTGTACTCTGCCTTGTATTTCACACATTTTCCATTCTAGGCTCCTTCAAGTTAACAACGTAGGATTCATACACTGTTTAATGTGCTCTAAACTCGAAATCTGGAATTCCTGGATCTAAGATAGTTTTGTACATGAACAACTCAGTTGGAGAATGTTTTATACATGATCTATGCTAGTTCTCATGTATTTATTGTCATTTTGCCAGAGTTACTGATGTTTTCATGGAGTTTCTAACATTAGGCCTTCTTGTTCAGGAAAAAACATTGGGAACATCTACAAACAACTACCTAAACACGGTTGTGAACCTGGAAAGCTCGGGAACATTGTCTCTCAACTATGTTATAGAGTTTAATGATACATTTCACTGAAGTGTAAGACTTTCCAAAGCTGGTTAATGTGTTTATTCCTCTATTTCAAGTGTATTCTGCCTTGTATTTCATTCATTTACCATTCGAGGCTCCTTCAAGTTAACAACGTAGGATTCATTCACTTTTAATATGCTCTAAACTGGAATTCTGTTATTCCTGGATCTAAGATACCTTTTCTACATGAACAACTCAGTTGGAGAAGTGTTTTATACATGTTCTATGCTGGTTCTCATGTTTTTATTGTCGTTTTGCCATAGTTACTGATGTTTTCTTGTAGTTTCTAACATTAGGCCTTGTTCAGGTAGAAACATTGGGAACATCTACAAACAACTACCTAAACACTGTTATGAACCTGGAACGCTCGGGAACATTGTCTCTCAACAATGTTGTAGAGTTTATTGATACATTTCGCTTAAGTGTAAGACTTTCCAGAGCTGGTTAATGTGTTTATTCCTCTATTTCAAGTGTATTCTGCCTTGTGTTTCACTCATTTACCATTCTAGGCTCCTTCAAGTTAACAACGTAGGATTCATACACTGTTAAATGTGCTCTAAACTCGAATTCTGTAATTCCTGGATCTAAGATACCTTTTCTACATGAACAACTCAGTTGGAGAAGTGTTTTATACATGTTCTATGATAGTTCTCATGTATTTATTGTCATTTTGCCAGAGTTACTGATGTTTTCTTGTAGTTTCTAACATTAGGTCTTCTTGTTCAGGTATAAACATTGGGAACATGAACAAACAACTATCGAAACACTGTAATGAACATGAAAATTTAGGAACATTGTCTCTCAACTCTGATATGGAAGTGTTAGGCTTTCCAAAGCGGCTAAATGGGTTTATTTCTCTATTTCAAGTGTACTCTGCCTTGTATTTCACACATTTTCCAATCTAGGCTCCTTCAAGTTAACAACGTAGGATTCATACACTGTTTAATGTGCTCTAAACTCGAAATCTGGAATTCCCGGATCTAAGATAGTTTTGTACATGAATAACTCAGTTGGAGAAGTGTTTTATACATGTTCTATGCTAGTTCTCATGTATTTATTGTCATTTTGCCAGAGTTACTGATGTTTTCTTGTAGTTTCTAACATTAGGCCTTCTTGTTCAGGTAGAAACATTGGGAACATCTACAAACAACTACCTAAACACTGTTATGAACCTGGAACGCTCGGGAACATTGTCTCTCAACTATGTTATAGACTTTAATGATACATTTCACTGAAGTGTAAGACTTTCCAAATCTGGTTAATGTGTTTATTCCTCTATTTCAAGTGTATTCTGCCTTGTATTTCACTCATTTACCATTCTAGGCTCCTTCAAGTTAACAACGTAGGATTCATACACTGTTAAATGTGCTCTAAACTCGAATTCTGTAATTCCTGGATCTAAGACACCTTTTCTACATGAAGAACTCAGTTGGAGAAGTGTTTTATACATGTTCTATGCTAGTTCTCATGTATTTACTGTCGTTTTGCCAGAGTTACTGATGTTTTCTTGTAGTTTCTAACATTAGGCCTTCTTGTTCAGGTAGAAACATTGGGAACATCTACAAACAACTACCTAAACACTGTTATGAACCTGGAACACTCGGGAACATTGTCTCTCAACTATGTTATAGAGTTTATTGATACATTTCACTGAAGTGTAAGAATTTCCAAAGCTGATTAATGTGTTTATTACTCCATTTCAAGTGTATTCTGCCTTGTATTTCACTCATTTACCATTCTAGGCTCCTTCAAGTAAACCACGTAGGATTCATACACTGTTAAATGTGCTCTAAACTCGAATTCTGTAATTCCTGGATTTAAGATACCTTTTCTACATGAACAACTCAGTTGGAGAAGTGTTTTATACATGTTCTATGCTAGTTCTCATGTATTTATTGTCATTTTGCCAGAGTTACCGATGTTTTCTTGTAGTTTCTAACATTAGGCCTTCTTGTTCAGGTAGAAACATTGGGAACATGAACAAACAACTATCGAAACACTGTAATGAACCTGAAAAGCTTAGGAACATTGTCTCTCAACTCTGTTATGGAAGTGTTAGGCTTTCCAAAGCTGCTAAATTGGTTTATTTCTCTATTTCAAGTGTACTCTGCCTTGTATTTCACACATTTTCCATTCTAGGCTCCTTCAAGTTAACAACGTAGGATTCATACACTGTTTAATGTGCTCTAAACTCGAAATCTGGAATTCCTGGATCTAAGATAGTTTTGTACATGAACAACTCAGTTGGAGAATGTTTTATACATGTTCTATGCTAGTTCTCATGTATTTATTGTCATTTTGCCAGAGTTACTGATGTTTTCATGGAGTTTCTAACATTAGGCCTTCTTGTTCAGGAAGAAACATTGGGAACATCTACAAACAACTACCTAAACACAGTTGTGAACCTGGAAAGCTCGGGAACATTGTCTCTCAACTATGTTATAGAGTTTAATGATACATTTCACTGAAGTGTAAGACTTTCCAAAGCTGGTTAATGTGTTTATTCCTCTATTTCAAGTGTATTCTGCCTTGTATTTCATTCATTTACCATTCTAGGCTCCTTCAAGTTAACAACGTAGGATTCATTCACTTTTAATGTGCTCTAAACTCGAATTCTGTAATTCCTGGATCTAAGATACCTTTTCTACATGAACAACTCAGTTGGAGAAGTGTTTTATACATGTTCTATGCTAGTTCTCATGTATTTATTGTCATTTTGCCAGAGTTACTGATGTTTTCTTGTAGTTTCTAACATTAGGCCGTCTTGTTCAGGTATAAACATTGGGAACATGAACAAACAACTACCTAAACACAGTTATGAACCTGGAACGCTCGGGAAAATTGTCTCTCAACTATGTTATAGAGTTTAGTGATACATTTCACTGAAGTGTAAGACTTTCCAAAGCTGGTTAATGTGTTTATTCCTCTATTTCAAGTGTATTCTGCCTTGTATTTCACTCATTTACCATTCTAGGCTCCTTCAAGTTAACAACGTAGGATTCATACACTGTTAAATGTGCTCTAAACTCGAATTCTGTAATTCCTGGATCTAAGATACCTTTTCTACATGAACAACTCAGTTGGAGAAGTGTTTTATACATGTTCCATGCTAGTTCTCATGTATTTATTGTCGTTTTGCCAGAGTTACTGATGTTTTCTTGTAGTTTCTAACATTAGGCCTTCTTGTTCAGGTAGAAACATTGGGAACATCTACAAACAACTACCTAAACACTGTTATGAACCTGGAACGCTCGGGAACATTGTCTCTCAACTATGTTATAGAGTTTATTGATACATTTCACTGAAGTGTAAGACTTTCCAAAGCTGGTTAATGTGTTTATTCCTCTATTTCAAGTGTATTCTGCCTTGTATTTCACTCATTTACCATTCTAGGCTCCTTCAAGTTAACAACGTAGGATTCATACACTGTTAAATGTGCTCTAAACCCGAATTCTGTAATTCCTGGATCTAAGACACCTTTTCTACATGAACAACTCGGTTGGAGAAGTGTTTTATACATGTTCTATGCTAGTTCTCATGTATTTATTGTCGTTTTGCCAGAGTTACTGATGTTTTCTTGTAGTTTCTAACATTAGGCCTTCTTGTTCAGGTAAAAACATTGGGAACATCTACAAACAACTACCTAAACACTGTTATGAACCTGGAACGCTCCGGAACATTGTCTCTCAACTATATTATAGAGTTTATTGATACATTTCACTGAAGTGTAAGACTTTCCAAAGCTGGTTAATGTGTTTATTACTCCATTTCAAGTGTATTCTGCCTTGTATTTCACTCATTTACCATTCTAGGCTCCTTCAAGTTAACAACGTAGGATTCATACACTGTTAAATGTGCTCTAAACTCGAATTCTGGAATTCCTGGATCTAAGACACCTTTTCTACATGAACAACTCAGTTGGAGAAGTGTTTTATACATGTTCTATGTTAGTTCTTATGTATTTCTTGTCGTTTTGCCAGAGTTACTGATGTTTTCTTGTAGTTTCTAACATTAGGCCTTCTTGTTCAGGTAGAAACATTGGGAACATCTACAAACAACTACCTAAACACTGTTATGAACCTGGAACGCTCGGGAACATTGTCTCTCAACTATGTTATAGAGTTTATTGATACATTTCACTGAAGTGTAAGACTTTCCAAAGCTGGTTAATGTGTTTATTCCTCTATTTCAAGTGTATTCTGCCTTGTATTTCACTCATTTACCATTCTAGGCTCCTTCAAGTTAACAACGTAGGATTCATACACTATTAAATGTGCTCTAAACTCGAATTCTGTAATTCCTGGATCTAAGACACCTTTTCTACATGAACAACTCAGTTGGAGAAGTGTTTTATACATGTTCTATGCTAGTTCTCATGTATTTATTGTCGTTTTGCCAGAGTTACTGATGTTTTCTTGTAGTTTCTAACATTAGGCCTTCTTGTTCAGGAAGAAACATTGGGAACATCTACAAACAACTACCTAAACACGGTTATGAACCTGGAAAGCTCGGGAACATTGTCTCTCAACTATGTTATAGAGTTTATTGATACATTTCACTGAAGTGTAAGACTTTCCAAAGCTGGTTAATGTGTTTATTCCTCTATTTCAAGTGTATTCTGCCTTGTATTTCACTCATTTACCATTCTAGGCTCCTTCAAGTTAACAACGTAGGATTCATACACTGTTAAATGTTCTCTAAACTCGAATTCTGTAATTCCTGGATCTAAGACATCTTTTCTACATGAACAACTCAGTTGGAGAAGTGTTTTATACATGTTCTATGTTAGTTCTTATGTATTTCTTGTCGTTTTGCCAGAGTTACTGATGTTTTCTTGTAGTTTCTAACATTAGGCCTTCTTGTTCAGGTAGAAACATTGGGAACATCTACAAACAACTACCTAAACACTGTTATGAACCTGGAACGCTCGGGAAAATTGTCTCTCAACTATGTTATAGAGTTTATTGATACATTTCACTGAAGTGTAAGACTTTCCAAAGCTGGTTAATGTGTTTATTACTCCATTTCACGTGTATTCTGCCTTGTATTTCACTCATTTACCATTCTAGGCTCCTTCAAGTTAACAACGTAGGATTCATACACTGTTAAATGTGCTCTAAACTCGAATTCTGGAATTCCTGGATCTAAGACACCTTTTCTACATGAACAACTCAGTTGGAGAAGTGTTTTATACATGTTCTATGTTAGTTCTTATGTATTTCTTGTCGTTTTGCCAGAGTTACTGATGTTTTCTTGTAGTTTCTAACATTAGGCCTTCTTGTTCAGGTAGAAACATTGGGAACATCTACAAACAACTACCTAAACACTGTTATGAACCTGGAACGCTCGGGAACATTGTCTCTCAACTATGTTATAGAGTTTATTGATACATTTCACTGAAGTGTAAGACTTTCCAAAGCTGGTTAATGTGTTTATTCCTCTATTTCAAGTGTATTCTGCCTTGTATTTCACTCATTTACCATTCTAGGCTCCTTCAAGTTAACAACGTAGGATTCATACACTGTTAAATGTGCTCTAAACTCGAATTCTGTAATTCCTGGATCTAAGACACCTTTTCTACATGAACAACTCAGTTGGAGAAGTGTTTTATACATGTTCCATGCTAGTTCTCATGTATTTATTGTCGTTTTGCCAGAGTTACTGATGTTTTCTTGTATTTTCTAACATTAGGCCTTCTTGTTCAGGTAGAAACATTGGGAACATCTACAAACAACTACCTAAACACTGTTAAAACCTGGAACGCTCGGGAACATTGTCTCTCAACTATGTTATAGAGTTTATTGATACATTTCACTGAAGTGTAAGACTTTCCAAAGCTGGTTAATGTGTTTATTCCTCTATTTCAAGTGTATTCTGCCTTGTATTTCACTCATTTACCATTCTAGGCTCCTTCAAGTTAACAACGTAGGATTCATACACTGTTAAATGTGCTCTAAACTCGAATTCTGTAATTCCTGGATCTAAGACACCTTTTCTACATGAACAACTCGGTTGGAGAAGTGTTTTATACATGTTCTATGCTAGTTCTCATGTATTTCTTGTCGTTTTGCCAGAGTTACTGATGTTTTCTTGTAGTTTCTAACATTAGGCCTTCTTGTTCAGGTAGAAACATTGGGAACATCTACAAACAACTACCTAAACACTGTTATGAACCTGGAACGCTCCGGAACATTGTCTCTCAACTATATTATAGAGTTTATTGATACATTTCACTGAAGTGTAAGACTTTCCAAAGCTGGTTAATGTGTTTATTACTCCATTTCAAGTGTATTCTGCCTTGTATTTCACTCATTTACCATTCTAGGCTCCTTCAAGTTAACAACGTAGGATTCATACACTGTTAAATGTGCTCTAAACTCGAATTCTGTAATTCCTGGATCTAAGACACCTTTTCTACATGAACAACTCAGTTGGAGAAGTGTTTTATACATGTTCTATGTTAGTTCTTATGTATTTCTTGTCGTTTTGCCAGAGTTACTGATGTTTTCTTGTAGTTTCTAACATTAGGCCTTCTTGTTCAGGTAGAAACATTGGGAACATCTACAAACAACTACCCAAACACTGTTATGAACATGGAAAGCTGGGGAACATTGTCTCTCAACTATGTTATAGAGTTTATTGATACATTTCACTGAAGTGTAAGACTTTCCAAAGCTGGTTAATGTGTTTATTACTCCATTTCAAGTGTATTCTGCCTTGTATTTCACTCATTTACCATTCTAGGCTCCTTCAAGTTAACAACGTAGGATTCAAACACTGTTAAATGTGCTCTAAACTCGAATTCTGGAATTCCTGGATCTAAGACACCTTTTCTACATGAACAACTCTGTTGGAGAAGTGTTTTATACATGTTCTATGTTAGTTCTTATGTATTTCTTGTCGTTTTGCCAGAGTTACTGATGTTTTCTTGTAGTTTCTAACATTAGGCCTTCTTGTTCAGGTAGAAACATTGGGAACATCTACAAACAACTACCTAAACACTGTTATGAACCTGGAACGCTCGGGAACATTGTCTCTCAACTATGTTATAGAGTTTATTGATACATTTCACTGAAGTGTAAGAGTTTCCAAAGCTGGTTAATGTGTTTATTCCTCTATTTCAAGTGTATTCTGCCTTGTATTTCACTCATTTACCATTCTAGGCTCCTTCAAGTTAACAACGTAGGATTCATACACTGTTAAATGTGCTCTAAACTCGAATTCTGTAATTCCTGGATCTAAGACACCTTTTCTACATGAACAACTCAGTTGGAGAAGTGTTTTATACATGTTCCATGCTAGTTCTCATGTATTTATTGTCGTTTTGCCAGAGTTACTGATGTTTTCTTGTAGTTTCTAACATTAGGCCTTCTTGTTCAGGTAGAAACATTGAGAACATGAAAAACAACTACCTAAACACTGTGATGCACCTGAAACGCTCGGGAACATTGTCTCTCGACTATGTTATATAGTTTAATGATACATTTCACTGAAGTGTAAGACTTTCCAAAGCTAGTTAATGTGTTTATTCCTCTATTTCAAGTGTATTCTGCCTTGTATTTCACTCATTTACCATTCTAGGCTCCTTCAAGTTAACAACGTAGGATTCATACACTGTTAAATGTGCTCTAAACTCGAATTCTCTAATTCCTGGATCTAAGATACCTTTTCTACATGAACAACTCAGTTGGAGAAGTTTTTTATACATGTTCTATGCTAGTTCTCTTGTATTTATTGTCGTTTTGCCAGAGTTACTGATGTTTTCTTGTAGTTTCTAACATTAGGCCTTCTTGTTCAGGTAGAAACATTGGGAACATCTACAAACAACTACCTAAACACTGTTATGAACCTGGAACGCTCGGGAACATTGTCTCTCAACTATGTTATAGAGTTTAGTGATACATTTCACTGAAGTGTAAGACTTTCCAAAGCTGGTTAATGTGTTTATTCCTCTATTTCAAGTGTATTCTGCCTTGTATTTCACTCATTTACCATTCTAGGCTCCTTCAAGTTAACAACGTAGGATTCATACACTGTTAAATGTGCTCTAAACTCGAATTCTGTAATTCCTGGATCTAAGACACCTTTTCTACATGAACAACTCAGTTGGAGAAGTGTTTTATACATGTTCTATGGTAGTTCTCATGTATTTATTGTCGTTTTGCCAGAGTTACTGATGTTTTCTTGTAGTTTCTAACATTAGGCCTTCTTGTTCAGGTAGAAACATTGGGAACATCTACAAACAACTACCTAAACACTGTTATGAACCTGGAACGCTCGGGAACATTGTCTCTCAACTATATTATAGAGTTTATTGATACATTTCACTGAAGTGTAAGACTTTCCAAAGCTGGTTAATGTGTTTATTACTCCATTTCAAGTGTATTCTGCCTTGTATTTCACTCATTTACCATTCTAGGCTCCTTCAAGTTAACAACGTAGGATTCATACACTGTTAAATGTGCTCTAAACTCGAATTCTGTAATTCCTGGATCTAAGACACCTTTTCTACATGAACAACTCAGTTGGAGAAGTGTTTTATACATGTTCTATGCTAGTTCTCATGTATTTATTGTCGTTTTGCCAGAGTTACTGATGTTTTCTTGTAGTTTCTAACATTAGGCCTTCTTGTTCAGGTAGAAACATTGGGAACATCTACAAACAACTACCTAAACACTGTTATGAACCTGGAACGCTCGGGAACATTGTCTCTCAACTATGTTATAGAGTTTATTGATACATTTCACTGAAGTGTAAGACTTTCCAAAGCTGGTTAATGTGTTTATTCCTCTATTTCAAGTGTATTCTGCCTTGTATTTCACTCATTTACCATTCTAGGCTCCTTCAAGTTAACAACGTAGGATTCATACACTGTTAAATGTGCTCTAAACTCGAATTCTGTAATTCCTGGATCTAAGACACCTTTTCTACATGAACAACTCAGTTGGAGAAGTGTTTTATACATGTTCTATGCTAGTTCTCATGTATTTATTGTCGTTTTGCCAGAGTTACTGATGTTTTCTTGTAGTTTCTAACATTAGGCCTTCTTGTTCAGGTAGAAACATTGGGAACATCTACAAACAACTACCTAAACACTGTTATGAACCTGGAACGCTCGGGAACATTGTCTCTCAACTATATTATAGAGTTTATTGATACATTTCACTGAAGTGTAAGACTTTCCAAAGCTGGTTAATGTGTTTATTACTCCATTTCAAGTGTATTCTGCCTTGTATTTCACTCATTTACCATTCTAGGCTCCTTCAAGTTAACAAGGTAGGATTCATACACCGTTAAATGTGCTCTAAACTCGAATTCTCTAATTCCTGGATCTAAGATACCTTTTCTACATGAACAACTCAGTTGGAGAAGTTTTTTATACATGTTCTATGCTAGTTCTCTTGTATTTATTGTCGTTTTGCCAGAGTTACTGATGTTTTCTTGTAGTTTCTAAAATTAGGCCTTCTTGTTCAGGTAGAAACATTGGGAACATCTACAAACAACTACCTAAACACTGTTATGAACCTGGAACGCTCGGGAACATTGTCTCTCAACTATGTTATAGAGTTTATTGATACATTTCACTGAAGTGTAAGACTTTCCAAAGCTGGTTAATGTGTTTATTCCTCTATTTCAAGTGTATTCTGCCTTGTATTTCACTCATTTACCATTCTAGGCTCCTTCAAGTTAACAACGTAGGATTCAAACACTGTTAAATGTGCTCTAAACTCGAATTCTGGAATTCCTGGATCTAAGACACCTTTTCTAGATGAACAACTCTGTTGGAGAAGTGTTTTATACATGTTCTATGTTAGTTCTTATGTATTTCTTGTCGTTTTGCCAGAGTTACTGATGTTTTCTTGTAGTTTCTAACATTAGGCCTTCTTGTTCAGGTAGAAACATTGGGAACATCTACAAACAACTACCTAAACACTGTTATGAACCTGGAACGCTCGGGAACATTGTCTCTCAACTATGTTATAGAGTTTATTGATACATTTCACTGAAGTGTAAGAGTTTCCAAAGCTGGTTAATGTGTTTATTCCTCTATTTCAAGTGTATTCTGCCTTGTATTTCACTCATTTACCATTCTAGTCTCCTTCAAGTTAACAACGTAGGATTCATACACTGTTAAATGTGCTCTAAACTCGAATTCTGTAATTCCTGGATCTAAGACACCTTTTCTACATGAACAACTCAGTTGGAGAAGTGTTTTATACATGTTCCATGCTAGTTCTCATGTATTTATTGTCGTTTTGCCAGATTACTGATGTTTTCTTGTAGTTTCTAACATTAGGCCTTCTTGTTCAGGTAGAAACATTGAGAACATGAAAAACAACTACCTAAACACTGTGATGCACCTGAAACGCTCGGGAACATTGTCTCTCGACTATGTTATATAGTTTAATGATACATTTCACTGAAGTGTAAGACTTTCCAAAGCTAGTTAATGTGTTTATTCCTCTATTTCAAGTGTATTCTGCCTTGTATTTCACTCATTTACCATTCTAGGCTCCTTCAAGTTAACAACGTAGGATTCATACACTGTTAAATGTGCTCTAAACTCGAATTCTCTAATTCCTGGATCTAAGATACCTTTTCTACATGAACAACTCAGTTGGAGAAGTTTTTTATACATGTTCTATGCTAGTTCTCTTGTATTTATTGTCGTTTTGCCAGAGTTACTGATGTTTTCTTGTAGTTTCTAACATTAGGCCTTCTTGTTCAGGTAGAAACATTGGGAACATCTACAAACAACTACCTAAACACTGTTATGAACCTGGAACGCTCGGGAACATTGTCTCTCAACTATGTTATAGAGTTTAGTGACACATTTCACTGAAGTGTAAGACTTTCCAAAGCTGGTTAATGTGTTTATTCCTCTATTTCAAGTGTATTCTGCCTTGTATTTCACTCATTTACCATTCTAGGCTCCTTCAAGTTAACAACGTAGGATTCATACACTGTTAAATGTGCTCTAAACTCGAATTCTGTAATTCCTGGATCTAAGACACCTTTTCTACATGAACAACTCAGTTGGAGAAGTGTTTTATACATGTTCTATGCTAGTTCTCATGTATTTATTGTCGTTTTGCCAGAGTTACTGATGTTTTCTTGTAGTTTCTAACATTAGGCCTTCTTGTTCAGGTAGAAACATTGGGAACATCTACAAACAACTACCTAAACACTGTTATGAACCTGGAACGCTCGGGAACATTGTCTCTCAACTATATTATAGAGTTTATTGATACATTTCACTGAAGTGTAAGACTTTCCAAAGCTGGTTAATGTGTTTATTACTCCATTTCAAGTGTATTCTGCCTTGTATTTCACTCATTTACCATTCTAGGCTCCTTCAAGTTAACAACGTAGGATTCATACACTGTTAAATGTGCTCTAAACTCGAATTCTGTAATTCCTGGATCTAAGACACCTTTTCTACATGAACAACTCAGTTGGAGAAGTGTTTTATACATGTTCTATGCTAGTTCTCATGTATTTATTGTCGTTTTGCCAGAGTTACTGATGTTTTCTTGTAGTTTCTAACATTAGGCCTTCTTGTTCAGGTAGAAACATTGGGAACATCTACAAACAACTACCTAAACACTGTTATGAACCTGGAACGCTCGGGAACATTGTCTCTCAACTATGTTATAGAGTTTATTGATACATTTCACTGAAGTGTAAGACTTTCCAAAGCTGGTTAATGTGTTTATTCCTCTATTTCAAGTGTATTCTGCCTTGTATTTCACTCATTTACCATTCTAGGCTCCTTCAAGTTAACAACGTAGGATTCATACACTGTTAAATGTGCTCTAAACTCGAATTCTGTAATTCCTGGATCTAAGACACCTTTTCTACATGAACAACTCAGTTGGAGAAGTGTTTTATACATGTTCTATGCTAGTTCTCATGTATTTATTGTCGTTTTGCCAGAGTTACTGATGTTTTCTTGTAGTTTCTAACATTAGGCCTTCTTGTTCAGGTAGAAACATTGGGAACATCTACAAACAACTACCTAAACACTGTTATGAACCTGGAACGCTCGGGAACATTGTCTCTCAACTATATTATAGAGTTTATTGATACATTTCACTGAAGTGTAAGACTTTCCAAAGCTGGTTAATGTGTTTATTACTCCATTTCAAGTGTATTCTGCCTTGTATTTCACTCATTTACCATTCTAGGCTCCTTCAAGTTAACAAGGTAGGATTCATACACCGTTAAATGTGCTCTAAACTCGAATTCTCTAATTCCTGGATCTAAGATACCTTTTCTACATGAACAACTCAGTTGGAGAAGTTTTTTATACATGTTCTATGCTAGTTCTCTTGTATTTATTGTCGTTTTGCCAGAGTTACTGATGTTTTCTTGTAGTTTCTAAAATTAGGCCTTCTTGTTCAGGTAGAAACATTGGGAACATCTACAAACAACTACCTAAACACTGTTATGAACCTGGAACGCTCGGGAACATTGTCTCTCAACTATATTATAGAGTTTATTGATACATTTCACTGAAGTGTAAGACTTTCCAAAGCTGGTTAATGTGTTTATTCCTCTATTTCAAGTGTATTCTGCCTTGTATTTCACTCATTTACCATTCTAGGCTCCTTCAAGTTAACAACGTAGGATTCATACACTGTTAAATGTGCTCTAAACTCGAATTCTGTAATTCCTGGATCTAAGACACCTTTTCTACATGAACAACTCAGTTGGAGAAGTGTTTTATACATGTTCTATGCTAGTTCTCATGTATTTATTGTCGTTTTGCCAGAGTTACTGATGTTTTCTTGTAGTTTCTAACATTAGGCCTTCTTGTTCAGGTAGAAACATTGGGAACATCTACAAACAACTACCTAAACACTGTTATGAACCTGGAACGCTCGGGAACATTGTCTCTCAACTATATTATAGAGTTTATTGATACATTTCACTGAAGTGTAAGACTTTCCAAAGCTGGTTAATGTGTTTATTACTCCATTTCAAGTGTATTCTGCCTTGTAT
>CAVNZX010000021.1:0-40797 GCA_963693515.1 Pipistrellus nathusii
AGTTTAGAGCACATTAAACAGAGTATGAATCCATGTTGTTTCCTTAAAGTACCTAGAATGGTAAATGTGTGAAATACAAGGCAGAATACACTTGAAATAGAGATATAAACACATTTAGCAGCTTTGGAAAGCCTTACACTTCACTGAAATGTATCATTATACCATTTACATAGGTGAGAGAAAATGTTCCCGAGCTTTTCAGGTTCATAACAGTGTTTAGGTAGTTGTTTGTCCATGTTCCCAATGTTTATACCTGCACAAGGAGGGCGAATGTTAGAAACTACAAGAAAACATCAGTAATTCTGGGAAAATGACAATAAATAGATGAGAACTTGCATAGAACATGTACAAAACACTTCTCCAACTGAGTTGTTCCGGTAGAAATGTTATCATAGATCCAGGAATTCCTTAATTCGAGTTAGAGCACATTAAACAGTGTATGAATCCTATGTTGTTTCCTTAAAGTAGCCTAGAATGGTAACTGTGTGAAATACAAGGCAGAATACACTTCAAATAGAGATATAAACACATTTATCAGCTGTGGAAAGCCTTACACTTCACTGAAATGTATCATTAAACTCTTTTGCGTAGGTGAGAGACAAAATTCACGAGCTTTTCAGGTTCATAACGGTGTTTAGGTAGTTGTTTGTCGATGTTCCCAATGTTTATACCTGGAAAAGAAGGCCGAATGTTAGAAACTACAGGAAAACATCAGTAATTCTGGGAAAATGACAATAAATAGATGAGAACTTGCATAGAACATGTACAAAACACTTCTCCAACTGAGTTGTTCCTGTAGAAAAGGTATCTTAGATCCAGGAATTCCTTAATTTGCGTTTAGAGCACATTAAACAGTGTATGAATCCTATGTTGTTTCCTTAAAGTAGCCTAGAATGGTAAATGTGTGAAACACAAGGCAGAATACACTTGAAATAGAGATATAAACACATTTAGCAGCTTTGGAAAGCCTTACCCTTCACTGAAATGTATCATTAAACTCTTTTACATAGGTCACAGACAAATTTCATGAGCTTTTCAGGTTCATAACCGTGTTTAGTTAGTTGTTTCTCCATGTGCCCAATGTTTATACCTGGATAAGAAGGCCGAATGTTAGAAACTACAAGAAAACATCAATAATTCTGGGAAAATGACAATAAATAGATGATAACTTGCATAGAACATGTACAAAACACTTCTCCAACTGAGTTATTCATGTAGAAAAGGTATCGTAGATCCAGGAATTCCTTAATTCGAGTTAGAGCACATTAAACAGTGTATGAATCCTATGTTGTTTCCTTAAAGTAGCCTAGAATGGTAAATTTGTGAAATACCAGGCAGAATACACGTGAAATAGAGATATAAACACATTTATCATCTGTGGAAAGCCTTACAGTTCACTGAAATGTATCATTAAACTCTTTTACATAGGTGAGAGACAAAATTCACGAGCGTTTCTGGTTCATAACAATGTTTAGGTAGTTGTTTGTCCATGTCCCAATGTTTATACCTGGAAAAGAAGGCCGAATGTTAGAAACTACAAGAAAACATCAGTAATTCTGGGAAAATGACAATAAATAGATGAGAACTCATATAGACCATGTATAAAACACTTCTCCAACTGAGTTGTTCATGTGGAAAAGGTATCTTAGATCCAGGAATTCCTTAATTCGCGTTTAGAGCACATTAAACAGTTATGAATCCTATGTTGATTCCTGAAAGTAGCCTAGAATGGTAAACGTGTGAAACACAAGGCAGAATACACTTGAAATAGAGATATAAACACATTTAGCAGCTGTGGAAAGCCTTACACTTCACTGAAATGTATCATTAAACTGTATAACATAGGTGAGAGACAAAATTCACGAGCTTTTCAGGTTCATAACATTGTTGAGGTAGTTGTTTGTCCATGTTCCCAATGTTTATACCTGGAAAAGAAGGCCGAATGTTAGAAACTACAGGAAAACATCAGTAATTCTGGGAAAATGACAATAAATAGATGAGAACTTGCATAGAACATGTACAAAACACTTCTCCAACTGAGTTGTTCCTGTAGAAAAGGTATCTTAGATCCAAGAATTCCTTAATTTGCGTTTAGAGCACATTAAACAGTGTATGAATCCTATGTTGTTTCCTTAAAGTAGCCTAGAATGGTAAATGTGTGAAACACAAGGCAGAATACACTTGAAATAGAGATATAAAAACATTTAGCAGCTTTGGAAAGCCTTACCCGTCACTGAAATGTATCATTAAACTCTTTTACATAGGTCACAGACAAATTTCATGAGCTTTTCAGGTTCATAATAGTGTTTAGTTAGTTGTTTCTCCATGTGCCCAATGTTTATACCTGGATAAGGCCGAATGTTAGAAACTACAAGAAAACATAAGTAATTCTGGGAAAATGACAATAAATAGATGAGAACTTGCATAGAACATGTACAAAACACTTCTCCAACTGAGTTGTTCCTGTAGAAATGGTATCATAGATCCAGGAATTCCTTAATTCGAGTTTAGAGAACATTAAACAGTGTATGAATCCTATGCTGTTTCCTTAAAGTAGCCTAGAGTGGTAAATTTGTGAAATACAAGGCAGAATACACGTGAAATAGAGATATAAACACATTTATCAGCTGTGGAAAGCCTTACACTTCACTGAAATGTATCATTAAACTCTTTTACGTAGGTGAGAGACAAAATTCACGAGCTTTTCAGGTTCATAACGGTGTTTAGGTAGTTGTTTGTCGATGTTCCCAATGTTTATACCTGGACAAGAAGGCCGAATGTTAGAAACTATAAGAAAACATGAATAATTCTGAGAAAATGAAAATAAATAGATGAGAACTTGCATAGAACATGTACAAAACACTTCTCAAACTGAGTTGTTCCGGTAGAAATGGTATCGTAGATCCAGGAATTCCTTAATTCGCGTTTAGAGCACATTAAACAGTGTATGAATCCTATGTTGTTTCCTTAAAGTAGCCTAGAATTGGAAATTTGTGAAATACAAGGGAGAATTCACTTGAAATAGAGATATAAACACATTTAGCAGCTGTGGAAAGCCTTACACTTCACTGAAATGTATCATTAAACTCTTTGACATAGGTGAGAGACAAACTTCACGAGCTTTTCAGGTTCATAACAGTGTTTAGGTAGTTGTTTGTCCATGTTCCCAATGTTTATACCTGCACAAGAAGGTCGAATGTTAGAAATTACAAGAAAACATCAGTAATTCTGGGAAAATGACAATAAATAGATGAGAACTCATATAGACCATGTATAAAACACTTCTCCAACTGAGTTGTTCACGTAGTAAAAGTATCTTAGATCCAGGAATTCCTTAATTCGCGTTTAGAGCACATTAAACAGTGTATGAATCCTATGTTGTTTGCTTAAAGTACCTAGAATGGTAAATGTGTGAAATACAAGGCAGAATACACTTGAAATAGAGATATAAACACATTTAGCAGCTGTGGAAATCCTTACACTTCACTGAAATGTATCATTAAACTCTTTTACATAGGTGAGAGAAAATGTTCCCGAGCTTTTCAGGTTCATAAAAGTGTTTAAGTAGTTGTTTGTCCATGTTCCCAAGGTTTATACCTGGACAAGAAGGCCGAATGTTAGAAACTACAAGAAAACATCAGTAATTCTGGGAAAATGACAATAAATAGATGAGAACTCATATAGACCATGTATAAAACACTTCTCCAACTTAGTTGTTTAGGTAGTTGTTTGTCCATGTTCCTAACGTTTATACCTGGACAAGAAGGCCTAATGTTAGAAACTACAAGAAAACATCAGTAATTCTGGGAAAATGACAATAAATAGATTAGAACTTGCATAGAACATGTACAAAACACTTCTCCAACTGAGTTGTTCCTGTAGAAATGGTATCTTAGATCCAGGAATTCCTTAATTCGAGTTAGAGCACATTAAACAGTGTATGAATCCTATGTTGTTTCCTTAAAGTAGCCTAGAATGGTAAATTTGTGAAATACAAGGCAGAATACACGTGAAATAGAGATATAAACACATTTATCAGCTGTGGAAAGCCTTACAGTTCACTGAAATGTATCATTAAACTCTTTTACATAGGTGAGAGACAAAATTCACGAGCTTTTCTGGTTCATAACAATGTTTAGGTAGTTGTTTGTCCATGTCCCAATGTTTATACCTGGAAAAGAAGGCCAAATGTTAGAAACTACAAGAAAACATCAGTAATTCTGGGAAAATGACAATAAAACATGAGAACTTGCATAGAACATGTACAAAACACTTCTCCAACTGAGTTGTTCATGTAGAAAAGGTATCTTAGGTCCAGGAATTCCTAAATTCGGGTTTTGAGCACATTAAACAGTGTATGAATCCTATGTTGAATCCTTAAAGTAGCCTAGAATGGTAAATGTGGGAAATACAAGGCAAAATACACTTCAAATAGAGATATAAACACATTTAGCAGCTGTGGAAATCCTTACACTTCACTGAAATGTATCATTAAACTGTATAACATAGGTGAGAGACAAAATTCACGAGCTTTTCAGGTTCATAACAGTGTTGAGGTAGTTGTTTGTCCATGTTCCCAATGTTTATACCTGGAAAAGAAGGCCGATTGTTAGAAACTACAGGAAAACATCAGTAATTCTGGGAAAATGACAATAAATAGATGAGAACTTGCATAGAACATGTACAAAACACTTCTCCAACTGAGTTGTTCCTGTAGAAAAGGTATCTTAGATCCAGGAATTCCTTAATTCAAGTTTAGAGCACATTAAACAGAGTATGAATCCATGTTGTTTCCTTAAAGTACCTAGAATGGTAAATGTGTGAAATACAAGGCAGAATACACTTGAAATAGAGATATAAACACATTTAGCAGCTTTGGAAAGCCTTACACTTCACTGAAATATATCATTAAACTCTATAAAATAGGTGAGAGACATTGTTCCTGAGCTTTTCAGGTTCATAACAGTGTTTAGGTAGTTGTTTGTCCATGTTCCCAATGTTTATACCTGGACAAGAAGGGCGAATGTTAGAAACTACAAGAAAACATCAGTAATTCTGGGAAAATGACAATAAATAGATGAGAACTTGCATAGAACATGTACAAAACACTTCTCCAACTGAGTTGTTCATGTAGAAAAGGTATCTTAGATCCAGGAATTGCTTAATTCGCGTTTAGAGCACATTAAACAGTGTATGAATCCTATGTTGTTTCCTGAAAGTAGCCTAGAATGGTAACTGTGTGAAATACAAGGCAGAATACACTTCAAATAGAGATATAAACACATTTAGCAGCTTTGGAAAGCCTTACACTTCATTGAAATGTATCATTAAACTCTTTTACCTAGGTGAGAGACAAAATTCACGAGCTTTTCACGTTCATAACAGTGTTTAGGTAGTTGTTTGTCCATGTTCCCAAAGTTTATACCTGGATAAGAATGCCGAATGTTAGAAACTACATGAAAACATCAGTAATTCTGGAAAAATGACAATAAATAGATGAGAACTTGCATAGAACATGTACGAAACACTTCTCCAACTGAGTTGTTCCTGTAGAAATGGTATCTTAGATCCAGGAATTCCTTAATTCGCGTTTAGAGCACATTAAACAGTGTATGAATCCTATGTTGTTTCCTTAAAGTAGCCTAGAATGGTAAATTTGTGAAATACAAGGCAGAATACACTTGAAATAGAGATATAAACACATTTATCAGCTGTGGAAAGCCTTACCTTCACTGAAATGTATCATTAAACTCTTTTGCGTAGGTGAGAGACAAAATTCACGAGCTTTTCAGTTTCATAACGGTGTTTAGGTAGTTGTTTGTCGATCTTCCCAATGTTTATACCTGGACAAGAAGGTCGAAAGTTAGAAACTACAAGAAAACATGAGTAATTCTGGGAAAATGACAATAAATAGATGAGAACTTCCATAGAACATGTACAAAACACTTCTCCAACTGAGTTGTTCATGTGGAAAAGGTATCTTAGATCCAGGAATTCCTTAATTCGCGTTTAGAGCACATTAAACAGTTATGAATCCTATGATGTTTCCTTAAAGTAGCCTAGAATGGTAAATGTGTGAAATACAAGGCAGAATACACTTCAAATAGAGATATAAACACATTTAGCAGCTGTGGAAAGCCTTACACTTCATTGAAATTTATCTTTAAACTCTTTTACATAGGTGAGAGACAAAATTCACGAGCTTTTCAGGTTCATAACAGTGTTTAGGTAGTTGTTTGTCCATTTTCCCAATGTTTATAACTAGACAAGAAGACCAAATGTTAGAAACTACAAGAAAACATCAGTAATTCTGGGAAAATGACAATAAATAGATGAGAACTTGCATAGAACATGTACAAAAGACTTCTCCAACTGAGTTGTTCAAGTAGAAAAGGTATCTTAGATGCAGGAATTGCTTAATTCGCGTTTAGAGCACATTAAACAGTGTATGAATCCTATGTTGTTTCCTGAAAGTAGCCTAGAATGGTAAATGTGTGAAATACAAGGCAGAATACACTTGAAATAGAGATATAAACACATTTAGCAGCTTTTGAAAGCCTTACACTTCACTGAAATGTATCATTAAATACTATAACATAGTTGAGAGACAATGTTCCAGACCTTTTCAGGTTCATAACAGTGTTTAGGTAGTTGTTTGTCCATGTTTCCAATGTTTATACCTGGACAAGAAGGCCCAATGTTAGAAACTACAAGAAAACATCAGTAATTCTGGGAAAATGACAATAAATAGATTAGAACTCGCAGAGAACATGTATAAAACACTTCTCAAACTGAGTTGTTCATGTAGAAAAGGTACCTTAGATCCAGGAATTCCTTAATTAGAGTTTAGAGCACATTAAACAGTGTATGAATACTATGTTGTTTACTTAAAGTATCCTAGAATGGTAAATATGTGAAATACAAGGAAGAATACACCTGAAATAGAGATATAAACACAGTTAGCAGCTTTGGAAAGCCTTACACTTCACTGAAATGTATCATTAAACTGTATAACATAGGTGAGAGACAATGTTCCCGAGTTTTTCAGGTTCATAACAGTGTTTAGGTAGTTGTTTGTCCATGTTCCCAATGTTTATACCTGGACAATAAGCGCTAATGTTAGCAGCTAACAGAAAGCATCTGTATATCTGTGAAAATGACAAGAAATAGATGAGAACTCGCATAGATCATGTATCAAACAATTCTCTGACTGAGTCGTTCCTGTAGAAAAGGTATCTTAGGTCCAGGAATTCCTTAATTCGAGTTTAGAGCACAGTAAACAGTGTATGAATCCTATGTTATTCACTTATAGGAGCCTAGCATGGTGAATGTGTGAAATACAAGGCAGAATACACTTGAAATAGAGATATAAACACATTTAGCAGCTGTTGAAAGCCTTACACTTCACTGAAATGTATCATCAAATGCTATAACATAGTTGAGAGACAATGTTCCAGACCTTTTCAGGTTCATAACAGTATTTAGGTAGTTGTTTGTTCATGTTCCCAATATTTATACCTGGACAAGAAGGCCCAATGTTAGAAACTACAAGAAAACATCAGTAAATCTGGGAAAATGACAATAAATAGATTAGAACTCGCATAGAACATGTATAAAACACTTCTCAAACTGAGTTGTTCATGTAGAAAAGGTATCTTAGATCCAGGAATTCCTTAATTTGCGTTTAGAGCACATTAAACAGTGTATGAATCCTATGTTGTTTCCTTAAAGTAGCCTAGAATGGTAAATGTGTGAAACACAAGGCAGAATACACTTGAAATAGAGATATAAACACATTTAGCAGCTTTGGAAAGCCTTACCCTTCACTGAAATGTATCATTAAACTCTTTTACATAGGTCACAGACAAATTTCATGATCTTTTCAGGTTTATAACAGTGTTTAGTTAGTTGTTTCTCCATGTTTCCAATGTTTATACCTGGATAAGAAGGCCGAATGTTAGAAACTACAAGAAAACATCAGTAATTCTGGGAAAATGACAATAAATAGATGAGAACTTGCATAGAACATGTACAAAACACTTCTCCAACTGAGTTGTTCCTGTAGAAATGGTATCTTAGATCCAGGAATTCCTTAATTCGAGTTTAGAGCACATTAAACAGTGTATGAATCCTATGTTGTTTCCTTAAAGTAGCCTAGAATGGTAAATTTGTGAAATACAAGGCAGAATACACGTGAAATAAAGATATAAACACATTTATCAGCTGTGGAAAGCCTTACACTTCACTGAAATGTATCATTAAACTCTTTTACGTAGGTGAGAGACAAAATTCACGAGATTTTCAGGTTCATAACGGTGTTTAGGTAGTTGTTTGTCCATGTTCCCAATGTTTATACCTGGACAAGAAGGCCGAAAGTTAGAAACTACAAGAAAACTTGAGTAATTCTGAGAAAATGACAATAAATAGATGAGAACTTGCATAGAACATGTACAAAATACTTCTCAAACTGAGTTGTTCCTGTAGAAAAGATATCTTAGGTCCAGGAATTCCTTAATTCGAGTTTAAAGCACATTAAACAGTGTATGAATCCTATGTTATTTCCTTAAAGTACCTAGAATTGTAAATGTGTGAAATACAAGGCAGAATACACTTGAAATAGAGATATAAACACATATGGCAGCTTTGGAAAGCCTTACACTTCACTGAAATGTATCATTAAACTGTATAACATAGGTGAGAGACAAAATTCACGAGCTTTTCAGGTTCATAACAGTGTTGAGGTAGTTGTTTGTCCATGTTCCCAATGTTTATACCTGGAAAAGAAGGCCGAATGTTAGAAACTACAGGAAAACATCAGTAATTCTGGGAAAATGAAAATAAATAGATGAGAACTTGAATAGAACATGTACAAAACACTTCTCCAACTGAGTTGTTCCCGTAGAAAAGATATCTTAGATCCAGGAATTCCTTAATTTGCGTTTAGAGCACATTAAACAGTGTATGAATCCTATGTTGTTTCCTTAAAGTAGCCTAGAATGGTAAATGTGTGAAACACAAGGCAGAATACACTTGAAATAGAGATATAAACACATTTAGCAGCTTTGGAAAGCCTTACCCTTCACTGAAATGTATCATTAAACTCTTTTACATAGGTCACAGACAAATTTCATGAGCTTTTCAGGTTCATAACAGTGTTTAGTTAGTTGTTTCTCCATGTTTCCAATGTTTATACCTGGATAAGAAGGCCGAATGTTAGAAACTACAAGAAAACATCAGTAATTCTGGGAAAATGACAATAAATAGATGAGAACTTGCATAGAAAATGTACAAAACACTTCTAAAACTGAGTTGTTCCTGTAGAAAAGATATCTTAGGTCCAGGAATTCCTTAATTCAAGTTTAGAGCACATTAAACAGAGTATGAATCCATGTTGTTTCCTTAAAGTACCTAGAATGGTTAATGTGTGAAATACAAGGCAGAATACACTTGAAATAGAGATATAAACACATTTAGCAGCTTTGGAAAGCCTTACACTTCACTGAAATGTATCATTAAACTCTATAAAATAGGTGAGAGACATTGTTCCTGAGCTTTTCAGGTTCATAACAGTGTTTAGGTAGTTGTTTGTCCATGTTCCCAATGTTTATACCTGGATAAGAAGGGCGAATGTTAGAAACTACAAGAAAACATCAGTAATTCTGGGAAAATGACAATAAATAGATGAGAACTTGCATAGAACATGTACAAAACACTTCTCCAACTGAGTTGTTCATGTAGAAAAGGTATCTTAGATCCAGGAATTGCTTAATTCGCGTTTAGAGCACATTAAACAGTGTATGAATCCTATGTTGTTTCCTGAAAGTAGCCTAGAATGGTAACTGTGTGAAATACAAGGCAGAATACACTTCAAATAGAGATATAAACACATTTAGCAGCTGTGGAAAGCCTTACACTTCATTGAAATGCATCATTAAACTCTTTTACCTAGGTGAGAGACAAAATTCACGAGCTTTTCAGGTTCATAACAGTGTTTAGGTAGTTGTTTGTTCATATTCCCAATATTTATACCTGGCCAAGAAGGCCCAATGTTAGAAACTACAAGGAAACATCAGTAATTCTGGGAAAATGACAATAAATAGATGAGAACTCGCATAGAACATGTATCAAACACTTCTCCGAATGAGTTGTTCCTGTAGAAAAAGTACCTTAGATCCAGGAATTCCTTAATTCGAGTTTAGAGCACATTAAACAGTGTATGAATCCTATGTTATTCACTTATAGGAGCCTAGCATGGTGAATGTGTGAAATACAAGGCAGAATACACTTGAAATAGAGATATAAACACATTTAGCAGCTTTCGAAAGCCTTACATTACGATGAAATGTATCATTAAACTCTATAACATAGGTGTGAGACAATGTTCCCGAGCTTTTCATGTTTATAACATTGTTTAGGTAGTTGTTTGTCCATGTTCCCAATGTTTATACCTGGGCAAGAAGGCCTAATGTTAGAAACTACCAGAAAGTACCAGTAATTCTGTGAAAATGACAATAAATAGATGAGAACTCGCATAGAACATGTACCAAACACTCTCCGACTGAGTTGTTCATGTAGAAAAGGTACCTTAGGTCCAGGAATTCCTTCATTCGAGTTTAGAGCACATTAAACAGTGTATAAATCCTATGTTGTTTACATAAAGTATCCTAGAATGGTGAATATGTGAAATACAAGGCAGAATACACCTGAAATAGAGATATAAACACAGTTAGCAGCTTTGGAAAGCCTTACACTTCACTGAAATGTATCATTAAACTGTATAACATAGGTGAGAGACAATGTTCCCGAGTTTTTCAGGTTCATAACAGTGTTTAGGTAGTTGTTTGTCCATGTTCCCAATGTTTATACCTGGACAAGTAGGCCTAATGTTAGAAGCTAACAGAAAGCATCTGTATATCTGTGAAAATGACAAGAAATAGATGAGAACTCGCATAGAACATGTATCAAACACTTCTCCGACTGAGTTGTTCCTGTAGAAAAGGTATCTTAGGTCCAGGAATTCCTTAATTCGAGTTTAGAGCACAGTAAACAGTGTATGAATCCTATGTTATTCACTTATAGGAGTCTAGCATGGTGAATGTGTGAAATACAAGGAAGAATACACTTGAAATAGAGATATAAACACATTTAGCAGCTTTGGAAAGCCTTACACTTCACTGAAATGTATCATCAAATGCTATAACATAGTTGAGAGACAATGTTCCAGACCTTTTCAGGTTCATAACAGTGTTTAGGTAGTTGTTTGTTCATGTTCCCAATATTTATACCTGGACAAGAAGGCCCAATGTTAGAAACTACAAGAAAACATCAGTAATTCTGGGAAAATGACAATAAATAGATTAGAACTCGCATAGAACATGTATAAAACACTTCTCAAACTGAGTTGTTCATGTAGAAAAGGTATCTTAGATCCAGGAATTCCTTAATTTGCGTTTAGAGCACATTAAACAGTGTATGAATCCTATGTTGTTTCCTTAAAGTAGCCTAGAATGGTAAATGTGTGAAACACAAGGCAGAATACACTTGAAATAGAGATATAAACACATTTAGCAGCTTTGGAAAGCCTTACCCTTCACTGAAATGTATCATTAAACTCTTTTACATAGGTCACAGACAAATTTCATGAGCTTTTCAGGTTTATAACAGTGTTTAGTTAGTTGTTTCTCCATGTTTCCAATGTTTATACCTGGATAAGAAGGCCGAATGTTAGAAACTTCAAGAAAACATCAGTAATTCTGGGAAAATGACAATAAATAGATGAGAACTTGCATAGAACATGTACAAAACACTTCTCCAACTGAGTTGTTCCTGTAGAAATGGTATCTTAGATCCAGGAATTCCTTAATTAGAGTTTAGAGCACATTAAACAGTGTATGAATCCTATGTTGTTTCCTTAAAGTAGCCTAGAATGGTAAATTTGTGAAATACAAGGCAGAATACACGTGAAATAGAGATATAAACACATTTATCAGCTGTGGAAAGCCTTACACTTCACTGAAATGTATCATTAAACTCTTTTACGTAGGTGAGAGACAAAATTCACGAGATTTTCAGGTTCATAACGGTGTTTAGGTAGTTGTTTGTCCATGTTCCCAATGTTTATACCTGGACAAGAAGGCCGAAAGTTAGAAACTACAAGAAAACAAGAGTAATTCTGAGAAAATGACAATAAATAGATGAGAACTTGCATAGAACATGTACAAAAGACTTCTCCAACTGAGTTGTTCCTGTAGAAAAGATATCTTAGGTCCAGGAATTCCTTAATTCGAGTTTAAAGCACATTAAACAGTGTATGAATCCTATGTTATTTCCTTAAAGTACCTAGAATTGTAAATGTGTGAAATACAAGGCAGAATACACTTGAAATAGAGATATAAACACATATGGCAGCTTTGGAAAGCCTTACACTTCACTGAAATGTATCATTATACTCTTTTACATAGGTGAGAGAAAATGTTCCCGAGCTTTTCAGGTTCATAACAGTGTTTAGGTAGTTGTTTTTCCATTTTCCCAATGTTTATACCTGGACAAGAAGGCCGAATGTTAGAAACTACAAGAAAACATCAGTAATTCTGGGAAAATGACAATAAATAGATGAGAACTTCCATAGAACATGTACAAAACACTTCTCAAACTGAGTTGTTCATGTGGAAAAGGTATCTTAGATCCAGGAATTCCTTAATTCGAGTTTAGAGCACATTAAACAGTGTATGAATCCTATGTTGTTTCCTTAAAGTAGGCTAGAATGGTAAATTTGTGAAATACAAGGCAGAATACACGTGAAATAGAGATATAAACACATTTATCAGCTGTGGAAAGCCTTACACTTCACTGAAATGTATCATTAAACTCTTTTACGTAGGTGAGAGACAAAATTCACGAGCTTTTCAGGTTCATAACAGTGTTTAGGTAGTTGTTTGTTCATATTCCCAATATTTATACCTGGCCAAGAAGGCCCAATGTTAGAAACTACAAGGAAACATCAGTAATTCTGGGAAAATGACAATAAATAGATGAGAACTCGCATAGAACTTGTATCAAACACTTCTCCGAATGAGTTGTTCCTGTAGAAAAAGTACCTTAGATCCAGGAATTCCTTAATTCGAGTTTAGAGCACATTAAACAGTGTATGAATCCTATGTTATTCACTTATAGGAGCCTAGCATGGTGAATGTGTGAAATACAAGGCAGAATACACTTGAAATAGAGATATAAACACATTTAGCAGCTTTCGAAAGCCTTACATTACGATGAAATGTATCATTAAACTCTATAACATAGGTGTGAGACAATGTTCCCCAGCTTTTCATGTTTATAACATTGTTTAGGTAGTTGTTTGTCCATGTTCCCAATGTTTATACCTGGGCAAGAAGGCCTAATGTTAGAAACTACCAGAAAGTACCACTAATTCTGTGAAAATGACAATAAATAGATGAGAACTCGCATAGAACATGTATCAAACACTTCTCCGACTGAGTTGTTCATGTAGAAAAAGTACCTTAGGTCCAGGAATTCCTTAATTCGAGTTTAGAGCACATTAAACAGTGTATAAATTATATGTTGTTTACATAAAGTATCCTAGAATGGTGAATATGTGAAATACAAGGCAGAATACACCTGAAATAGAGATATAAACACAGTTAGCAGCTTTGGAAAGCCTTACACTTCACTGAAATGTATCATTAAACTGTATAACATAGGTGAGAGACAATGTTCCCGAGTTTTTCAGGTTCATAACAGTGTTTAGGTAGTTGTTTGTCCATGTTCCCAATGTTTATACCTGGACAAGTAGGCCTAATGTTAGAAGCTAACAGAAAGCATCTGTATATCTGTGAAAATGACAAGAAATAGATGAGAACTCGCATAGAACATGTATCAAACACTTCTCCGACTGAGTTGTTCCTGTAGAAAAGGTATCTTAGGTCCAGGAATTCCTTAATTCGAGTTTAGTGCACATTAAACAGTGTATGAATCCTATGTTGTTTACTTAAAGTATCCTAGAATGGTAAATATGTGAAATACAAGGCAGAATACACTTGAAATAGAGATATAAACACATTTAGCAGCTTTTGAAAGCCTTACACTTCACTGAAATGTATCATTAAATACTATAACATAGTTGAGAGACAATGTTCCAGACCTTTTCAGGTTCATAACAGTGTTTAGGTAGTTGTTTGTTCATGTTCCCAATATTTATACCTGGACAAGAAGGCCCAATGTTAGAAACTACAAGAAAACATCAGTAATTCTGGGAAAATGACAATAAATAGATTAGAACTCGCATAGAACATGTATAAAACACTTCTCAAACTGAGTTGTTCATGTAGAAAAGGTACCTTAGATCCAGGAATTCCTTAATTAGAATTTAGAGCACATTAAACAGTGTATGAATCCTATGCTGTTTACTTATAGTAGCCTAGAATGGTAAATGTGTGAAATACAAGGCAGAATACATTAGAAATAGAGATATAAACACATTTAGCAGCTTTGGATAGCCTTACACTTCACTGAAATGTATCATTAAACTCTATAACATAGGTGTGAGACAATGTTCTCGATCTTTTCATGTTTATAATATTGTTTAGGTAGTTGTTTGTCCATGTTCCCAATGTTTATACCTGGACAAGAAGGCCTAATGTTAGAAACTAACAGAAAGCATCAGTAAATCTGTGAAAATGACAATAAATAGATGAGAACTCATATAGACCATGTATAAAACACTTCTCCAACTGAGTTGTTCATGTAGAAAAGGTATCTTAGATCCAGGAATTCCTTAATTCGAGTTTAGAGCACATTAAACAGTGTATGAATCCTATGCTGTTTCCTTAAAGTAGCCTAGAGTGGTAAATTTGTGAAATACAAGGCAGAATACACGTGAAATAGAGATATAAACACATTTATCAGCTGTGGAAAGCCTTACACTTCACTGAAATGTATCATTAAACTCTTTTACGTAGGTGAGAGACAAAATTTACGAGATTTTCAGGTTCATAACGGTGTTTAGGTAGTTGTTTGTCGATGTTCCCAATGTTTATACCTGGACAAGAAGGCACAATGTTAGAAACTACAAGGAAACAACAGTAATTCTGGGAAAATGACAATAAATAGATGAGAACTCGCATAGAACATGTATCAAACACTTCTCCAAATGAGTTGTTCCTGTAGAAAAAGTACCTTAGATCCAGGAATTCCTTAGTTCGAGTTTAGAGCACATTAAACAGTGTATGAATCCTATGTTATTCACTTATAGGTGCCTAGAATGGTGAATGTGTTAAATACAAGGCAAAATTACACTTTAAATAGACATATAAACACATTTAGCAGCTTTTGAAAGCCTTACACTTCACTGAAATTTATCATTAAACTGTATAACATAGGTGAGAGACAATGTTCCCGAACTTTTCAGGTTCATAACAGTGTTCAGGTAGTTGTTTGTCCATGTTCTCATTGTTTATACCTTGGACAAGAGGGCCTAATGTTATAAAGCACAAGAAAACATCAGTAATTCTAGGAAAATGACAAAAAAAAAATTTGAACTTGCATAGAACATGTTTCAAACACTTCTCCGACAGAGTTGTTCCTGTAGAAAAGGTATCATGGGTCCAGGAATTCCTTAATTCGAGTTTAGAGCACAGTAAACAGTGTATGAATCCCATGTTGTTTAATTAAAGTATCCTAGAATGGTAAATATGTGAAATACAAGGCAGAATACACCTGTAATAGAGATATAAACACAGTTAGCAGCTTTGGAAAGCCTTACACTTCACTGAAATGTATCATTAAACTGTATAACATAGGTGAGAGACAATGTTCCCGAGTTTTTCAGGTTCATAACAGTGTTTAGGTAGTTGTTTGTCCATGTTCCCAATGTTTATACCTTGACAAGAAGCGCTAATGTTAGCAGCTTACAGAAAGCATCAGTATATCTGTGATAATGACCTTAAATAGATGAGAACTCGTATAGAACATGTATCAAACACTTCTCCGACTGAGTTGTTCCTGTAGAAAAGATATCTTAGGTCCAGGAATTCCTTAATTCGAGTTTAGAGCACATTAAACAGTGTATGAATCCTATGTTGTTTACTTAAAGTAGGCTAGAATGGTAAATGTGTGAAATACAAGGCAGAATACACGATAAATATAGATATAAACACATTTAGCAGCTTTGGAAATGTATCTGAAATGTATCATTAAACTCTATAACATAAGTGTGAGACAATGTTCTCGATCTTTTCAGGTTCATAACAGTGTTTAGGTAGTTGTTTGTCCTTGTTCCCAATGTTTTTATCTGGACAAGAAGGCCTAATGTTAGAAACTAACAGAAAGCATTAGTAAATCTGTGAAAATGACAATAAATAGATGAGAACTCACATAGAATATGTATCAAACTCTTCTCCAACTGAGTTGTTCCTGTAGGAAAGATATCTTAGGTCCAGGAATTGCTTAGTTCGAGTTTAGAGCACAGTAAACAGTGTATGAATCCTTTGTTATTCACTTATAGGAGCCTAGAATGGTGAATGTGTGAAATACAAGGCAGAATACACTAGAAATATAGATATGAACACATTTAGCAGCTTAGGAAAGCCTTACACTTTCTCAAATGTATCATTTTATTTTACATATGTGAGAGACAATGTTCCCGAGGTTTTCAGATTCATAACAGTGTTTAGGTAGTTGTTTGTCCATGTTACCAATGTTTAAACCTGGACAAGAAGGCCCAATCTGAGAAACTACAAGGAAACATCAGTAATTCTGGGAAAATGACAATAAATAGATGATAACTCTCATAGTACATGCATCAAACACTTCTCCAACAGAGTTGTTCATGTAGAAAAGGTACCTTAGATCCAGGAATTCCTTAATTCGAGTTTAGAGCACATTAAACAGAGTATGAATCCTATGTTATTCACTTATAGGAGCCTAGAATGGTGAATGTGTGAAATACAAGGCAGAATACACTTGAAATAGAGATATAGACACATTTAGCAGATTTTGAAAGTCTTACAGTTCACTGAAATGTATCATTAAACTCTATAACAGAGGTGTGAGACAATGTTCCCAAGCTTTTCAGGTTCAAAAAAGTGTTTAGGTAGTTGTTTGTTCATGTTCCCAATATTTATACCTGGACAAGAAGGTCCAATGTTAGAAACTCCAAGGAAACATCAGTAATTCTGGGAAAATGACAATAAATAGATGAGAACTCGCATAGAACATGTATCAAACACTTCTGCGACTGAGTTGTTCCTGCAAAAAAGGTACCTTAGGTCCAGGAATTCCTTCATTCGAGTTTAGAGCACATTAAACAGTGTATGAATCCTATGTTATTCACTTATAGGAGTCTATAATGGTGAATGTGTGAAATACAAGGCAGAATACAATTGAAATAGAGAAATAAACACATTTAGCAGCTTTGGAAAGCCTTACACTTCACTGAAATGTATCATTAAACTCTATAACATAGGTGGGAGACAATGTTCCCGAGCTTTTCATGTTTATAACATTGTTTAGGTAGTTGTTTGTCCATGTTCCCAATGTTTATACCTGGGCAAGAAGTCCTAATGTTAGAAACTACCAGAAAGTATCAGTAATTCTGTGAAAATGACAATAAATAGATGAGAACTCGCATAGAACATGTATCAAACACTTCTCCAACTGAGTTGTTCATGTAGAAAAGGTACCTTAGGTCCAGGAATTCCTCAATTCGAGTTTAGAGCACATTAAACAGTGTATGAATACTATGTTATTCACTTATAGGAGCCTAGAATGGTGAATGTGTGAAATACAAGGCAGAATACACTTGAAATAGAGATATAAACACATTTAACAGGTTGGGAAAGCCTTACAGTTCACTGAAATGTATCATTAAACGCTCTAACATAGTTGAGAAACAATGTTCCAGACCTTTTCAGGTTCATAACAGTGTTTAGGTAGTTGTTTGTCCATGTTTCCAATGTTTATACCTGGACAAGAAGGCCAAATGTTAGAAACTACAAGAAAACATCAGTAACTCTGGCAAAACGACAATAAATACATGAGAACTCGCATAGAACATGTATAAAACACTTCTCCAACTGAGTTGTTCATGTAGAAAGGGACCGTAGATCCAGGAATTCCTTAATTCGAGTTTAGAGCACATTAAACAGTGTATAATTCCTATGTTGTTTACTTAAAGTATCCTAGAATGGAAAATATGTGAAAAAAAAGGCAGAATACACCTAAAATAGAGATATAAACACAGTTAGAAGCTTTCGAAAGCCTTACACTTCACTGAAATGTATCATTAAACTCTTTTACATAGGTGAGAGACAAAATTCACGAGCTTTTCAGGTTCATAACAGTGTTCAGGTAGTTGTTTGTCCATGTTCTCATTGTTTATACCTGGACAAGAGGGCCTAATGTTATAAAACACAAGAAAACATCAGTAATTCTAGGAAAATCACAATAAAAAAAAGAGAACCTGCATAGAACATGTATCAAACACTTCTCCGACTGAGTTGTTCCTGTAGAAAAGGTATCATGGGTCCAGGAATTCCTTAATTCGAGTTTAGAGCACATTAAACAGTGTATGAATCCTATGTTATTTACTTAAAGTATCCTAGAATGGTAAATATGTAAAATACAAGGCAGAATACACCTGAAATAGAGATATAAACACAGTTAGCAGCTTTGGAAAGCGTTACACTTCACAGAAATGTATCATTAAACTGTATAACATTGGTGAGAGACAATGTTCCCGAGTTTTTCAGATTCATAACAGTGTTTAGGTAGTTGTTTGTCCATGTTCCCAATGTTTATAACTGGAAAGGAAGGCCTAATATTAGAAGCTTACAGAAAGCATCACTATATCTGTGAAAATAATAATAAATAGATGAGAACTCGCATAGAACATGTATCAAACACTTCTCCGACTGAGTTGTTCCTTTAGAAAAGGTATCTTAGGTCCAGGCATTCCTTAATTCGAGTTTAGAGCACAGTAAACAGTGTATGAATCCTATGTTATTAACTTATAGTAGCTTAGCATGGTGAATGTGTGAAATACAAGGCAGAATACACTTGAAATAGAGATATAAACACATTTAGCAGCTTAGGAAAGCCTTACACTTCACTGAAATGTATCATTAAACTATTTTACATAGGTGAGAGACAATGTTCCCGAGATTTTCAGGTTCATAACAGTGTTTTGGTAGTTGTTTGTCCATGTTACCAATGTTTAAACCTGGACAAGAAGGACCAATGTTAGAAACTACAAGGAAACATCAGTAATTCTGGGAAAATGACAATAAATAGATGAGAACTCTCATAGTACATGCATCAAACACTTCTCCAACAGAGTTGCTCATGTGGAAAAGGTACCTTAGATCCAGGAATTCCTTAATTCGAGTTTAGAGCACATTAAACAGTGTATGAATCCTATTTTGTTTCCTTAAAGTAGCCTAGAATGGTAAATGTGTGAAATACAAGGCAGAATGCACTTGAGGTAGAGATATAAACACATTTAGCAGATTTCTAAAGCCTTACACTTCACTGAAATGTATCATTAAACTCCATAACAGAGGTGTGAGACAATGTTCCCGAGCTTTTCAGGTTCATAACAGTTTTAGGTAGTTGATTGTTCAGGTTCCCAATATTTATACCTGGACAAGAAGGCCCAATGTTAGAAACTACAAGGAAACATCAGTAATTCTGGGAAAATGACAATAAATAGATGAGAACTCGCATAGAACATGTATCAAACACTTCTCCAAATGAGTTGTTCCTGTAGAAAAAGTACCTTAGATCCAGGAATTCCTTAGTTCGAGTTTCGAGCACATTAAACAGTGTATGAATCCTATGTTATTCACTTATAGGAGCCTAGAATGGTGAACGTGTGAAATACATGGCAGAATACACTTGAAATAGAGATATAGACACATTTAGCAGATTTTGAAAGCCTTACAGTTCACTGAAATGTATCATTAAACTCTATAACAGATGTGTGAGACAATGTTCCCGAGCTTTTCAGGTTCAAAACAGTGTTTAGGTAGTTGTTTGTTCATGTTCCCAATAGTTATACCTGGACAAGAAGGCCCAATGTCAGAAACTACAAGGAAACATCAATAATTCTGGGAAAATGACAATAAATAGATGAGAACTGGCATAGAACATGTTTAAAACACTGCTCCAAATGAGTTGTTCCTGTAGAAAAGGTATCTTAGGTCCAGGAATTCTTTATTTCGAGTTTAGAGCACATTAAAAAGTGTATGAATCCTATGTTATTAACTTATAGGAGCCCAGAATGGTGAATGTGTGAAATACAAGGCAGAATACACTTGAAATAGAGAAATAAACACATTTAGCAGCTTTGGAAAGTCTTACACTTCACTGAAATGTATCATTAATCTATATAACATCGTTGAGAGTAAATGTTCCCGAGCTTTTCAGGTTCATTACAGTGTTTAGGTAGTTGCTTGTCCATGTTCTCATTGTTTATACCTGCACAAGAAGGCCCAATGTTAGAAACTACAAGGAAACATCAGTAATTCTGGGAAAATGACAATAAAAAGATGAGAACTCGCATAGAACATGTATAAAACACTTCTCCAGCTGAGTTGTTCCTGTAGAAAAGGTATCTTAGGTCCAGGAATTCCTTAATTCGAGTTTAGAGCACTTTAAATAGTGTATGAATCCTATGTTGTTTCCTTAATGGAGCCTAAAATGGTAAATGTCTGAAATACAGGGCAGAATACACTTGAAATAGAGATATAAACACATTTAGCAGCTTTGGAAAGCCTTACACTTCACCGAAATGTATCATTAAACTCTATAACATAGGTGAGAGACAATGTTCCCGAGCTTTTCATGTTCATAACAGTGTTTAGAAGTTGTTTGTCCATTTTCCCAATGCTTATACCTGGACAAGAAGGCCGAATGTTAGAAACTACAAGGAAAACGTCAGTAAATCTGCGAAAATGACAATAAAAACATGAGAACTCACATAGAACATGTATAAATGACTGCTCCAACAGAGTTGTTCCTTTAGAAAAGGTATTTTCGTTCCAGGAATTCTTTAATTCGAGTTTAGAGCACATTAAACTGTGTATGAATCCTATGTTTTTCACTTATAGGAGCCTATAATGGTGAATGTGTGAAATACAAGGCAGAATGCACTTGAAAAAGAGAAATAAACACATTTAGCAGCTTTGGAAAGCCTTACACTTCATTGAAATGTAACATTAAACTATATAACATCGTTGAGAGAAAATGTTCCCGAGCTTTTCAGGTTCATTACAGTGTTTATTTAGTTGCTTGTCCTTGTTCCCATTGTTTATACCTGGACAAGAAGGCCCAATGTTAGAAACTACAAGAAAACATCAGTAAATCTGGGAAAATGACAATAAATAGATGAGAACTCACATAGAACATGTATAAAACACTGCTCCAACAGAGTTGTTCCTGTAGAAAAGGTATCTTAGGTCCAGGATTTCCTTAATTCGAGTTTAGAGCACATTAAACAGTGTATGAATCCTATGTTGTTTACTTAAAGTAGCCTAGAAAGGTAAATGTGTAAGATACAAGGCAAAATACACTTGAAATAGAGATATAAACACATTTAGCAGCTTTGGAAAGCCTTACACTTCTCCGAAATGTATCATTAAACTCTATAACATAGGTGAGAGACAATGTTCCCGAGCTTTTCAGGGTCATAAGAGTGTTTAGAAGTTGTTTGTCCATGTTCCCAATGCTTATACCTGGACAAGAAGGCCGAATGTTAGAACTACAAGTGAAACATCAGTAAATCTGGGAAAATGACAATAAATAGATGAGAACTCGCATAGAACATGTATAAAACACTTCCCCCAATGAGTTGTTCATGGAGAAAAGGTATCTTAGATCCAGGAATTCCTTAATTTGAGTTTAGAGCACATTAAACAGTGTATGAATCATATGTTTTTCCTTAAAGTAGCCTAGAATGGTAAATATGTGAAATAAAAGGCAGAATACACTTGAAATAGAGAGATAAACACATTTAGCAGCTTTGGAAAGCCTTACACTACACTAAAATGTATCATTAATCTATATAACATCGTTGAGAGTAAATGTTCCCGAGCTTTTCAGGTTCATTACAGTGTTTAGGTAGTTGCTTGTTCATGTTCCCATTGTTTATACATGCACAAGGAGGCCCAATGTTAAAAACTACAAGGAAACATCAGTAATTCTGGAAAAATGACAATAAATATATGAGAACTCGCATTGAATATGTATAAAACACTTCCCCAAATGAGTTGTTTATGTAGAAGAGGTATCTTAGATCAAGGAATACCTTAATTCGAGTTTATAGCACATTAAACAGTGTATGAATCCTATGTTTTTCCTTAAAGTAGCCTAGAATGGTAAATGTGTGAAATACAATGCAGAATACACTTGAAATAGAGATATAAACACATTTAGCAGCTTTGGAAAGCCTCAAACTTGACTGAAATGTATCATTAAACTGTATAACATAGGTGAGAGACAATGTTCCCGAGATTTTAAGGTTCATAACAGTGTTTAGGTAGTTGTTTGTCCAGGTTCCCAATGCATATAACTGGACAAGAAGGCCGAATGTTGGGAACTACAAGAAAACATCAGTAATTCTGGAAAATGATGATAAATAAATGAGAACTCGCATAGAACATGTATAAAACACTTCCCCAACTGAGTTGTTCCTATAGAAAAGTTATGTAGGTCCAGGAATTCTTTAATTCGAGTTTAGAGCCCATTATACAGTGTATGAATCCTATGTTGTTTACTTAAAGTAGCCTAGAATGGTAAATGTGTGAAATACAATGCAGAATACACTTGAAATAGAGATATAAACACATTTAGCAGCTTTGGAAAGCCTCAAACTTGACTGAAATGTATCATTAAACTGTATAACATAGGTGAGAGACAATGTTCCCGAGATTTTAAGGTTCATAACAGTGTTTAGGTAGTTGTTTGTCCAGGTTCCCAATGCATATAACTGGACAAGAAGGCCGAATGTTGGGAACTACAAGAAAAAATCAGTAATTCTGGAAAATGATGATAAATAAATGAGAACTCGCATAGAACATGTATAAAACACTTCCCCAACTGAGTTGTTCCTATAGAAAAGTTATGTAGGTCCAGGAATTCTTTAATTCGAGTTTAGAGCCCATTATACAGTGTATGAATCCTATGTTGTTTACTTAAAGTAGCCTAGAATGGTAAATGTGTGAAATACAAGGCAGAATACACTTGAAATAGAGATATAAACACATTTAGCACCTTTGGAAAGCCTTACACTTCACTGAAATGTATCATTAAACTCTATAACTTAAGTGAGATGCAATGTCCCGAGCTTTTCAGGTTCATAACAGTGTTTAGGTAGTTGTTTGTCCATGTTCCCAATGTTTATACCTGGATAAGAAGGACTAATGTTAGAAACTACAAGAAAACATCAGTAATTCTGAGAAAATAACAATAAAAAGATGTGAACTCGCATAGAACATTTATAAAACACTTCCCCAACTGAGTTGTTCATGTAGAAAAGGTATCTTAGATCCAGGAATTCCTTAATTCGAGTTTAGAGCACATTAAACAGTGTATGAATCCTATGTTTTTCCTTAAAGTAGCCTAGAATGGTAAATGTGTGAAATTCAAGGCAGAATACACTTGAAATAGAGATATAAACACATTTAGCAGCTTTGGAAAGCCTTACACTTCACCAAAATGTATCATTAAACTCTATAACATAGGTGAGAGACAATTTTCCCGAGCTTTTCACTTTCATAACAGTGTTTAGGTAGTTGTTTGTCCATGTTCCCAATGTTTATAAATGGACAAGAAGGCCTAATGGTAGAAACTACAAGAAAACTTCAGTAAATCTGGGAAAATGACAATAAATAGATGAGAACTCATATAGACCATGTATAAAACACTTCTCCAACTGAGTTGTTCTTGTAGAAATGGTATCATAGGTCCAGGAATTCCTTACTTCGAGTTTAGAGCACATTAAACAGTGTATGAATCCTATGTTATTCACTTAAAGGAGCCTAGAATGGTGAATGTGTGAAATACAAGGCAGAATCCACTTGAAATAGAGAAATAAACACATTTAGCAGCTTTGGAAAGCCTTACACTTCACCGAAATGTATCATTAAACTCTATAACATAGGTGAGAGACAATGTTCCCGAGCTTTTCAGGTTCATAATTGTGTTTAGGTAGTTGTTCGTCCATGTTCCCAATGTTTATAACTGGACAAGAAGTCCGAATGTTAGAAACTACAAGAAAACATCAGTAAATCTGGGAAAATGACAATAAATAGATGAGAACTCCCATAGAACATGTATAAAACACTTCCCCAACTGAGTTGTTCATGTAGAAAATGTATCTTAGATCCAGGAATTCCTTAATTCGAATTTAGAGCACATTAAACAGTGTATGAATCCTATGTTTTTCCTTAAAGTATCCTAGAATGGTAAATATGTGAAATAAAAGGCAGAATACACTTGAAATAGAGATCTAAACACATTTAGCAACTTTGGAAAGCCTTACACTTCACTGAAATGTATCAGTAAACTCTATAACATAGTTGAGAGACAATGGTCCAGACATTTTCAGGTTTATAACAGTGTTAGGTAGTTGTTTGTCCATGTTCCCAATGTTTATACCTGGACAAGAAGGCCTAATGTTATAAACTACAAGAAAACATCAGTAATTCTGGTAAATTGACAATAAATAGATGAGAACTCATCTAGAACATGTATAAAAGTCTCCTCCAAGAGAGTTGTTCCTATATAAAAGTTATCTTAGGTCCAGGAATTCTTTAATTCGAGTTGAGAGCACATTATACAGTGTATAAATCCTATGTTGTTTACTTAAAGTAGCCTAGAATGGTAAATTTGTGAAATACAAGGCAGAATACACTTGAAATAGAGATATAAACACATTTAGCAGCTTTGGAAAGCCTTACCCTTCACTGACATGTATCATTAAACTCTTTTACATAGGTCACAGACAAATTTCATGAGCTTTTCAGGTTCATAACAGTGTTTAGGTAGTTGTTTGTCCATGTTCCCAATGTTTATACCTGGACAAGAAGGCCTAATGTTAGAAACTACAAGAAAACATCAGTAATTCTGAGAAAATGACAATAAAAAGATGTGAACTCGCATAGAACATTTATAAAACACTTCCCCAACTGAGTTGTTCATGTTGAAAAGGTATCTTAGGTCCAGGAATTCCTTAATTCGAGTTTAGAGCACATTAAACAGTGTATGAATCCTATGTTTTTCCTTAAAGTAGCATAGAATGGTAAATGTGTGAAATTCAAGGCAGAATACACTTGAAATAGAGATATAAACACATTTAGCAGCTTTGGAAAGCCTTACACTTCACCGAAATGTATCATTAAACTCTATAACATAGGTGAGAGACAATTTTCCCGAGCTTTTCACGTTCATAACAGTGTTTAGGTAGTTGTTTGTCCATGTTCCCAATGTTTATTCCTGGATGAGAAGGCCTAATGTTAGAAACTAAAAGAAAACATCAGAAAATCTGGAAAAATGACAATAAATAGATGAGAACTCATATAGACCATGTATAAAACACTTCTCCAACAGAGTTGTTCCTGTAGAAAAGGTATCTTAGATACAGGAATTCCTTAATTCGAATTTAGAGCACATTAAACAGTGTATGAATCCTATGTTTTTCCTTAAAGTAGCCTAGAATGGTAAATATGTGAAATAAAAGGCAGAATACACTAGAAATAGATATATAAACACATTTAACAGCTTTGGAAAGCCTTACACTTCACTGAAATATCATTGAACTATATAACATCGTTGAGAGAAAATGTTCCCGACCTTTTCACGTTCATTACAGTGTTTAGGTAGTTGCTTGTCCATGTTCCTATTGTTTATACCTGCACAAGAAGGACAATGTTAGAAACTACAAGGAAACATCAGTAATTCTGGAAAAATGACAATAAATAGATGAGAACTCGCATAGAACATGTATAAAAGACTGCTCCAACAGAGTTGTGCCTGTAGAAAACGTATCTTAGGTCCAGGAACTCTTTAATTCGAGTTTAGAACACATTAAACAGTATATGAATCCTATGTTATTCACTTATAGGAGCCTAGAATGGTGAATGTTTGAAATACAAGGCAGAATACACTTGAAATAGAGAAATAAACACATTTAGCAGCTTTGGAAAGCCTTACACTTCATTGAAATGTAACATTAAATTATATAATATCGTTGAGAGAAAATGTTCCCGAGCTTTTCAGGTTCATTACACTGTTTAGGTAGTTGCTTGTCCTTGTTCCCATTGTTGATACCTGCACAAGAAGGCCCAATGTTAGAAACTACAAGGAAAATCAATAATTCTGGAGAAATGACAATAAATAGATGAGAACTCACATAGAACATTTATAAAACACTTCCCCAACTGAGTTGTTCATGTAGAAAAGGTATCTTAGGTCCAGGAATTCCTTAATTCGAGTTTAGACTTCATTAAACAGTGTATGAATCCTTTGTTTTCTTACATAAAGTAGCCTAGAAAGGCAAATGTGAAAAATACAAGGCAGAATACACTTGAAATAGAGATATAAACAAATTTAGCAGCTTTGGAAAGCCTTAAACTTAACCGAAATGTATCATTAAACACTATAACGTAGGTGAGAGACAATGTTCCCGAACTATTCAGGTTCATAACAGTGTTTAGGTAGTTGTTTGTCCATGTTCCCAATGTTTATTCCAGAATGAGAAGGCCTAATGTTAGAAACTAACAGAAAACAGCAGAAAATCTGGTAAAATGACAATAAATAGATGAGAACTCATATAGACCATGCATAAAACACTTCTCAAACAGAGTTGTTCCTGTAGAAAAGGTATCTTAGATCCAGGAATTCCTTAATTCGAGTTTAGAGCACATTAAACAGTGTATGAATCCTATGTTCTTCCTTAAAGTAGCCTGGAATGGTAAATATGTGAAATAAAAAGCAGAATACACTTGAAATAGATATATAAACACATTTAGCAGCTTTGGAAAGCCTTACACTTCACTGAAATATTTTTAAACTATATAAAATCGTTGAGAGAAAATGTTCCCGAGCTTTTCAGGTTCATTACAGTGTTTAGGTAGTTGTTTGTCCAGGTTCCCAATGCTTATAACTGGACAAGAAGGCTGAATGTTGGGAACTACAAGAAAACATCAGTAATTCTGGAATAATGATAATAAATAAATGAGAACTCGCATAGAACATTTATAAAACACTTCCCCAACTGAGTTGTTCATGTAGAAAAGGTATCTTAGATCCAGGAATTCCTTAATTCGAGTTTAGAGCACATTAAACATTGTATGAATCCTATGTTTTTCCTTAAAGTAGCATAGAATGGTAAATGTGTGAAATTCAATGCAGAATACACTTGAAATAGAGATATAAACACATTTAGCAGCTTTGGAAAGCCTTACACTTCACCGAAATGTATCATTAAACTCTATAACATAGGTGAGAGACAATTTTCCCGAGCTTTTCACTTTCATAACAGTGTTTAGGTAGTTGTTTGTCCATGTTCCCAATGTTTATACCTGGACAAGAAGGCCTAATGGTAGAAACTACAAGAAAACTTCAGTAAATCTGGGAAAATGACAATAAATAGATGAGAACTCATATAGACCATGTATAAAACACTTCTCCAACTGAGTTGTTCCTGTAGAGATGGTATCTTAGGTCCAAGAATTCCTTAATTTGAGTTTAGAGAACATTAAACAGTGTATGAATCCTATGTTATTCACTTAAAGGAGCCTAGATTGGTGAATGTGTGAAATACAAGGCAGAATACACTTGAAATAGAGAAATAAACACATTTAGCCACTTGGAAAGCCTTACACTTCAATGAAATGTATCATTAAACTATATAACATCGTTGAGAGAAAATGTTCCAGAGCTTTTCAGATTCATTGCAGTGTTTAGGTAGTTGCTTGTCCATGTTCCCATTGTTTTTACCAGCACAAGAAGGCCCAATGTTTGAAACTACAAGGAAACATCAGTAATTCTGGAAAAATGACAATTAATAGATGAGAACTCGCATTGAATACGTATAAAACACTTCCCCAACTGAGTTGTTTATGTAGAAGAGGTATCTTAGATCAAGGAATACCTTAATTCGAGTTTATAGCACATTAAACAGTGTATGAATCCTGTTTTTCCTTAAAGTAGCCTAGAATGGTAAATGTGTGAAATACAATGCAGAATACACTTGAAATAGAGATATAAACACATTTAGCAGCTTTGGAAAGCCTCAAACTTGACTGAAATGTATCATTAAACTGTATAACATAGGTGAGAGACAATGTTCCCGAGATTTTAAGGTTCATAACAGTGTTTAGGTAGTTGTTTGTCCAGGTTCCCAATGCATATAACTGGACAAGAAGGCCGAATGTTGGAAACTACAAGAAAAAATCAGTAATTCTGGGAAAATGATGATAAATAAATGAGAACTCGCATAGAACATGTATAAAACACTTCCCCAACTGAGTTGTTCCTATAGAAAACTTATCTTAGGTCCAGGAATTCTTTAATTCGAGTTTAGAGCACATTATACAGTGTATGAATCCTATGTTGTTTACTTAAAGTAGCCTAGAATGGTAAATGTGTGAAATACAAGGCAGAATACACTTGAAATAGAGATATAAACTCATTTAGCAACTTTGGAAAGCCTTACACTTCACTGAAATGTATCATTAAACTCTATAACTTAAGTGAGAGACAATGTCCCGAGCTTTTCAGGTTCATAACAGTGTTTAGGTAGTTGTTTGTCCATGTTCCCAATGTTTATACCTGGACAAGAAGGCCTAATGTTAGAAACTACAAGAAAACATCAGTAATTCTGAGAAAATAACAATAAAAAGATGTGAACTTGCATAGAACATTTATAAAACACTTCCCCAACTGAGTTGTTCATGTAGAAAAGGTATCTTAGATCCAGGAATTCCTTAATTCGAGTTTAGAGCACATTAAACAGTGTATGAATCCTATGTTTTTCCTTAAAGTAGCCTAGAATGGTAAATGTGTGAAATTTAAGGCAGAATACACTTGAAATAGAGATATAAACACATTTAGCAGCTTTGGAAAGCCTTACACTTCACCGAAATGTATCATTAAACTCTATAACATAGCTGAGAGACAATGTTCCCGAGCTTTTCACGTTCATAACAGTGTTTAGGTAGTTGTTTGTCCATGTTCCCAATGTTTATACCTGGACAAGAAGGCCTGATGGTAGAAACTACAAGAAAACATCAGTAAATCTGGAAAAATGACAATAAATAGATGAGAACTCATATAGACCATGTATAAAACACTTCTCCAACTGAGTTGTTCCTGTAGAAATGGTATCTTAGGTCCAGGAATTCCTTACTTCGAGTTTAGAGCACATTAAACAGTGTATGAATCCTATGTTATTCACTTAAAGGAGCCTAGAATGGTGAATGTGTGACATACAAGGCAGAATCCACTTGAAATAGAGAAATAACCACATTTAGCAGCTTTGGAAAGCCTTACACTTCACCGAAATGTATCATTAAACTCTATAACATAGGTGAGAGACAATGTTCCCGAGCTTTTCAGGTTCATAACTGTGTTTAGGTAGTTGTTCGTCCATGTTCCCAATGTTTATAACTGGACAAGAAGTCCGAATGTTAGAAACTACAAGAAAACTTCAGTAAACCTGTTAAAATGACAATAAATAGATGAGAACTCGCATAGAACATGTATAAAACACTTCCCCAACTGAGTTGTTCATGTAGAAAAGGTATCTTAGATCCAGGAATTCCTTAATTCGAATTTAGAGCACATTAAACAGTGTATGAATCCTATGTTTTTTCTTAAAGTAGCCTAGAATGGTAAATATGTGAAATAAAAGGCAGAATACACTTGAAATAGATATACAAACACATTTAGCAGCTTTGGAAAGCCTTACACTTCACTGAAATATCATTAAACTATATAACATCGTTGAGAGAAAATGTTCCCGACCTTTTCAGGTTCATTACAGAGTTTAGGAAGTTGCTTGTCCATGTTCCCATTGTTTATACCTGCACAAGAAGGACAATGTTAGAAACTACAAGGAAACAGCAGTAATTCTGGAAAAATGACAATAAATAGATGAGAACTCACATAGAACATGTATAAAACACTTCTCCAGCTGAGTTGTTCCTGTAGAATAGGTATCTTAGGTCCAGGAATTCCTTAATTCGAGTTTAGAGCACATTAAACAGTGTATGAATCCTATGTTATAAACTTAAAGGAGCCTAGAATGGTGAATGTGTGAAATACAAGGCAGAATACACTTGAAATAGAGATCTAAACACATTTAGCAGCTTTGGAAAGCCTTACACTTCACTGAAATGTATCAGTAAACTCTATAACATAGTTGAGAGACAATGTTCCAGACATTTTCAGGTTCATAACAGTGTTAGGTAGTTGTTTGTCCATGTTCCCAATGTTTATACCTGGACAAGAAGGCCTAATGTTATAAACTACAAGAAAACATCAGTAATTCTGGTAAATTGACAATAAATAGATGAGAACTCATCTAGAACATGTGTAAAAGTCTCCTCCAAGAGAGTTGTTCCTATATAAAAGTTATCTTAGGTCCAGGAATTCTTTAATTCGAGTTTAGAGCACATTATACAGTGTATGAATCCTATGTTTTTCCTTAAAGTAGCATAGAATGGTAAATGTGTGAAATTCAGGGCAGAATACACTTGAAATAGAGAAATAAACACATTTAGCCACTTGGAAAGCCTTACACTTCAATGAAATGTATCATTAAACTATATAACATCGTTGAGAGAAAATGTTCCCGAGCTTTTCAGATTCATTGCAGTGTTTAGGTAGTTGCTTGACCATGTTCCCATTGTTTTTACCAGCACAAGAAGGCCCAATGTTAGAAACTACAAGCTAACATCAGTAATACTGGAAAAATGACAATAAATAGATGAGAACTCGCATAGAACATGTATAAAACACTTCTCCAGCTGAGTTGTTGCTGTAGAAAAGGTATCTAAAGTCAAGGAATTCCTTAATTCGAGTTTAGAGCACATTAAACAGTGTATGAATCCTATGTTGTTTACTTAAAGTAGCCTAGAAAGATAAATGTGTAAAATACAAGGCAGAATACACTTGAAATAGAGATATGAACACATTTAGCAGCTTTGGAAAGTCTTAAACTTCACCGAAATGTATCATTAAACTCTATAACATAGGTGAGAGAAAATGTTCCCGAGCTTTTCAGGTTCATAACAGTGTTTAGGTAGTTGTTTGTCCATGTTCCCAATATTTATTCCTGGATGAGAATGCCTAATGTTAGAAACTACAAGGAAACATCAGGAATTCTGAGAAAATGACAATAAATAGATGAGAACTCATAGGGACCATGTATAAAACACTTCTCCAACAGAGTTCTTCCTGTAGAAAAGTTATCTCAAGTCCAGTAATTCCTTAATTCAATTTTAGAGCACATTAAACAGTGTATGGACCATATGTTGTTTCTTTAAAGGAGCCTAGAATGGTAAAATGTCTGAAATACAAGGCAGAATACACATGAAATAGAGATATAAACACATTTAGCAGCTTTGGAAAGCCTTACACTTCACTGAAATGTATCATTAAACTCTATAAAATAGGTGAGAGACATTGTTCCTGAGCTTTTCAGGTTCATAACAGTGTTTAGGTAGTTGTTTGTCCATGTTCCCAATGTTTATACCTGGACAAGAAGGCCGAATGTTAGAACTACAAGGAAAACATCAGTAATACTGGGAAAATGTCAATAAATAGATGAGAACTCGCATAGAACATGTATAAAACACTTCCCCAACTGAGTTGTTCATGGAGAAAATGTATCTTAGATCCAGGAATTCCTTAATTCGAGTTTAGAGCACATTAAACAGTGTATGAATCCTATGTTTTTCCTTAAAATAGCCTAAAATGGTAAATGTGTGAAATACAAGGCAGAATACACTTGAAATAGAGATATAAACACTTTTAGTAGCTTTGGAAAGCCTTACACTTCACTGAAATATATCATTAAACTATATAACATAGGTGAGAAACAATGTTCCCGAGCTTTTCAGGTTCATAACAGTGTTTAGGTAGTTGTTTGTCCATGTTCCCAATGTTTATACGTGGACAAGAAGGCCTAATGTTAGAAACTACAAGAAAACATCAGAAAATCTGGGTAAATGACAATAAATATATGAGAACTCATATAGACCATGTATAAAACACTTCTCCAACAGTGTTGTTCCTGTAGAAAAGGTATCTTAGGTCCAGGAATTCCTTACTTCGAGTTTAGAGCACATTAAACAGTGTATGAATCCTATGTTATTCACTTAAAGGAGCCTAGAATGGTGAATGTGTGAAATACAAGGCAGAATACACTTGAAATAGAGAAATAAACACATTTAGCAACTTGGAAAGCCTTACACTTCACTGAAATGTATCATTAAACACTATAACATTGGTGAGAGACAATGTTCCCGAGCTTTTCAGGTTCATAACAGTGTTTAGGTAGTTGTTTGTCCATGTTCCCAATAGTTATAACTGGTCAAGAAGGCAGAATGTTAGAAACTGCAAGAAAACATCACTAATTCTGGGAAAATGAAAATAAATAAATGAGAACTCGCATAGAACATGTATAAAACACTTCCGCAACTGAGTTGTTCCTGTAGAAAAGGTATCTTAGGTACAGAAATTTCTTAATTCGAGTTTACATAACATTAAACAGTGTATGAATCCTATGTTGTTTACTTAAAGTAGCCTAGAATGGTAAATGTGTGAAATACAAGGCAGAATACACTTGAAATATAGAAATTAACACATTTAGCAGCTTTGGAAAGCCTTACACTTCACTGAAATGTACCATTAAACTATATAACATCTTTGAGAGAAAATGTTTCCGAGCTATTCAGGTTCATTACAGTGTTTAGGTAGTTGCTTGTCCATGTTCCCATTGTTTATACCTGGACAAGAAGGCCTAATGTTAGAAACTACAAGGAAACATCAGTAATTCTTTGAAAATGACAATAAATAGATGATAACTCGCATTGAACACGTATAAAACACTTCCCCAACTGAGTTGCTTATGTAGAAAAGGTATCTTAGATCAAGTAATACCTTAATTTGAGTTGATAGCACATTAAACAGTGTATGAATCCTAAGTTATTCACTTATAGGAACCTAGAATGGTAAATGTGTCAAATACAAGGCAGACTACACTTGAAATAGAGAAATAAACACATTTAGCAGGTTTGGAAAGCCTTACACTTCACTGAAATATATCATTAAACTCTATAACATAGGTGAGAGACATTGTTCCTGAGCTTTTCAGGTTCATAACAGTGTTTAGGTAGTTGTTTGTCCATGTTCCCAATGTTTATACCTGGACAAGAAGGCCTAATGTTACAAACTACAAGAAAACATCAGTAAATCTGGGGAAATGACAATAAATAGATGAGAACTCGCATAGAACATGTATAAAACACTTCCCCAACTGAGTTGTTCATGGAGAAAAGGTATCTTAGATCCAGGAATTCCTTAATTCGAGTTTAGAGCACATTAAACAGTGTATGAATCCTATGTTTTTCCTTAAAATAGCCTAAAATGGTAAATGTGTGAAATACAAGGCAGAATACACTTGAAATAGAGATATAAACACTTTTAGTAGCTTTGGAAAGCCTTACACTTCACTGAAATATATCATTAAACTATATAACATAGGTGAGAAACAATGTTCCCGAGCTTTTCAGGTTCATAACAGTGTTTAGGTAGTTGTTTGTCCATGTTCCCAATGTTTATACGTGGACAAGAAGGCCTAATGTTAGAAACTACAAGAAAACATCAGAAAATCTGGGTAAATGACAATAAATATATGAGAACTCATATAGACCATGTATAAAACACTTCTCCAACAGTGTTGTTCCTGTAGAAAAGGTATCTTAGGTCCAGGAATTCCTTACTTCGAGTTTAGAGCACATTAAACAGTGTATGAATCCTATGTTATTCACTTAAAGGAGCCTAGAATGGTGAATGTGTGAAATACAAGGCAGAATACACTTGAAATAGAGAAATAAACACATTTAGCAACTTGGAAAGCCTTACACTTCACTGAAATGTATCATTAAACACTATAACATTGGTGAGAGACAATGTTCCCGAGCTTTTCAGGTTCATAACAGTGTTTAGGTAGTTGTTTGTCCATGTTCCCAATAGTTATAACTGGTCAAGAAGGCAGAATGTTAGAAACTGCAAGAAAACATCACTAATTCTGGGAAAATGAAAATAAATAAATGAGAACTCGCATAGAACATGTATAAAACACTTCCGCAACTGAGTTGTTCCTGTAGAAAAGGTATCTTAGGTACAGAAATTTCTTAATTCGAGTTTACATAACATTAAACAGTGTATGAATCCTATGTTGTTTACTTAAAGTAGCCTAGAATGGTAAATGTGTGAAATACAAGGCAGAATACACTTGAAATATAGAAATTAACACATTTAGCAGCTTTGGAAAGCCTTACACTTCACTGAAATGTACCATTAAACTATATAACATCTTTGAGAGAAAATGTTTCCGAGCTATTCAGGTTCATTACAGTGTTTAGGTAGTTGCTTGTCCATGTTCCCATTGTTTATACCTGGACAAGAAGGCCTAATGTTAGAAACTACAAGGAAACATCAGTAATTCTTTGAAAATGACAATAAATAGATGATAACTCGCATTGAACACGTATAAAACACTTCCCCAACTGAGTTGCTTATGTAGAAAAGGTATCTTAGATCAAGTAATACCTTAATTTGAGTTGATAGCACATTAAACAGTGTATGAATCCTAAGTTATTCACTTATAGGAACCTAGAATGGTAAATGTGTCAAATACAAGGCAGACTACACTTGAAATAGAGAAATAAACACATTTAGCAGGTTTGGAAAGCCTTAACTTCACTGAAATATATCATTAAACTCTATAACATGTGAGAGACATTGTTCCTGAGCTTTTCAGGTTCATAACAGTGTTTAGGTAGTTGTTTGTCCATGTTCCCAATGTTTATACCTGGACAAGAAGGCCTAATGTTACAAACTACAAGAAAACATCAGTAAATCTGGGGAAATGACAATAAATAGATGAGAACTCGCATAGAACATGTATAAAACACTTCCCCAACTGAGTTGTTCATGGAGAAAAGGTATCTTAGATCCAGGAATTCCTTAATTCGAGTTTAGAGCACATTAAACAGTGTATGAATCCTATGTTTTTCCTTAAAATAGCCTAAAATGGTAAATGTGTGAAATACAAGGCAGAATACACTTGAAATAGAGATATAAACACTTTTAGTAGCTTTGGAAAGCCTTACACTTCACTGAAATATATCATTAAAACTATATAACATAGGTGAGAAACAATGTTCCCGAGCTTTTCAGGTTCATAACAGTGTTTAGGTAGTTGTTTGTCCATGTTCCCAATGTTTATACGTGGACAAGAAGGCCTAATGTTAGAAACTACAAGAAAACATCAGAAAATCTGGGTAAATGACAATAAATATATGAGAACTCATATAGACCATGTATAAAACACTTCTCCAACAGTGTTGTTCCTGTAGAAAAGGTATCTTAGGTCCAGGAATTCCTTACTTCGAGTTTAGAGCACATTAAACAGTGTATGAATCCTATGTTATTCACTTAAAGGAGCCTAGAATGGTGAATGTGTGAAATACAAGGCAGAATACACTTGAAATAGAGAAATAAACACATTTAGCAACTTGGAAAGCCTTACACTTCACTGAAATGTATCATTAAACACTATAACATTGGTGAGAGACAATGTTCCCGAGCTTTTCAGGTTCATAACAGTGTTTAGGTAGTTGTTTGTCCATGTTCCCAATAGTTATAACTGGTCAAGAAGGCAGAATGTTAGAAACTGCAAGAAAACATCACTAATTCTGGGAAAATGAAAATAAATAAATGAGAACTCGCATAGAACATGTATAAAACACTTCCGCAACTGAGTTTGTTCCTGTAGAAAAGGTATCTTAGGTACAGAAATTTCTTAATTCGAGTTTACATAACATTAAACAGTGTATGAATCCTATGTTGTTTACTTAAAGTAGCCTAGAATGGTAAATGTGTGAAATACAAGGCAGAATACACTTGAAATATAGAAATTAACACATTTAGCAGCTTTGGAAAGCCTTACACTTCACTGAAATGTACCATTAAACTATATAACATCTTTGAGAGAAAATGTTCCCGAGCTATTCAGGTTCATTACAGTGTTTAGGTAGTTGCTTGTCCATGTTCCCATTGTTTATACCTGGACAAGAAGGCCTAATGTTAGAAACTACAAGGAAACATCAGTAATTCTTTGAAAATGACAATAAATAGATGATAACTCGCATTGAACACGTATAAAACACTTCCCCAACTGAGTTGCTTATGTAGAAAAGGTATCTTAGATCAAGTAATACCTTAATTTGAGTTGATAGCACATTAAACAGTGTATGAATCCTAAGTTATTCACTTATAGGAACCTAGAATGGTAAATGTGTCAAATACAAGGCAGACTACACTTGAAATAGAGAAATAAACACATTTAGCAGGTTTGGAAAGACTTACACTTCACTGAAATATATCATTAAACTCTATAACATAGGTGAGAGACATTGTTCCTGAGCTTTTCAGGTTCATAACAGTGTTTAGGTAGTTGTTTGTCCATGTTCCCAATGTTTATACCTGGACAAGAAGGCCTAATGTTAGAAACTACAAGAAAACATCAGTAAATCTGGGGAAATGACAATAAATAGATGAGAACTCGCATAAAACATGTATAAAACACTTCCCCAACTGAGTTGTTCCTGTGGAAAAGATATGTTAGGTCCAGGAATTCTATAATTCGAGTTTAGAGCACATTAAACTGTGTATGAATCCTATGTTATTCACTTAGAGGAGCCTAGAATGGTGAATGTGTGAAATACAAGGAAGAATACACTTGAAATAGAGAAATAAACACATTTAGCAACTTTGGAAAGCCTTACACTTCACTGAAATATCATTAAACTATATAACATCGTTGAGAGAAAATGTTCCCGAGCTTTTCAGGTTCATTACAGTGTTTAGGTAGATGTTTGTCCATGTTCCCAATGATTATTACTGGACAAGAAGGCCGAATGTTAGGAACTACAAGAAAACATCAGTAAATCTGGGAAAATGACAATAAATAGATAAGAACTCGCATAGAATATGTATAAAACACTGCTCCAATAGAGTTGTTCCTGTAGAAAAAGGATCTTTGGTCCAGGAATTCTATAATTCGAGTTTAGAGCACATTAAACAGTGTATGAATCCTATGTTATTCACTTATAAGTGCCTAGAATGGTGAATGTGTGAAATATAAGGCAGAATACACTTGAAATAGAGAAATAAACACATTTCGCAGCTTTGGAAAGCCTTACACTTCACTGAAATGTATCATTAAACTATATAACATTGCTGAGAGAAAATATTCCTGAGCTTTTCATGTTCATTACAGTGTTTAGGTATTTGCTTGTCCATGTTCCCATTATTAATACCTGCACAAGAAGGCCCAATGTTAGAAACTACAAGAAAACATCAGTAATTCTGGGAAAATGACAGTAAATAGATGTGAACTCATATAGTCCATGTATAAAACACTTCTCCAACTGAGTTGTTCCTGTAGAAAAGTTATCTAAGGTCCAGGAATTCCTTAATTCAATTTTAGAGCACATTAAACAGTGTATGAGTCCTATGTTGTTTCCTTAACGGAGCCTAGAATGGTAAATGTCTGAAATACAAGGCAGAATACACTTAAATAGAGAAATAAACACATTTAGCAGCTTTGGAAAGGCTTACACTTCACTGAAATGTATCATTAAACTCTATAACATAGGTGAGACACAATGTTCCCGAGCTTTTCAGGTTCATAACAGTGTTTAGGTAGTTGTTTGTCCATGTTCCCAATGCTTATACCTGGATAAGTAGGCCGAATGTTAGAAACTACAAGGAAACATCAGTAATTCTGAGAAAATGACAATAAAAAGATGAGAACTCGCATAGAACATGTATAAAACACTTCCCCAACTGACTTGTTCCTGTAGAAAAGGTATCTTAGGTCCAGGAATTCCTTAATTTGAGTTTAGAGCACATTAAACAGTGTATGAATCCTATGTTGTTTACTTAAAGTAGCCTAGAAAGGTAAATGTGTAAAATACAAGGCAGAAAACACTTGAAATAGAGATATAAACACATTTAGCAGATTTGGAAAGCCTTACACTTCACCAAAATGTATCATTAAACTCTTTAACATAGGTGAGAGAAAATATTCCCGAGCTTTTCAAGTTCATTACAGTGTTTAGGTAGTTGCTTGTCCATGTTCCCTTTGTTTATACCTGCACTTGAAGGCCGAATGTTAGAAACTACAAGAAAACATCAGTAATTCTGAGCAAATGACAATAAATTGATGAGAATTCGAATAGAACATGTATAAAACACTGCTCCAACAGAGTTGTTCCTGTATAAAAGGTATCTTAGGTCCAGGAATTCCTTAATTCGAGTTTAGAGCACATTAAACAGTGTATGACTCCTAAGTTATTCACTTATAGGAAACTAGAATGGTGATTGTGTGAAATGCAAGGCAGAATACACTTGAAATAGAGAAATAAACACATTTCGCAGCTTTGGAAAGCCTTACACTTCACTGAAATGTATCATTAAACTATATAACATTGCTGAGAGGAAATATTACCAAGCTTTTCATGTTCATTACAGTGTTTAGGTAGTTGCTTGTCCATGTTCTCATTATTTATACCTGCACAAGAAGGCCCAATGTTAGAAACTACAAGAAAACATCAGTAAATCTGGGAAGATGACAATAAATAGATGAGAACTCATATAGTCCATGTATAAAACACTTCTCCAACTGAGTTCTTCCTGTAGAAAAGGTATCTAAGGTCCAGGAATTCCTTAACTCAATTTTAGAGCACATTAAACAGTGTATGAATCCTATGTTGTTTCCTTAACGGAGCCTAGAATGGTAAATGTCTAAAATACGAGGCAGATTACACTTGAAATAGAGAAATAAACACATTTCGCAGCTTTGGAAAGCCTTACACTTCACTGAAATGTATCATTAAACTCTGTATCATAGGTGAGAGACAATGTTCCTGAACCTTTCAGGTTCATAACAGTGTTTAGGTAGTTTCTTGTCCATGTTCCCATTATTCATACCTGCACAAGAAGGCCCAATGTTAGAAACTAAAAGAAAACATCAGTAAATCTGGGAAAATGACAATAAATAGATGAGAACTCATATAGTCCATGTATAAAAAACTTCTCCAACTGAGTTGTTCCTGTAGAAAAGGTATCTAAGGTCCAGGAATACCTTAATTCAATTTTAGAGCACATTAAACAGTGTATGAATCCTATGTTGTTTCCTTAACGGAGCCTAGAATGGTAAATGTCTGAAATACAAGGCAGAATACACTTGAAATAGAGAAATAAACACATTTAGCAGCTTTGGAAAGCCTTACACTTCACTGAAATGTATCATTAAACTCTGTATCATAGGTGAGAGACAATGTTCCCGAACCTTTCAGGTTCATAACAGTGTTTAGGTAGTTGTTTTTCCATGTTCCCAATGTTTATACTTGGACAAGAAGGCCTAATTTCAGAAACTACAAGCAAACATCAGTAATTCTGGGAAAATGACAATAAATAGATTAGAACTCGCATAGAAGATGTATAAAACACTGCACCAACAGAGTTGTTCCTGTAGAAAAGGTATCTAAGGTCCAGTAATTCCTTCATTCAATTTTAGAGCACATTAAACAGTGTATGAATCCAATGTTGTTTACTTAAAGTAGCCTAAAAAGTTAAATGTGTAAAATACAAGGAAGAATACACTTGAAATAGAGAAATCAACACATTTAGCAACTTTGGAAAGCCTTACACTTCACTGAAATGTATCATTAAACTCTATAACATAGGTGAGAGACAATGTTCCCGAGCTTTTCTGGTTCATAACAGTGTTTAGGTAGATATTTGTCCATGTTCCCAATGATTATAACTGGACAAGAAGGCCGAATGTTAGGAACTACAAGAAAACATCAGTAAATCTGGGGAAATGACAATAAATAGATGAGAACTCGCATAGAACATGTATAAAACACTGCTCCAACAGAGTTGTTCCTGTAGAAAAAGGATCTTTGGTCCAGGAATTCTATAATTCGAGTTTAGAGCACATTAAACAGTGTATGAATCCTATGTTATTCACTTATAAGTGCCTAGAATGTTGAATGTGTGAAATATAAGGCAGAATACACTTGAAATTGAGAAATAAATACATTTCGCAGCTTTGGAAAGCCTTACACTTCACTGAAATGTATCATTAAACTATATAACATTGCTGAGAGAAAATATTCCTGAGCTTTTCATGTTCATTACAGTGTTTAGGTAGTTGCTTGTCCATGTTCCCATTATTTATACCTGCACAAGAAGGCACAATGTTAGAAACTACAAGAAAACATCAGTAAATCTGGGAAAATGACAGTAAATAGATGAGAACTCATATAGTCCATGTATAAAACACTTCTCCAACTGAATTGTTCCTGTAGAAAAAGTATCTAAGGTCCTGGAATTCCTTAATTTGAGTTTAGAGCACATTAAACAGTGTATGAATCCTGTGTTGTTTACTTAAAGTAGCCTAGAAAGGTAAATGTGTAA
>CAVNZX010000022.1:0-39712 GCA_963693515.1 Pipistrellus nathusii
AAATAGAGATATAAACACATTTAGCAGCTGTGGAAATCCTTACACTTCACTGAAATGTATCATTAAACTCCTTTTACATAGGTGAGAGACAAATGTTCCAGAGCTTTTCAGGTTCATAAAAAGTGTTAAGTAGTTGTTTGGTCCATTTTCCCAATGTTTATACCTGGACAAGAAGGCCGAATGTTAGAAACTACAAGAAAACATCAGTAATTCTGGGAAAATGACAATAAATAAGAATAGAACTTGCATAGAACATGTACAAAACAACTTCCTCCAACTGAGTTGTTCATGTAAAAAAGGTATCTTAGATCCAGGAATTCCTTTATTCGCGTTTAGAGCACATTAAACAGTGTATGAATCATAATGTTGTTTCCTTAAAGTAGCCTAGAATTGTAAAATGTGTGGAATACAAGGCAGAATACACTTGAAATAGAAGATATAAACACATTTAGCGCTGTGGAAATCCTTACACTTCACTGAAATGTATCATTAAACTCTTTGTACATAGGTGAGAGAAAATGTTCCCGAGCTTTTCAGGTTCATAAAAGTGTTTAAGTAGTTGTTTGTCCATGTTCCCAATATTTATACCCGGACAAGAAGGCCGAATGTTAGAAACTACAAGAAAACATCAGTAATTCTGGGAAAATGACAATAAATAGGATGTGAACTTGCATAGAACATGTAAAAACACTTCTCCAACTGAGTTGTTCCTGTCGAAAAGATATCTTAGGACCAGGAATTCCTTAATTCGAGTTTAGAGCACATTAAACAGTGTATGAATCATATGTTTGTTTCCTTAAAGTAGCCTAGAATGGTAAATGTGTGGAATACAAGGCAGAATACACTTGAAATAGAGATATAAACACATTTAGCAGCTGTGGAAATCCTTACACTTCACTGAAATGTATCATTAAACTCTTTTACATAGGTGAGAGAAAATGTTCCCGAGCTTTTCAGGTTCATAAAAGTGTTTAAGTAGTTGTTTGTCCAATGTTCCCAATGTTTATACCTGGACAAGAAGGCCGAATGTTAGAAACTACAAGAAAACATGAGTAATTCTGAGAAAATTGACAATAAATAGAATAGAACTTGCTTAGAAACATGTACAAAACACTTCTCCAACTGAGTTGTTCATGTAAAAAAGTTATCTTTGATCCAGGAATTCCTTTATTCGCGTTTAGAGCACATTAAACAGTGTATGAATCCTATGTTGTTTCCTTAAAGTAGCCTAGAATTGTAAATTGTGTGGAATACAAGGCAGAATACACTTGAAATAGAGATATAAACACATTTAGGAGCTGTGCAAAGCCTTACACTTCACTGAAATGTATCATTAAACTCTTTTACATAGGTGAGAGACAAAATTCACGAGCTTTTCAGGTTCATAACAGTGTTGTAGGTAGTTGTTTGTCCATGTTCCCAATGTTTATACCTGGACAAGAAGGCCGAATGTTAGAAACTACAAGAAAACATGAGTAATTCTGAGAAATTGACAATAAATAGAATAGAACTTGCATAGAACATGTACAAAACACTTCCTCCCAACTGAGTTGTTCACGTAGTAAAAGTATCTTAGATCCAGGAATTCCTAAATTCGCGTTTAGAGCACATTAAACAGTGTATGATTCCTATATTGTTTGCTTAAGTACCTAGAATGGTAAATGTGTGAAATACAAGGCAGAATACACTTGAAATAGTGATATAAACACATTTAGCAGCTGTGGAAATCCTTACACTTCACTGAAATGTATCATTAAACTCTTTTACATAGGTGAGAGAAAATGTTCCCGAGCTTTTCAGGTTCATAAAAGTGTCTAAGTAGTTGTTTGTCCATGTTCCCAATGTTTATACCTGGACAAGAAGGCTGAATGTTAGAAACTACAAGAAAACATCAGTAATTCTGGGAAAATGACAATAAAATAGATGAGAACTCATATAGACCATGTATAAAACACTTCTCCAACTGAGTGGTTCATGTAGAAAAGGTATCTTAGATCCAGGAATTCCTTAATTCACGTTTAGAGCACATTAAACAGTGTATGAATCATATGTTGTTTCCTTAAAGTAGCTAGAATGGAAATTTGTGTAATACAAGGGAGAATACACTTGTAATAGAGATATAAACACATTTAACAGCTGTGGAAAGCCTTACACTTCACTGAAATGTATCATTAAACTCTTTTACATAGGTGAGAGACAAAATTCACGAGCTTTTCAGGTTCATAAACAGTGTTTAGGTAGTTGTTTGTCCATGTTCCCAATGTTTATACCTGGACAAGAAGGCCGAATGTTAGAAACTACAAGAAACATGAGTAATTTCTGAGAAAATGACAATAAATAGATGAGAACTTGCATAGAACATGTACAAAACACTTCTCCAACTGAGTTGTTCCTGTAGAAAAGATATCTTAGGTCCAGGAATTCTTAATTCCCGTTTAGAGCACATTAAACAGTGTATGAATCCTATGTTGTTCCCTTAAAGTACCTAGAATGGTAAATGTGTGAAATACAAGGCAGAATACACTTGGAATAGAGATATAAACACATTTAGCAGCTGTGGAAAGCCTTACACTTCACTGAAATGTTTCATTAAAACTCTTTTACATAGGTGAGAGACAAACTTCACGAGCTTTTCAGGTTCATACAGTGTTTAGGTAGTTGTTTGTCCATGTTCCCAATGTTTATACCTGGACAAGAAGGCCGAATGTTAGAAACTACAAGAAAACATGAGTAATTCTGAGAAATTGACAATAAATAGAATAGAACTTGCATAGAACATGTACAAAACACTTCTCCAACTGAGTTGTTCACGTAGTAAAAGTATCTTAGATCCAGGAATTCCTCAATTCGCGTTTAGAGCACATTAAACAGTGTATGATTCCTATGTTGTTTGCTTAAAGTACCTAGAATGGTAAATGTGTGAAATACAAGGCAGAATACACTTGAAATAGTGATATAAACACATTTAGCAGCTGTGGAAATCCTTACACTTCACTGAAATGTATCATTAAACTCTTTTACATAGGTGAGAGAAAATGTTCCCGAGCTTTTCAGGTTCATAAAAGTGTTTAAGTAGTTGTTTGTCCATGTTCCCAATGTTTATACCTGGACAAGAAGGCTGAATGTTAGAAACTACAAGAAAACATCAGTAATTCTGGGAAAATGACAATAAATAGATGAGAACTCATATAGACCATGTATAAAACACTTCTCCAACTGAGTGGTTCATGTAGAAAAGGTATCTTAGATCCAGGAATTCCATAATTCTCGTTTAGAGCACATTAAACAGTGTATGAATCCTATGTTGTTTCCTTAAAGTAAATAGAATGGTAAATGTGTGAAATACAAGGCAGAATACAGTTGGAATAGAGATATAAACACATTTAGCAGCTGTGGAAAGCCTTACACTTCACTGAAATGTATCATTAAACTCTTTTATATAGGTGAGAGACAAACTTCACGAGCTTTTCAGGTTCATAAAAGTGTTTAAGTAGTTGTTTGTCCATTTTCCCAATGTTTATACCTGGACAAGAAGGCCGAATGTTAGAAACTACAAGAAAACATCAGTAATTCTGGGAAAATGACAATAAATAGAATAGAACTTGCATAGAACATGTACAAAATACTTCTCCAACTGAGTTGTTCATGTAAAAAAGGTATCTTAGATCCAGGAATTCCTTTATTCGCGTTTAGAGCACATTAAACAGTGTATGAATCATATGTTGTTTCCTTCAAGTAGCCTAGAATTGTAAATGTGTGGAATACAAGGCAGAATACACTTGAAATAGAGATATAAACACATTTAGCAGCTGTGGAAATCCTTACACTTCACTGAAATGTATCATTAAACTCTTTTACATAGGTGAGAGAAAATGTTCCCGAGCTTTTCAGGTTCATAAAAGTGTTTAAGTAGTTGTTTGTCCATGTTCCCAATATTTATACCCGGACAAGAAGGCCGAATGTTAGAAACTACAAGAAAACATCAGTAATTCTGGGAAAATGACAATAAATAGATGTGAACTTGCATAGAACATGTAAAAAACACTTCTCCAACTGAGTTGTTCCTGTCGAAAAGATATCTTAGGACCAGGAATTCCTTAATTCGAGTTTAGAGCACATTAAACAGTGTATGAATCATATGTTGTTTCCTTAAAGTAGCCTAGAATGGTAAATGTGTGGAATACAAGGCAGAATACACTTGAAATAGAGATATAAACACATTTAGCAGCTGTGGAAATCCTTACACTTCACTGAAATGTATCATTAAACTCTTTTACATAGGTGAGAGAAAATGTTCCCGAGCTTTTCAGGTTCATAAAAGTGTTTAAGTAGTTGTTTGTCCATGTTCCCAATGTTTATACCTGGACAAGAAGGCCGAATGTTAGAAACTACAAGAAAACATGAGTAATTCTGAGAAATTGACAATAAATAGAATAGAACTTGCTTAGAACATGTACAAAACACTTCTCCAACTGAGTTGTTCATGTAAAAAAGTTATCTTTGATCCAGGAATTCCTTTATTCGCGTTTAGAGCACATTAAACAGTGTATGAATCCTATGTTGTTTCCTTAAAGTAGCCTAGAATTGTAAATGTGTGGAATACAAGGCAGAATACACTTGAAATAGAGATATAAACACATTTAGGAGCTGTGCAAAGCCTTACACTTCACTGAAATGTATCATTAAACTCTTTTACATAGGTGAGAGACAAAATTCACGAGCTTTTCAGGTTCATAACAGTGTTTAGGTAGTTGTTTGTCCATGTTCCCAATGTTTATACCTGGACAAGAAGGCCGAATGTTAGAAACTACAAGAAAACATGAGTAATTCTGAGAAATTGACAATAAATAGAATAGAACTTGCATAGAACATGTACAAAACACTTCTCCAACTGAGTTGTTCACGTAGTAAAAGTATCTTAGATCCAGGAATTCCTAAATTCGCGTTTAGAGCACATTAAACAGTGTATGATTCCTATATTGTTTGCTTAAAGTACCTAGAATGGTAAATGTGTGAAATACAAGGCAGAATACACTTGAAATAGTGATATAAACACATTTAGCAGCTGTGGAAATCCTTACACTTCACTGAAATGTATCATTAAACTCTTTTACATAGGTGAGAGAAAATGTTCCCGAGCTTTTCAGTTTCATAAAAGTGTCTAAGTAGTTGTTTGTCCATGTTCCCAATGTTTATACCTGGACAAGAAGGCTGAATGTTAGAAACTACAAGAAAACATCAGTAATTCTGGGAAAATGACAATAAATAGATGAGAACTCATATAGACCATGTATAAAACACTTCTCCAACTGAGTGGTTCATGTAGAAAAGGTATCTTAGATCCAGGAATTCCTTAATTCACGTTTAGAGCACATTAAACAGTGTATGAATCATATGTTGTTTCCTTAAAGTAGCCTAGAATGGGAAATTTGTGTAATACAAGGGAGAATACACTTGTAATAGAGATATAAACACATTTAACAGCTGTGGAAAGCCTTACACTTCACTGAAATGTATCATTAAACTCTTTTACATAGGTGAGAGACAAAATTCACGAGCTTTTCAGGTTCATAACAGTGTTTAGGTAGTTGTTTGTCCATGTTCCCAATGTTTATACCTGGACAAGAAGGCCGAATGTTAGAAACTACAAGAAAACATGAGTAATTCTGAGAAAATGACAATAAATAGATGAGAACTTGCATAGAACATGTACAAAACACTTCTCCAACTGAGTTGTTCCTGTAGAAAAGATATCTTAGGTCCAGGAATTCCTTAATTCCCGTTTAGAGCACATTAAACAGTGTATGAATCCTATGTTGTTTCCTTAAAGTACCTAGAATGGTAAATGTGTGAAATACAAGGCAGAATACACTTGGAATAGAGATATAAACACATTTAGCAGCTGTGGAAAGCCTTACACTTCACTGAAATGTATCATTAAACTCTTTTACATAGGTGAGAGACAAACTTCACGAGCTTTTCAGGTTCATAACAGTGTTTAGGTAGTTGTTTGTCCATGTTCCCAATGTTTATACCTGGACAAGAAGGCCGAATGTTAGAAACTACAAGAAAACATGAGTAATTCTGAGAAATTGACAATAAATAGAATAGAACTTGCATAGAACATGTACAAAACACTTCTCCAACTGAGTTGTTCACGTAGTAAAAGTATCTTAGATCCAGGAATTCCTCAATTCGCGTTTAGAGCACATTAAACAGTGTATGATTCCTATGTTGTTTGCTTAAAGTACCTAGAATGGTAAATGTGTGAAATACAAGGCAGAATACACTTGAAATAGTGATATAAACACATTTAGCAGCTGTGGAAATCCTTACACTTCACTGAAATGTATCATTAAACTCTTTTACATAGGTGAGAGAAAATGTTCCCGAGCTTTTCAGGTTCATAAAAGTGTTTAAGTAGTTGTTTGTCCATGTTCCCAATGTTTATACCTGGACAAGAAGGCTGAATGTTAGAAACTACAAGAAAACATCAGTAATTCTGGGAAAATGACAATAAATAGATGAGAACTCATATAGACCATGTATAAAACACTTCTCCAACTGAGTGGTTCATGTAGAAAAGGTATCTTAGATCCAGGAATTCCATAATTCTCGTTTAGAGCACATTAAACAGTGTATGAATCCTATGTTGTTTCCTTAAAGTAAATAGAATGGTAAATGTGTGAAATACAAGGCAGAATACAGTTGGAATAGAGATATAAACACATTTAGCAGCTGTGGAAAGCCTTACACTTCACTGAAATGTATCATTAAACTCTTTTATATAGGTGAGAGACAAACTTCACGAGCTTTTCAGGTTCATAAAAGTGTTTAAGTAGTTGTTTGTCCATTTTCCCAATGTTTATACCTGGACAAGAAGGCCGAATGTTAGAAACTACAAGAAAACATCAGTAATTCTGGGAAAATGACAATAAATAGAATAGAACTTGCATAGAACATGTACAAAATACTTCTCCAACTGAGTTGTTCATGTAAAAAAGGTATCTTAGATCCAGGAATTCCTTTATTCGCGTTTAGAGCACATTAAACAGTGTATGAATCATATGTTGTTTCCTTCAAGTAGCCTAGAATTGTAAATGTGTGGAATACAAGGCAGAATACACTTGAAATAGAGATATAAACACATTTAGCAGCTGTGGAAATCCTTACACTTCACTGAAATGTATCATTAAACTCTTTTACATAGGTGAGAGAAAATGTTCCCGAGCTTTTCAGGTTCATAAAAGTGTTTAAGTAGTTGTTTGTCCATGTTCCCAATATTTATACCCGGACAAGAAGGCCGAATGTTAGAAACTACAAGAAAACATCAGTAATTCTGGGAAAATGACAATAAATAGATGTGAACTTGCATAGAACATGTAAAAAACACTTCTCCAACTGAGTTGTTCCTGTCGAAAAGATATCTTAGGACCAGGAATTCCTTAATTCGAGTTTAGAGCACATTAAACAGTGTATGAATCATATGTTGTTTCCTTAAAGTAGCCTAGAATGGTAAATGTGTGGAATACAAGGCAGAATACACTTGAAATAGAGATATAAACACATTTAGCAGCTGTGGAAATCCTTACACTTCACTGAAATGTATCATTAAACTCTTTTACATAGGTGAGAGAAAATGTTCCCGAGCTTTTCAGGTTCATAAAAGTGTTTAAGTAGTTGTTTGTCCATGTTCCCAATGTTTATACCTGGACAAGAAGGCCGAATGTTAGAAACTACAAGAAAACATGAGTAATTCTGAGAAATTGACAATAAATAGAATAGAACTTGCTTAGAACATGTACAAAACACTTCTCCAACTGAGTTGTTCATGTAAAAAAGTTATCTTTGATCCATTAATTCCTTTATTCGCGTTTAGAGCACATTAAACAGTGTATGAATCCTATGTTGTTTCCTTAAAGTAGCCTAGAATTGTAAATGTGTGGAATACAAGGCAGAATACACTTGAAATAGAGATATAAACACATTTAGGAGCTGTGCAAAGCCTTACACTTCACTGAAATGTATCATTAAACTCTTTTACATAGGTGAGAGACAAAATTCACGAGCTTTTCAGGTTCATAACAGTGTTTAGGTAGTTGTTTGTCCATGTTCCCAATGTTTATACCTGGACAAGAAGGCCGAATGTTAGAAACTACAAGAAAACATGAGTAATTCTGAGAAATTGACAATAAATAGAATAGAACTTGCATAGAACATGTACAAAACACTTCTCCAACTGAGTTGTTCACGTAGTAAAAGTATCTTAGATCCAGGAATTCCTAAATTCGCGTTTAGAGCACATTAAACAGTGTATGATTCCTATATTGTTTGCTTAAAGTACCTAGAATGGTAAATGTGTGAAATACAAGGCAGAATACACTTGAAATAGTGATATAAACACATTTAGCAGCTGTGGAAATCCTTACACTTCACTGAAATGTATCATTAAACTCTTTTACATAGGTGAGAGAAAATGTTCCCGAGCTTTTCAGGTTCATAAAAGTGTCTAAGTAGTTGTTTGTCCATGTTCCCAATGTTTATACCTGGACAAGAAGGCTGAATGTTAGAAACTACAAGAAAACATCAGTAATTCTGGGAAAATGACAATAAATAGATGAGAACTCATATAGACCATGTATAAAACACTTCTCCAACTGAGTGGTTCATGTAGAAAAGGTATCTTAGATCCAGGAATTCCTTAATTCACGTTTAGAGCACATTAAACAGTGTATGAATCATATGTTGTTTCCTTAAAGTAGCCTAGAATGGGAAATTTGTGTAATACAAGGGAGAATACACTTGTAATAGAGATATAAACACATTTAACAGCTGTGGAAAGCCTTACACTTCACTGAAATGTATCATTAAACTCTTTTACATAGGTGAGAGACAAAATTCACGAGCTTTTCAGGTTCATAACAGTGTTTAGGTAGTTGTTTGTCCATGTTCCCAATGTTTATACCTGGACAAGAAGGCCGAATGTTAGAAACTACAAGAAAACATGAGTAATTCTGAGAAAATGACAATAAATAGATGAGAACTTGCATAGAACATGTACAAAACACTTCTCCAACTGAGTTGTTCCTGTAGAAAAGATATCTTAGGTCCAGGAATTCCTTAATTCCCGTTTAGAGCACATTAAACAGTGTATGAATCCTATGTTGTTTCCTTAAAGTACCTAGAATGGTAAATGTGTGAAATACAAGGCAGAATACACTTGGAATAGAGATATAAACACATTTAGCAGCTGTGGAAAGCCTTACACTTCACTGAAATGTATCATTAAACTCTTTTACATAGGTGAGAGACAAACTTCACGAGCTTTTCAGGTTCATAACAGTGTTTAGGTAGTTGTTTGTCCATGTTCCCAATGTTTATACCTGGACAAGAAGGCCGAATGTTAGAAACTACAAGAAAACATGAGTAATTCTGAGAAATTGACAATAAATAGAATAGAACTTGCATAGAACATGTACAAAACACTTCTCCAACTGAGTTGTTCACGTAGTAAAAGTATCTTAGATCCAGGAATTCCTCAATTCGCGTTTAGAGCACATTAAACAGTGTATGATTCCTATGTTGTTTGCTTAAAGTACCTAGAATGGTAAATGTGTGAAATACAAGGCAGAATACACTTGAAATAGTGATATAAACACATTTAGCAGCTGTGGAAATCCTTACACTTCACTGAAATGTATCATTAAACTCTTTTACATAGGTGAGAGAAAATGTTCCCGAGCTTTTCAGGTTCATAAAAGTGTTTAAGTAGTTGTTTGTCCATGTTCCCAATGTTTATACCTGGACAAGAAGGCTGAATGTTAGAAACTACAAGAAAACATCAGTAATTCTGGGAAAATGACAATAAATAGATGAGAACTCATATAGACCATGTATAAAACACTTCTCCAACTGAGTGGTTCATGTAGAAAAGGTATCTTAGATCCAGGAATTCCATAATTCTCGTTTAGAGCACATTAAACAGTGTATGAATCCTATGTTGTTTCCTTAAAGTAAATAGAATGGTAAATGTGTGAAATACAAGGCAGAATACAGTTGGAATAGAGATATAAACACATTTAGCAGCTGTGGAAAGCCTTACACTTCACTGAAATGTATCATTAAACTCTTTTATATAGGTGAGAGACAAACTTCACGAGCTTTTCAGGTTCATAAAAGTGTTTAAGTAGTTGTTTGTCCATTTTCCCAATGTTTATACCTGGACAAGAAGGCCGAATGTTAGAAACTACAAGAAAACATCAGTAATTCTGGGAAAATGACAATAAATAGAATAGAACTTGCATAGAACATGTACAAAATACTTCTCCAACTGAGTTGTTCATGTAAAAAAGGTATCTTAGATCCAGGAATTCCTTTATTCGCGTTTAGAGCACATTAAACAGTGTATGAATCATATGTTGTTTCCTTCAAGTAGCCTAGAATTGTAAATGTGTGGAATACAAGGCAGAATACACTTGAAATAGAGATATAAACACATTTAGCAGCTGTGGAAATCCTTACACTTCACTGAAATGTATCATTAAACTCTTTTACATAGGTGAGAGAAAATGTTCCCGAGCTTTTCAGGTTCATAAAAGTGTTTAAGTAGTTGTTTGTCCATGTTCCCAATATTTATACCTGGACAAGAAGACCGAATGTTAGAAACTACAAGAAAACATCAGTAATTCTGGGAAAATGACAATAAATAGATGTGAACTTGCATAGAACATGTAAAAAACACTTCTCCAACTGAGTTGTTCCTGTCGAAAAGATATCTTAGGACCAGGAATTCCTTAATTCGAGTTTAGAGCACATTAAACAGTGTATGAATCATATGTTGTTTCCTTAAAGTAGCCTAGAATGGTAAATGTGTGGAATACAAGGCAGAATACACTTGAAATAGAGATATAAACACATTTAGCAGCTGTGGAAATCCTTACACTTCACTGAAATGTATCATTAAACTCTTTTACATAGGTGAGAGAAAATGTTCCCGAGCTTTTCAGGTTCATAAAAGTGTTTAAGTAGTTGTTTGTCCATGTTCCCAATGTTTATACCTGGACAAGAAGGCCGAATGTTAGAAACTACAAGAAAACACGAGTAATTCTGAGAAATTGACAATAAATAGAATAGAACTTGCATAGAACATGTACAAAACACTTCTCCAACTGAGTTGTTCATGTAAAAAAGGTATCTTTGATCCAGGAATTCCTTTATTCGCGTTTAGAGCACATTAAACAGTGTATGAATCCTATGTTGTTTCCTTAAAGTAGCCTAGAATGGTAAATGTGTGGAATACAAGGCAGAATACACTTGAAATAGAGATATAAACACATTTAGCAGCTGTGGAAAGCCTTACACTTCACTGAAATGTATCATTAAACTCTTTTATATAGGTGAGAGACAAACTTCACGAGCTTTTCAGGTTCATAACAGTGTTTAGGTAGTTGTTTGTCCATGTTCCCAATGTTTATACCTGGAGAAGAAGGCCGAATGTTAGAAACTACAAGAAAACATCAGTAATTCTGGGAAAATGACAATAAATAGATGAGAACTCGCATAGATCATGTATAAAACTTTTCTCCGACTGAGTTGTTCCCGTGGAAAAGATTTCTTAGGTCCAGGAATTCCTAAATTCGGGTTTCGAGCACATTAAACAGTGTATGAATCCTATGTTGTTTCCTTAACGTACCTAGAATGGTAAATGTGTGAAATACAAGGCAGAATACACTTGAAATAGAGATATAAACACATTTAGCAGCTGTGTAAAGCCTTACACTTCACTGAAATGTATCATTAAACTGTATAACATAGGTGAGAGACAATGTTCATGAGCTTTTCAGGTTCATAACAGTGTTTAGGTAGTTGTTTTTCCATGCTCCCAATGTTTATACCTGGACAAGAAGGCCGAATGTTAGAAACTACAAGAAAACATCAGTAATTCTGGAAAAATGACAATAAATGTATGAGAACTCGCATAGAACATATATAAAACTTTTCTCCGACTGAGTTGTTCCTGTATAAAAGATATCTTAGGTCCAGGAAGTCCTAAATTCGGGTTTTGAGTACATTAAACTGTGTATGAATCCTATGTTGTTTCCTTAAAGTAGCCTAGAATGGTAAATGTGTGGAATACAAGGCAGAATACACTTGAAATAGAGATATAAACACATTTAGCAGCTGTGGAAATCCTTACACTTCACTGAAATGTATCATTAAACTCTTTTACATAGGTGAGAGAAAATGTTCCAGAGCTTTTCAGGTTCATAAAAATGTTTAAGTAGTTGTTTGTCCATTTTCCCAATGTTTATACCTGGACAAGAAGGCCGAATGTTAGAAACTACAAGAAAACATCAGTAATTCTGGGAAAATGACAATAAATAGAATAGAACTTGCATAGAACATGTACAAAACACTTCTCCAACTGAGTTGTTCATGTAAAAAAGGTATCTTAGATCCAGGAATTCCTTTATTCGCGTTTAGAGCACATTAAACACTGTAGGAATCATATGTTGTTTCCTTAAAGTAGCCTAGAATTGTAAATGTGTGGAATACAAGGCAGAATACACTTGAAATAGAGATATAAACACATTTAGCAGCTGTGGAAATCCTTACACTTCACTGAAATGTATCATTAAACTCTTTTACATAGGTGAGAGAAAATGTTCCCGAGCTTTTCAGGTTCATAAAAGTGTTTAAGTAGTTGTTTGTGCATGTTCCCAATATTTATACCTGGACAAGAAGGCCGAATGTTAGAAACTACAAGAAAACATCAGTAATTCTGGGAAAATGACAATAAATAGATGTGAACTTGCATAGAACATGTAAAAAACACTTCTCCAACTGAGTTGTTCCTGTCGAAAAGATATCTTAGGACCAGGAATTCCTTAATTCGAGTTTAGAGCACATTAAACAGTGTATGAATCATATGTTGTTTCCTTAAAGTAGCCTAGAATGGTAAATGTGTGGAATACAAGGCAGAATACACTTGAAATAGAGATATAAACACATTTAGCAGCTGTGGAAATCCTTACACTTCACTGAAATGTATCATTAAACTCTTTTACATAGGTGAGAGACAAACTTCACGAGCTTTTCAGGTTCATAACAGTGTTTAGGTAGTTGTTTGTCCATGTTCCCAATGTTTATACCTGGACAAGAAGGCCGAATGTTAGAAACTACAAGAAAACATGAGTAATTCTGAGAAATTGACAATAAATAGAATAGAACTTGCATAGAACATGTACAAAACACTTCTCCAACTGAGTTGTTCACGTAGTAAAAGTATCTTAGATCCAGGAATTCCTCAATTCGCGTTTAGAGCACATTAAACAGTGTATGATTCCTATGTTGTTTGCTTAAAGTACCTAGAATGGTAAATGTGTGAAATACAAGGCAGAATACACTTGAAATAGTGATATAAACACATTTAGCAGCTGTGGAAATCCTTACACTTCACTGAAATGTATCATTAAACTCTTTTACATAGGTGAGAGAAAATGTTCCCGAGCTTTTCAGGTTCATAAAAGTGTTTAAGTAGTTGTTTGTCCATGTTCCCAATGTTTATACCTGGACAAGAAGGCTGAATGTTAGAAACTACAAGAAAACATCAGTAATTCTGGGAAAATGACAATAAATAGATGAGAACTCATATAGACCATGTATAAAACACTTCTCCAACTGAGTGGTTCATGTAGAAAAGGTATCTTAGATCCAGGAATTCCTTAATTCTCGTTTAGAGCACATTAAACAGTGTATGAATCCTATGTTGTTTCCTTAAAGTAAATAGAATGGTAAATGTGTGAAATACAAGGCAGAATACACTTGGAATAGAGATATAAACACATTTAGCAGCTGTGGAAAGCCTTACACTTCACTGAAATGTATCATTAAACTCTTTTATATAGGTGAGAGACAAACTTCACGAGCTTTTCAGGTTCATAAAAGTGTTTAAGTAGTTGTTTGTCCATTTTCCCAATGTTTATACCTGGACAAGAAGGCCGAATGTTAGAAACTACAAGAAAACATCAGTAATTCTGGGAAAATGACAATAAATAGAATAGAACTTGCATAGAACATGTACAAAATACTTCTCCAACTGAGTTGTTCATGTAAAAAAGGTATCTTAGATCCAGGAATTCCTTTATTCGCGTTTAGAGCACATTAAACAGTGTATGAATCATATGTTGTTTCCTTAAAGTAGCCTAGAATTGTAAATGTGTGGAATACAAGGCAGAATACACTTGAAATAGAGATATAAACACATTTAGCAGCTGTGGAAATCCTTACACTTCACTGAAATGTATCATTAAACTCTTTTACATAGGTGAGAGAAAATGTTCCCGAGCTTTTCAGGTTCATAAAAGTGTTTAAGTAGTTGTTTGTCCATGTTCCCAATATTTATACCTGGACAAGAAGGCCGAATGTTAGAAACTACAAGAAAACATCAGTAATTCTGGGAAAATGACAATAAATAGATGTGAACTTGCATAGAACATGTAAAAAACAATTCTCCAACTGAGTTGTTCCTGTCGAAAAGATATCTTAGGACCAGGAATTCCTTAATTCGAGTTTAGAGCACATTAAACAGTGTATGAATCCTATGTTGTTTCCTTAAAGTAGCCTAGAATGGTAAATGTGTGGAATACAAGGCAGAATACACTTGAAATAGAGATATAAACACATTTAGCAGCTGTGTAAAGCCTTACACTTCACTGAAATGTATCATTAAACTGTATAACATAGGTGAGAGACAATGTTCATGAGCTTTTCAGGTTCATAACAGTGTTTAGGTAGTTGTTTTTCCATGCTCCCAATGTTTATACCTGGACAAGAAGGCCGAATGTTAGAAACTACAAGAAAACATCAGTAATTCTGGGAAAATGACAATAAATAGATGAGAACTCATATAGACCATGTATAAAACACTTCTCCAACTGAGTGGTTCATGTAGAAAAGGTATCTTAGATCCAGGAATTCCTTAATTCTCGTTTAGAGCACATTAAACAGTGTATGAATCCTATGTTGTTTCCTTAAAGTAAATAGAATGGTAAATGTGTGAAATACAAGGCAGAATACACTTGGAATAGAGATATAAACACATTTAGCATCTGTGGAAAGCCTTACACTTCACTGAAATGTATCATTAAACTCTTTTATATAGGTGAGAGACAAACTTCACGAGCTTTTCAGGTTCATAAAAGTGTTTAAGTAGTTGTTTGTCCATTTTCCCAATGTTTATACCTGGACAAGAAGGCCGAATGTTAGAAACTACAAGAAAACATCAGTAATTCTGGGAAAATGACAATAAATAGAATAGAACTTGCATAGAACATGTACAAAACACTTCTCCAACTGAGTTGTTCATGTAAAAAAGGTATCTTAGATCCAGGAATTCCTTTATTCGCGTTTAGAGCACATTAAACAGTGTATGAATCATATGTTGTTTCCTTAAAGTAGCCTAGAATTGTAAATGTGTGGAATACAAGGCAGAATACACTTGAAATAGAGATATAAACACATTTAGCAGCTGTGGAAATCCTTACACTTCACTGAAATGTATCATTAAACTCTTTTACATAGGTGAGAGAAAATGTTCCCGAGCTTTTCAGGTTCATAAAAGTGTTTAAGTAGTTGTTTGTCCATGTTCCCAATGTTTATACCTGGACAAGAAGGCCGAATGTTAGAAACTACAAGAAAACATGAGTAATTCTGAGAAATTGACAATAAATAGAATAGAACTTGCATAGAACATGTACAAAACACTTCTCCAACTGAGTTGTTCATGTAAAAAAGGTATCTTTGATCCAGGAATTCCTTTATTCGCGTTTAGAGCACATTAAACAGTGTATGAATCCTATGTTGTTTCCTTAAAGTAGCCTAGAATGGTAAATGTGTGGAATACAAGGCAGAATACACTTGAAATAGAGATATAAACACATTTAGGAGCTGTGGAAATCCTTACACTTCACTGAAATGTATCATTAAACTCTTTTACATAGGTGAGAGACAAACTTCACGAGCTTTTCAGGTTCATAACAGTGTTTAGGTAGTTGTTTGTCCATGTTCCCAATGTTTATACCTGGACAAGAAGGCCGAATGTTAGAAACTACAAGAAAACATGAGTAATTCTGAGAAATTGACAATAAATAGAATAGAACTTGCATAGAACATGTACAAAACACTTCTCCAACTGAGTTGTTCACGTAGTAAAAGTATCTTAGATCCAGGAATTCCTCAATTCGCGTTTAGAGCACATTAAACAGTGTATGATTCCTATGTTGTTTGCTTAAAGTACCTAGAATGGTAAATGTGTGAAATACAAGGCAGAATACACTTGAAATAGTGATATAAACACATTTAGCAGCTGTGGAAATCCTTACACTTCACTGAAATGTATCATTAAACTCTTTTACATAGGTGAGAGAAAATGTTCCCGAGCTTTTCAGGTTCATAAAAGTGTTTAAGTAGTTGTTTGTCCATGTTCCAAATGTTTATACCTGGACAAGAAGGCTGAATGTTAGAAACTACAAGAAAACATCAGTAATTCTGGGAAAATGACAATAAATAGATGAGAACTCATATAGACCATGTATAAAACACTTCTCCAACTGAGTGGTTCATGTAGAAAAGGTATCTTAGATCCAGGAATTCCTTAATTCTCGTTTAGAGCACATTAAACAGTGTATGAATCCTATGTTGTTTCCTTAAAGTAAATAGAATGGTAAATGTGTGAAATACAAGGCAGAATACACTTGGAATAGAGATATAAACACATTTAGCAGCTGTGGAAGGCCTTACACTTCACTGAAATGTATCATTAAACTCTTTTATATAGGTGAGAGACAAACTTCACGAGCTTTTCAGGTTCATAAAAGTGTTTAAGTAGTTGTTTGTCCATTTTCCCAATGTTTATACCTGGACAAGAAGGCCGAATGTTAGAAACTACAAGAAAACATCAGTAATTCTGGGAAAATGACAATAAATAGAATAGAACTTGCATAGAACATGTACAAAATACTTCTCCAACTGAGTTGTTCATGTAAAAAAGGTATCTTAGATCCAGGAATTCCTTTATTCGCGTTTAGAGCACATTAAACAGTGTATGAATCCTATGTTGTTTCCTTAAAGTACCTAGAATGGTAAATGTGTGAAATACAAGGCAGAATACACTTGGAATAGAGATATAAACACATTTAGCAGCTGTGGAAAGCCTTACACTTCACTGAAATGTATCATTAAACTCTTTTACATAGGTGAAAGAAAATGTTCCCGAGCTTTTCAGGTTCATAAAAGTGATTAAGTAGTTTTTGTCCATGTTCACAATGTTTATACCTGGACAAGAAGGCCGAATGTTAGAAACTACAAGAAAACATCAGTAATTCTGGGAAAATGACAATAAATAGATGAGAACTCGCATAGATCATGTATAAAACTTTTCTCCGACTGAATTGTTCCTGTAGAAAAGATTTCTTAGGTCCAGGAATTCCTAAATTCGGGTTTCGAGCACATTAAACAGTTTAGGAATCCTATGTTGTTTCCTTAAAGTACCTAGAATGGTAAATGTGTGAAATACAAGGCAGAATACACTTGAAATAGAGATATAAACACATTTAGCAGCTGTGGAAAGCCTTACACTTCACTGAAATGTATCATTAAACTGTATAACATAGGTGAGAGACAAACTTCACGCGCTTTTCAGGTTCATAACAGTGTTTAGGTAGTTGTTTGTCCATGTTCCCAATGTTTATACCTGGAAAAGAAGGCCGAATGTTAGAAACTACAAGAAAACATCAGTAATTCTGGGAAAATGACAATAAATAGATGAGAACTCATATAGACCATGTATAAAACACTTCTCCAACTGAGTTGTTTAGGTAGTCGTTTGTCCATGTTCCTAACGTTTATACCTGGACAAGAAGGCCGAATGTTAGAAACTACAAGAAAACATCAGTAATTATTGGAAAATTACAATAAATAGATGAGAACTCGCATAGATCATGTATAAAACTTTTCTCCGACTGAGTTGTTCCTGTAGAAAAGATTTCTTAGGTCCAGGAATTCCTAAATTCGGGTTTCGAGCACATTAAACAGTGTATGAATCCTATGTTGTTTGCTTAAAGTACCTAGTATGGTAAATGTGTGAAATACAAGGCAGAATACACTTGAAATAGAGATATAAACACATTTAGCAGCTGTGGAAATCCTTACACTTCACTGAAATGTATCATTAAACTCTTTTACATAGGTGAGAGACAAAATTCACGAGCTTTTCAGGTTCATAACATTGTTTAGGTGGTTGTTTGTCCATGTTCCCAATGTTTATACCTGGACAAGAAGGCCGAATGTTAGAAACTACAAGAAAACATGAGTAATTCTGAGAAATTGACAATAAATAGAATAGAACTTGCATAGAACATGTACAAAACACTTCTCCAACTGAGTTGTTCCTGTAGAAAAAATATCTTAGGTCCAGGAATTCCTTAATTCAGATTTAGAGCAGATTAAACAGTCTATGAATCCTATGTTATTTCCTTAAAGTAACTAGAATGGTAAATGTGTGAAATACAAGGCAGAATACACTTGGAATAGAGATATAAACACATTTAGCAGCTGTGGAAAGCCTTACACTTCACTGAAATGTATCATTAAACTCTTTTACAAAGGTGAGAGACAAACTTCACGAGCTTTTCAGGTTCATAACAGTGTTTAGGTGGTTGTTTGTCCATGTTCCCAATGTTTATACCTGGACAAGAAGGCCGAATGTTAGAAACTACAAGAAAACATCGGTAATTCTGGGAAAATGACAATAAATAGATGAGAACTCGCATAGATCATGTATAAAACTTTTCTCCGACTGAGTTGTTCCCGTGGAAAAGATTTCTTAGGTCCAGGAATTCCTAAATTCGGGTTTCGAGCACATTAAACAGTGTATGAATCCTATGTTGTTTCCTTAACGTACCTAGAATGGTAAATGTGTGAAATACAAGGCAGAATGCACTTGAAATAGAGATATAAACACATTTAGCAGCTGTGTAAAGCCTTACACTTCACTGAAATGTATCATTAAACTGTATAACATAGGTGAGAGACAATGTTCATGAGCTTTTCAGGTTCATAACAGTGTTTAGGTAGTTGTTTTTCCATGCTTCCAATGTTTATACCTGGACAAGAAGGCCGAATGTTAGAAACTACAAGAAAACATCAGTAATTCTGGAAAAATGACAATAAATGTATGAGAACTCGCATAGAACATATATAAAACTTTTCTCCGACTGAGTTGTTCCTGTATAAAAGATATCTTAGGTCCAGGAAGTCCTAAATTCGGGTTTTGAGTACATTAAACTGTGTATGAATCCTATGTTGTTTCCTTAAAGTACTTAGAATGGTAAATGTGTGAAAAACAAGGCAGAATACACTTGAAATAGATATATAAACAGATTTAGTAGCTTTGGATAGCCTTACACTACACTGAAATGTATCATTAAACTCAATAACATAGGTGAGAGACAATGTTCCAGAGCTTTTCAGGTTCATAACACTGTTTAGGTAGTTGTTTGTCCATGTTCCCAACTATTCTACCTGGACCAGAAGGCCTAATTTTAGAAACTACAAGAAAACATCAGTAATTCTGGGAAAATGACAATAAATAGATGTGAACTTGCATAGAACATGTAAAAAAACACTTCTCCAACTGAGTTGTTCCTGTCGAAAAGATATCTTAGGACCAGGAATTCCTTAATTCGAGTTTAGAGCACATTAAACAGTGTATGAATCATATGTTGTTTCCTTAAAGTAGCCTAGAATGGTAAATGTGTGGAATACAAGGCAGAATACACTTGAAATAGAGATATAAACACATTTAGGAGCTGTGCAAAGCCTTACACTTCACTGAAATGTATCATTAAACTCTTTTACATAGGTGAGAGACAAAATTCACGAGCTTTTCAGGTTCATAACAGTGTTTAGGTAGTTGTTTGTCCATGTTCCCAATGTTTATACCTGGACAAGAAGGCCGAATGTTAGAAACTACAAGAAAACATGAGTAATTCTGAGAAATTGACAATAAATAGAATAGAACTTGCATAGAACATGTACAAAACACTTCTCCAACTGAGTTGTTCGCGTAGTAAAAGTATCTTAGATCCAGGAATTCCTCAATTCGCGTTTAGAGCACATTAAACAGTGTATGATTCCTATGTTGTTTGCTTAAAGTACCTAGAATGGTAAATGTGTGAAATACAAGGCAGAATACACTTGAAATAGTGATATAAACACATTTAGCAGCTGTGGAAATCCTTACACTTCACTGAAATGTATCATTAAACTCTTTTACATAGGTGAGAGAAAATGTTCCCGAGCTTTTCAGGTTCATAAAAGTGTTTAAGTAGTTGTTTGTCCATGTTCCCAATGTTTATACCTGGACAAGAAGGCTGAATGTTAGAAACTACAAGAAAACATCAGTAATTCTGGGAAAATGACAATAAATAGATGAGAACTCATATAGACCATGTATAAAACACTTCTCCAACTGAGTGGTTCATGTAGAAAAGGTATCTTAGATCCAGGAATTCCTTAATTCGCGTTTAGAGCACATTAAACAGTGTATGAATCCTATGTTGTTTCCTTAAAGTAGCCTAGAATGGGAAATTTGTGAAATACAAGGGAGAATACACTTGAAATAGAGATATAAACACATTTAGCAGCTGTGGAAAGCCTTACACTTCACTGAAATGTATCATTAAACTCTTTTACATAGGTGAGAGACAAAATTCACGAGCTTTTCAGGTTCATAACAGTGTTTAGGTAGTTGTTTGTCCATGTTCCCAATGTTTATACCTGGACAAGAAGGCCGAATGTTAGAAACTACAAGAAAACATGAGTAATTCTGAGAAAATGACAATAAATAGATGTGAACTTGCATAGAACATGTACAAAACACTTCTCCAACTGAGTTGTTCCTGTAGAAAAGATATCTTAGGTCCAGGAATTCCTTAATTCCCGTTTAGAGCACATTAAACAGTGTATGAATCCTATGTTGTTTCCTTAAAGTACCTAGAATGGTAAATGTGTGAAATACAAGGCAGAATACACTTGGAATAGAGATATAAACACATTTAGCAGCTGTGGAAAGCCTTACACTTCACTGAAATGTATCATTAAACTCTTTTACATAGGTGAGAGACAAACTTCACGAGCTTTTCAGGTTCATAACAGTGTTTAGGTAGTTGTTTGTCCATGTTCCCAATGTTTATACCTGGACAAGAAGGCCGAATGTTAGAAACTACAAGAAAACATGAGTAATTCTGAGAAATTGACAATAAATAGAATAGAACTTGCATAGAACATGTACAAAACACTTCTCCAACTGAGTTGTTCACGTAGTAAAAGTATCTTAGATCCAGGAATTCCTCAATTCGCGTTTAGAGCACATTAAACAGTGTATGATTCCTATGTTGTTTGCTTAAAGTACCTAGAATGGTAAATGTGTGAAATACAAGGCAGAATACACTTGAAATAGTGATATAAACACATTTAGCAGCTGTGGAAATCCTTACACTTCACTGAAATGTATCATTAAACTCTTTTACATAGGTGAGAGAAAATGTTCCCGAGCTTTTCAGGTTCATAAAAGTGTTTAAGTAGTTGTTTGTCCATGTTCCCAATGTTTATACCTGGACAAGAAGGCTGAATGTTAGAAACTACAAGAAAACATCAGTAATTCTGGGAAAATGACAATAAATAGATGAGAACTCATATAGACCATGTATAAAACACTTCTCCAACTGAGTGGTTCATGTAGAAAAGGTATCTTAGATCCAGGAATTCCTTAATTCTCGTTTAGAGCACATTAAACAGTGTATGAATCCTATGTTGTTTCCTTAAAGTAGCCTAGAATGGGAAATTTGTGAAATACAAGGGAGAATACACTTGAAATAGAGATATAAACACATTTAGCAGCTGTGGAAAGCCTTACACTTCACTGAAATATATCATTAAACTCTTTTACATAGGTGAGAGACAAAATTCACGAGCTTTTCAGGTTCATAACAGTGTTTAGGTAGTTGTTTGTCCATGTTCCCAATGTTTATACCTGGACAAGAAGGCCGAATGTTAGAAACTACAAGAAAACATGAGTAATTCTGAGAAAATGACAATAAATAGATGAGAACTTGCATAGAACATGTACAAAACACTTCTCCAACTGAGTTGTTCCTGTAGAAAAGATATTTTAGGTCCAGGAATTCCTTAATTCGCGTTTAGAGCACATTAAACAGTGTATGAATCCTATGTTGTTTCCTTAAAGTACCTAGAATGGTAAATGTGTGAAATACAAGGCAGAATACACTTGGAATAGAGATATAAACACATTTAGCAGCTGTGGAAAGCCTTACACTTCACTGAAATGTATCATTAAACTCTTTTACATAGGTGAAAGAAAATGTTCCCGAGCTTTTCAGGTTCATAAAAGTGATTAAGTAGTTTTTGTCCATGTTCACAATGTTTATACCTGGACAAGAAGGCCGAATGTTAGAAACTACAAGAAAACATCAGTAATTCTGGGAAAATGACAATAAATAGATGAGAACTCGCAATAGATCATGTATAAAACTTTTCTCCGACTGAATTGTTCCTGTAGAAAAGATTTCTTAGGTCCAGGAATTCCTAAATTCGGGTTTCGAGCACATTAAACAGTTTAGGAATCCTATGTTGTTTCCTTAAAGTACCTAGAATGGTAAATGTGTGAAATACAAGGCAGAATACACTTGAAATAGAGATATAAACCACATTTAGCAGCTGTGGAAAGCCTTACACTTCACTGAAATGTATCATTAAACTGTATAACATAGGTGAGAGACAAACTTCACGCGCTTTTCAGGTTCATAACAGTGTTTAGGTAGTTGTTTGTCCATGTTCCAATGTTTATACCTGGAAAAGAAGGCCGAATGTTAGAAACTACAAGAAAACATCAGTAATTCTGGGAAAATGACAATAAAATAGATGAGAACTCATATAGACCATGTATAAAACACTTCTCCAACTGAGTTGTTTTAGGTAGTCGTTTGTCCATGTTCCTAACGTTTATACCTGGACAAGAAGGCCGAATGTTAGAAACTACAAGAAAACATCAGTAATTATTGGAAAATTACAATAAATAGATGAGAACTCGCATAGATCATGTATAAAACTTTTCTCCGACTGAGTTGTTCCTGTAGAAAAGATTTCTTAGGTCCAGGAATTCCTAAATTCGGGTTTTCGAGCACATTAAACAGTGGTATGAATTCCTATGTTGTTTGCTTAAAGTACCTAGTATGGTAAATGTGTGAAATACAAGGCAGAATACACTTGGAATAGAGATATAAAACACATTTAGCAGCTGTGGAAAGCCTTACACTTCACTGAAATGTATCATTAAACTCTTTTACATAGTGAGAGACAAACTTCACGAGCTTTTCAGGTTCATAACAGTGTTTTAGGTAGTTGTTTGTCCATGTTCCCAATGTTTATACCTGGGACAAGAAGGCCGAATGTTAGAAACTACAAGAAAACATGAGTAATTCTGAGAAATTGACAATAAATAGAATAGAACTTGCATAGAACATGTACAAAACACTTCTCCAACTGAGTTGTTCACGTAGTAAAAGTATCTTAGATCCAGGAATTCCTCAATTCGCGTTAGAGCACATTAAACAGTGTATGATTCCTATGTTGTTTGCTTAAAGTACCTAGAATGGTAAATGTGTGAAATACAAGGCAGAATACACTTGAAATAGTGATATAAACACATTTAGCAGCTGTGGAAATCCTTACACTTCACTGAAATGTATCATTAAACTCTTTTACATAGGTGAGAGAAAATGTTCCCGAGCTTTTCAGGTTCATAAAAGTGTTTAAGTAGTTGTTTGTCCATGTTCCCAATGTTTATACCTGGACAAGAAGGCTGAATGTTAGAAACTACAAGAAAACATCAGTAATTCTGGGAAAATGACAATAAATAGATGAGAACTCATATAGACCATGTATAAAACACTTCCTCCAACTGAGTGGTTCATTGTAGAAAAGGTATCTTAGATCCAGGAATTCCTTAATTCTCGTTAGAGCACATTAAACAGTGTATGAATCCTATGTTGTTTCCTTAAAGTAGCCTAGAATGGGAAATTTGTGAAATACAAGGGAGAATACACTTGAAATAGAGATATAAACACATTTAGCAGCTGTGGAAAGCCTTACACTTCACTGAAATATATCATTAAACTCTTTTACATAGGTGAGAGACAAAATTCACGAGCCTTTTCAGGTTCATAACAGTGTTTAGGTAGTTGTTTGTCCATGTTCCCAATGTTTATACCTGGACAAGAAGGCCGAATGTTAGAAACTACAAGAAAACATGAGTAATTCTGAGAAAATGACAATAAATAGATGAGAACTTGCATAGAACAATGTACAAAACACTTCTCCAACTGAGTTGTTCCTGTAGAAAAGATATTATTAGTTCCAGGAATTCCTTAATTCGCGTTTAGAGCACATTAAACAGTGTATGAATCCTATGTTGTTTTCCTTAAAGTACCTAGAATGGTAAATGTGTGAAATACAAGGCAGAATACACTTGGAATAGAGATATAAACACATTTAGCAGCTGTGGAAAGCCTTACACTTCACTGAAAATGTATCATTAAAACTCTTTTACATAGGTGAAAGAAAATGTTCCCGAGCTTTTCAGGTTCATAAAAGTGATTAAGTAGTTTTTGTCCATGTTCACCAATGTTTATACCTGGACAAGAAGGCCGAATGTTAGAAACTACAAGAAAACATCAGTAATTCTGGGAAAATGACAATAATAGATGAGAACTCGCATAGATCATGTATAAAACTTTTCTCCGACTGAATTGTTCCTGTAGAAAGATTTCTTAGGTCCAGGAATTCCTAAATTCGGGTTTCGAGCACATTAAACAGTTTAGGAATCCTATGTTGTTTCCTTAAAGTACCTAGAATGGTAAATGTGTGAAATACAAGGCAGAATACACTTGAAATAGAGATATAAACACATTTAGCAGCTGTGGAAAGCCTTACACTTCACTGAAATGTATCATTAAACTGTATAACATAGGTGAGAGACAAACTTCACGCGCTTTTCAGGTTCATAACAGTGTTTAGGTAGTTTTTTGTCCATGTTCCCAATGTTTATACCTGGAAAAGAAGGCCGAATGTTAGAAACTACAAGAAAACATCAGTAATTCTGGGAAAATGACAATAAATAGATGAGAACTCATATAGACCATGTATAAAACACTTCTCCAACTGAGGTTGTTTAGGTAGTCGTTTGTCCATGTTCCTAACGTTTATACCTGGACAAGAAGGCCGAAGTTAGAAACTACAAGAAAACATCAGTAATTATTGGAAAATTACAATAAATAGATGAGAACTCGCATAGATCATGTATAAAACTTTTCTCCGACTGAGTTGTTCCTGTAGAAAAGATTTCTTAGGTCCAGGAATTCCTAAATTCGGGTTTCGAGCACATTAAACAGTGTATGAATCCTATGTTGTTTGCTTAAAGTACCTAGTATGGTAAATGTGTGAAATACAAGGCAGAATACACTTGAAATAGAGATATAAACACATTTAGCAGCTGTGGAAATCCTTACACTTCACTGAAATGTATCATTAAACTCTTTTACATAGGTGAGAGACAAAATTCACGAGCTTTTCAGGTTCATAACATTGTTTAGGTGGTTGTTTGTCCATGTTCCCAATGTTTATACCTGGACAAGAAGGCCGAATGTTAGAAACTACAAGAAAACATGAGTAAATTCTGAGAAATTGACAATAAATAGAATAGAACTTGCATAGAACATGTACAAAACACTTCTCCAACTGAGTTGTTCCTGTAGAAAAAATATCTTAGGTCCAGGAATTCCTTAATTTCAGATTTAGAGCAGATTAAACAGTCTATGAATCCTATGTTATTTCCTTAAAGTAACTAGAATGGTAAATGTGTGAAAATACAAGGCAGAATACACTTGGAATAGAGATATAAACACATTTAGCAGCTGTGGAAAGCCTTACACTTCACTGAAATGTATCATTAAACTCTTTTACAAAGGTGAGAGACAAACTTCACGAGCTTTTCAGGTTCATAACAGTGTTTAGGTGGTTGTTTGTCCATGTTCCCAATGTTTATACCTGGACAAGAAGGCCGAATGTTAGAAACTACAAGAAAACATCAGTAATTCTGGGAAAATGACAATAAATAGATGAGAACTCGCATAGATCATGTATAAAACTTTTCTCCGACTGAGTTGTTCCCGTGGAAAAGATTTCTTAGGTCCAGGAATTCCTAAATTCGGGTTTCGAGCACATTAAACAGTGTATGAATCCTATGTTGTTTCCTTAACGTACCTAGAATGGTAAATGTGTGAAATACAAGGCAGAATGCACTTGAAATAGAGATATAAACACATTTAGCAGCTGTGTAAAGCCTTACACTTCACTGAAATGTATCATTAAACTGTATAACATAGGTGAGAGACAATGTTCATGAGCTTTTCAGGTTCATAACAGTGTTTAGGTAGTTGTTTTTCCATGCTTCCAATGTTTATACCTGGACAAGAAGGCCGAATGTTAGAAACTACAAGAAAACATCAGTAATTCTGGAAAAATGACAATAAATGTATGAGAACTCGCATAGAACATATATAAAAACTTTTCTCCGACTGAGTTGTTCCTGTATAAAAGATATCTTAGGTCCAGGAAGTCCTAAATTCGGGTTTTGAGTACATTAAACTGTGTATGAATCCTATGTTGTTTCCTTAAAGTACTTAGAATGGTAAATGTGTGAAAAACAAGGCAGAATACACTTGAAATAGATATATAAACAGATTTAGTAGCTTTGGATAGCCTTACACTACACTGAAATGTATCATTAAACTCAATAACATAGGTGAGAGACAATGTTCCAGAGCTTTTCAGGTTCATAACACTGTTTAGGTAGTTGTTTGTCCATGTTCCCAACTATTCTACCTGGACCAGAAGGCCTAATTTTAGAAACTACAAGAAAACATCAGTAATTCTGGGAAAATGACAATAAATAGATGTGAACTTGCATAGAACATGTAAAAAAACACTTCTCCAACTGAGTTGTTCCTGTCGAAAAGATATCTTAGGACCAGGAATTCCTTAATTCGAGTTTAGAGCACATTAAACAGTGTATGAATCATATGTTGTTTCCTTAAAGTAGCCTAGAATGGTAAATGTGTGGAATACAAGGCAGAATACACTTGAAATAGAGATATAAACACATTTATCAGCTGTGGAAAGAATTACACTTCACTGAAATGTATCATTAAACTCTTTTACATAGGTGAGAGACAAAATTCATGAGCTTTTCAGGGTCATAACAGTGTTTAGGTAGTTGTTTGTCCATGTTCCCAATGTTTATACCTGGACAAGAAGGCCGAATGTTAGAAACTACAAGAAAACATGAGTAATTCTGAGAAAATGACAATAAATAGATGAGAACTTGCATAGAACATGTACAAAACACTTCTCCAACTGAGTTGTTCATGTAAAAAAGATATCTTAGGTCCAGGAATTCCTTAATTCGCGTTTAGAGCACATTAAACAGTGTATGAATCCTATGTTGTTTTCTTAAAGTAGCCTAGAATTGGAAATTTGTGAAATACAAGGGAGAATTCACTTGAAATAGAGATATAAACACATTTAGCAGCTGTGGAAAGCCTTACACTTCACTGAAATGTATTATTAAACTCTTTGACATAGGTGAGAGACAAACCTCACGAGCTTTTCAGGTTCATAACAGTGTTTAGGTAGTTGTTTGTCCATGTTCCCAATGTTTATACCTGGACAAGAAGGCCGAATGTTAGAAACTACAAGAAAACATCAGTAATTCTGGGAAAATGACAATAAATAGAATAGAACTTGCATAGAACATGTACAAAACACTTCTCCAACTGAGTTGTTCCTGTAGAAAAGATATCTTAGGTCCAGGAATTCCTTAATTCGCGTTTAGAGCACATTAAACAGTGTATGAATCCTATGTTGTTTTCTTAAAGTAGCCTAGAATGGTATATGTGTGAAATCCAAGGCAGAATACACTTGGAATAGAGATATAAACACATTTAGCAGCTGTGGAAAGCCTTACACTTCAATGAAATGTATCATTAAACTCTTTTACATAGGTGAGAGACAAACTTCACGAGCTTTTCAGGTTCATAACAGTGTTTAGGTAGTTGTTTGTCCATGTTCCCAATGTTTATACCTGGACAAGAAGGCCGAATGTTAGAAACTACAAGAAAACATCAGTAATTCTGGGAAAATTACAATAAATAGATGAGAACTCGCATAGATCATGTATAAAAATTTCTCCGACTGAGTTGTTCCTGTAGAAAAGATTTCTTAGGTCCAGGAATTCCTAAATTCGGGTTTCGAGCACATTAAACAGTGTATGAATCCTATGTTGTTTGCTTAAAGTACCTAGCATGGTAAATGTGTGAAATACAAGGCAGAATACACTTGAAATAGAGATATAAACACATTTAGCAGCTGTGGAAAGCCTTACACTTCACTGAAATGTATTATTATACTCTTTTACATAGGTGAGAGACAAAATTCACGAGCTTTTCAGGTTCATAACAGTGTTTAGGTAGTTGTTTGTCCATGTTCCCAATGTTTAAGGCCGAATGTTAGAAACTACAAGAAAACATGAGTAATTCTGAGAAAATGACAATAAATAGATGAGAACTTGCATAGAACATGTACAAAACACTTCTCCAACTGAGTTGTTCATAAAAAAGGTATCTTAGATCCAGGAATTCCTTTATTCACGTTTAGAGCACATTAAACAGTGTATGAATCCTATGTTGTTTCCTTAAAGTAGCCTAGAATGGTAAATGTGTGTAATACAAGGCAGAATACACTTGAAATAGAGATATAAACACATTTAGCAGCTGTGCAAAGCCTTACACTTCACTGAAATGTATCATTAAACTCTATTACATAGGTGAGAGAAAATGTTCCTGAGCTTTTCAGGGTCATAAAAGTGTTTAGGTAGTTGTTTGTCCATGTTCTCAATGTTTATACCTGGACAAGAAGGCCGAATGTTAGAAACTACAAGAAAACATCAGTAATTCTGGGAAAATGAGAATAAATAGATGAGAAGTTGCATAGAACATGTACAAAACACTTCTCCAACTGAGTTGTTCATGTAGAAAAGGTATCTTAGATCCAGGAATTCCTTTATTCGCATTTAGAGCACATTAAACAGTGTATGAATCCTATGTTGTTTCCTTAAAGTAGCCTAGAATGGTAAATGTGTGAAATACAAGGCAGAATACACTTGGAATAGAGATATAAACACATTTAGCAGCTTTGGAAAGCCTTACACTTCAATGAAATGTATCATTAAACTCTTTTACATAGGTGAGAGACAAACTTCACGAGCTTTTCAGGTTCATAACAGTGTTTAGGTAGTTGTTTGTCCATGTTCCCAATGTTTATACCTGGACAAGAAGGCCGAATGTTAGAAACTACAAGAAAACATCAGTAATTCTGGGAAAATGACAATAAATAGATGAGAACTCGCATAGATCATGTATAAAACTTTTCTCCGACTGAGTTGTTCCTGTAGAAAAGATTTCTTAGGTCCAAGAATTCCTAAATTCGGGTTTCGAGCACATTAAACAGTGTATGAATCCTATGTTGTTTGCTTAAAGTACCTAGAATGGTAAATGTGTGAAATACAAGGCAGAATACACTTGAAATAGAGATATAAACACATTTATCAGCTGTGGAAATCCTTACACTTCACTGAAATGTATCATTAAATTCTTTTACAAGGGTAGAGAAAATGTTCCCGAGCTTTTCAGGTTCATAAAAGTGTTTAAGTAGTTTTTTGTCCATGTTCCCAATGTTTATACCTGGACAAGAAGGCCGAATGTTAGAAACTACAAGAAAACATCAGTAATTCTGGGAAAATGACAATAAATAGATGAGAACTCATATAGACTATGTATAAAACACTTCTCCAACTGAGTTGTTCACGTAGTAAAAGTATCTTAGATCCAGGAATTCCTTAATTCGAGTTTAGAGCACATTAAACAGTGTATGAATCCTATGTTGTTTCCTTAAAGTAGCCTAGAATGGTAAATGTGTGAAATACAAGGCAGAATACAATTGGAATAGAGATATAAACACATTTAGCAGCTGTGGAAAGCCTTACACTTCAATGAAATGTATCATTAAACTCTTTTACATAGGTGAGAGACAAAATTCACGAGCTTTTCAGGTTCATAACAGTGTTTAGGTAGTTGTTTGTCCATGTTCCCAATGTTTATACCTGGACAAGAAGGCCGAATGTTTCAAACTACAAGAAAACATCAGTAATTCTGGGAAAATGACAATAAATAGATGAGAACTCATATAGACCATGTATAAAATACTTTTCCAACGGAGTTGTTTAGGTAGTTGTTTGTCCATGTTCCTAACATTTATACCTGGACAAGAAGGCCTAATGTTAGAAACTACAAGAAAACATCAGTAATTCTGGGAAAATGACAATAAATACATGAGAACTTTCATAGAACATGTACAAAACACTTCTCCAACTGAGTTGTTCATGTAGAAAAGGTATCTTAGATGCAGGAATTGCTTAATTTGCGTTTAGAGCACATTAAACAGTGTATGAATCCTATGTTGTTTCCTTAAAGTAGCCTAGAATGGCAAATTTGTGAAATACAAGGCAGAATACACTTCAAATAGAGATATAAACACATTTAGCAGCTGTGGAAAGCCTTACACTTCACTGAAATGTATCATTAAACTCTTTTACATAGGTGAGAGACAAAATTCACGAGCTTTTCAGATTCATAACAGTGTTTAGGTAGTTGTTTGTCCATGTTCCCAATGTTTATACCTGGAAAAGAAGGCCGAATGTTAGAAACTACAAGAAAACATCAGTAATTCTGGGAAAATGACAATAAAACATGAGAACTTGCATAGAACATGTACAAAACACTTCTCCAACTGAGTTATTCATGTAGAAAAGGTATCTTAGGTCCAGGAATTCCTAAATTCGGGTTTTGAGCACATTAAACAGTGTATGAATCCTATGTTGAATCCTTAAAGTAGCCTAGAATGGTAAATGTGTGAAATACAAGGCAGAATACACTTCAAATAGAGATATAAACACATTTAGCAGCTGTGGAAAGCCTTACACTTCACTGAAATGTATCATTAAACTGTATAGCATAGGTGAGAGACAAAATTCACGAGCTTTTCAGGTTCATAACAGTGTTGAGGTAGTTGTTTGTCCATGTTCCCAATGTTTATACCTGGAAAAGAAGGCCGAATGTTAGAAACTACAGGAAAACATCAGTAATTCTGGGAAAATGACAATAAATAGATGAGAACTTGCATAGAACATGTACAAAACACTTCTCCAACTGAGTTGTTCATGTAGAAAAGGTACTGTAGATCCAGGAATTCCTTAATTCGAGTTTAGAGCACATTAAACAGTGTATAATTCCTATGTTGTTTACTTAAAGTATCCTAGAATGGAAAATATGTGAAATACAAGGCAGAATACACCTAAAATAGAGATATAAACACAGTTAGAAGCTTTCAAAAGCCTTACACTTCACTGAAATGTATCATTAAACTGTATAACATAGGTGAGAGACAATGTTCCCGAGTTTTTCAGGTTCATAACAGTGTTCAGGTAGTTGTTTGTCCATGTTCTCATTGTTTATACCTGGACAAGAGGGCCTAATGTTATAAAGCACAAGAAAACATCAGTAATTCTAGGAAAATCACAATAAAAAAAAGAGAACTTGCATAGAACATGTATCAAACACTTCTCCGACTGAGTTGTTCCTGTAGAAAAGGTATCATGGGTCCAGGAATTCCTTAATTCGAGTTTAGAGCACATTAAACAGTGTATGAATCCTATGTTGTTTACTTAAAGTATCCTAGAATGGTAAATATGTAAAATACAAGGCAGAATACACCTGAAATAGAGATATAAACACAGTTAGCAGCTTTGGAAAGCGTTACACTTCACAGAAATGTATCATTAAACTGTATAACATTGGTGAGAGACAATGTTCCCAAGTTTTTCAGATTCATAACAGTGTTTAGGTAGTTGTTTGTCCATGTTCCCAATGTTTATACCTGGACAAGAAGGCCTAATGTTAGAAGCTTACAGAAAGCATCACTATATCTGTGAAAATGATAATAAATAGATGAGAACTCGCATAGAACATGTATCAAACACTTCTCCGACTGAGTTGTTCCTGTAGAAAGGTATCTTAGGTCCAGGCATTCCTTAATTCGAGTTTAGAGCACAGTAAACAGTGTATGAATCCTATGTTATTAACTTATAGGAGCCTAGCATGGTGAATGTGTGAAATACAAGGCAGAATACACTTGAAATAGAGATATAAACACATTTAGCAGCTTTGGAAAGCCTTACATTTCACTGAAATGTATCATTAAACGCTCTAATATAGTTGAGAGACAATGTTCCAGACCTTTTCAGGTTCATAACAGTGTTTAGGTAGTTGTTTGTCCTTGTTACCAATGTTTATACCTGGACAAGAAGGCCCAATGTTAGAACTTACAAGAAAACATCAGTAATTCTGGGAAAATGACAATAAATAGATGAGAACTCGCATAGAACATGTATAAAACACTTCTCCAACTGAATTGTTCATGTAGAAAAGGTACCTTAGGTCCAGGAATTCCTTAATTCGAGTTTAGAGCACATTAAACAGCGTATGAATCCCATTTTATTCACTTATAGGAGCCTACAATGGTAAATGTGTGAAATACAAGGCAGAATACACTAGAAATATAGATATAAACACATTTAGCAGCTTAGGAAAGTCTTACAGTTCACTGAAATGTATCATTAAACTATTTTACATAGGTGAGAGACAATGTTCCCGAGATTTTCAGGTTCATAACAGTGTTTTGGTAGTTGTTTGTCCATGTTAACAATGTTTAAACCTGGACAAGAAGTACCAATGTTGGAAACTACAAGGAAACATCAGTAATTCTGGGAAAATGACAATAAATAGATGAGAACTCTCATAGTACATGCATCAAACAATTCTCCAACAGAGTTGCTCATGTAGAAAAGGTACCTTAGATCCAGGAATTCCATAATTCGAGTTTAGAGCATATTAAACAGTGTATGAATCCTATTTTGTTTAATTAAAGTAGCCTAGAATGGTAAATGTGTGAAATACAAGGCAGAATGCACTTGAGTTAGAGATATAAACACATTTAGCAGATTTCTAAAGCCTTACACTTCACTGAAATGTATCATTAAACTCTATAACAGAGGTGTGAGACAATGTTCCCGAGCTTTTCAGGTTCAAAACAGTGTTTAGGTAGTTGTTTGTTCATGTTCCCAATAGTTATACCTGGACAAGAAGGCCCAATGTTAGAAACTACAAGGAAACATCAGTAATTCTGGGAAAATGACAATAAATAGATGAGAACTCGCATAGAACATGTTTAAAACACTGCTCCAAATGAGTTGTTCCTGTAGAAAAGGTATCTTAGGTCCAGGAATTCTTTATTTCGAGTTTAGAGAACATTAAAAAGTGTATGAATCCTATGTTATTAACTTATAGGAGCCCAGAATGGTGAATGTGTGAAATACAAAGCAGAATACACTTGAAATAGAGAAATAAACACATTTAGCAGCTTTGGAAATTCTTACACTTCACTGAAATGTATCATTAATCTATATAACATCGTTGAGAGTAAATGTTTCCGAGCTTTTCAGGTTCATTACAGTGTTTAGGTAGTTGCTTTTCCATGTTCTCATTGTTTATACCTGCACAAGAAGGCCCAATATTAGAAACTACAAGGAAACATCAGTAATTCTGGGAAAATGACAATGAAAATATGAGAACTCGCATAGAACATGTATAAAATACTTCCCCAACTGAGTTGTTCCTATAGAAAAGGTATCATAGGTCCAGGAATTCTTTAATTTGAGTTTAAGCACATTAAACAGTGTATGAATCCTATCTTGTTTACTTAAAGTAGCCTAGAATGGTAAATGTGTGAAATACAATGCAGAATACACTTGAAATAGAGAGATAAACACATTCAGCAGCTTTGGAAAGCCTTACACTTCACTGAAATTGATCATTAAACTCTGTAACATAGGTGAGAGGCAATGTTCCCGAGCTTCTCAGGTTCATAACAGTGTTTAGGTAGTTGTTTGTCCATGTTCCCAATGTTTATACCTGGACAAGAAGGCCTAATATTAGAAACTACAAGAAAACATCAGTAAATCTAGGAAAATGACAATAAATAGATGAGAACTCGCATAGAACATGTATAAAACACTGCTCCAACAGAGCTGTTCCTGTAGAAAAGGTATCTTAGGTCCAGGAATTCCTTAATTCGAGTTTAGAGCACATTAAACAGTGTATGAATCCTAAGTTATTCACTTATAGGAACCTAGAATGGTGAATGTGTCAAATACAAGGCAGACTACACTTGAAATAGAGAAATAAACACATTTAGCAGCTTTGGAAAGCCTTACACTTCACTGAAATATACCATTATACTCTATAACTTAAGTGAGATAAAATGTTCCCGAGTTTTTGAGGTTCATAACAGTGTTTAGGTAGTTGTTTGTCCATGTTCCCAATGCTTATAACTGGTCAAGAAGGCCGAATGTTAGAAACTACAAGAAAACATCACTAATTCTGGGAAAATGACAATAAATTAATGAGAACTCTCATAAAACATGTATAAAAAACTTCCCCAACTGAGTGGTTCATGTAGAAAAGGTATCTTAGATCCAGGAAAACCTTAATTCGAGTTTAGATCACATTAAACAGTGTATGAATCTTATGTTTTTCTTAAAGTAGCCTAGAATTGTAAATGTGTGAAATAAAAGGCAGAATACACTTGAAATAGAGAGATAAACATATTTATCAGCTTTGGAAAGCCTTACACTTCACTGAAACATCATTAAACTATATAACATCATTGAGAGAAATGTTCCTGAGCTTTTCAGGTTCATTACAGTGTTTAGGTAGTTGCTTGTACATGTTCCCATTGTTTATACCTGCACAAGAAGGCCTAATGTTAGAAACTACAAGGAAACATCAGTAATTCTGGAAAAATGACAATAAATAGATGAGAACTCGCATAGAACATGTATAAAACACTTCTCCAGCTGAGTTGTTCCTGTAGAAAAGGTATCTTAGGTCCAGGAATTCCTTAATTAGAGTTTAGAGCACATTAAATAGTGTATGAATCCTATGTTGTTTCCTTAATGGAGCCTAAAATGGTAAATGTCTGAAATACAGGGCAGAATACACTTGAAATAGATATATAAACACATTTAGCAGCTTTGGAAAGCCTTACACTTCACCGAAATGTATCATTAAACTCTATAACATAGGTGAGAGACAATGTTCCCGAGCTTTTCATGTTCATAACAGTGTTTAGAAGTTTTTTGTCCATTTTCCCAATGCTTATACCTGGACAAGAAGGCCGAATGTTAGAAACTACAAGGAAAACATCAGTAAATCTGCGAAAATGACAATAAAAACATGAGAACTCACATAGAACATGTATAAATGACTGCTCCAACAGAGTTGTTCCTGTAGAAAAGGTATTTTCATTCCAGGAATTCTTTAATTCGAGTTTAGAGCACATTAAACAGTGTTTGAATCCTATGTTTTTCCTTAAAGTAGCCTAAAATGGTAAATGTGTGAAATACAAGGCAGAATACACTTGAAATAGAGATATAATCACATTTAGTAGCTTTGGAAAGCCTTACATTTCACTGAAATATATCATTAAACGATATAACATAGGTGAGAGACAATGTTCCCGAGCTTTTCAGGTTCATTACAGTGTTTAGTTAGTTGCTTGTCCTTGTTCCCATTGTTTATACCTGGACAAGAAGGCCCAATGTTAGAAACTACAAGAAAACATCAGTAAATCTGGGAAAATGACAATAAATAGATGAGAACTCCCATAGAACATGTATAAAACACTGCTCTAACAGAGTTGTTCCTTTAGAAAAGGTATCTTAGGTCCAGGAATTCCTTAATTCGCGTTTAGAGCACATTAAACAGTGTATGAATCCTATGTTTTTCCTTAAAGTAGCCTAGAATGGTAAATATGTGAAATAAAAGGCAGAATACACTTGAAATAGATATATAAACACATTTAGCAGCTTTGGAAAGCCTTACACTACACTGAAATATCATTAAACTATATAACTTCGTTGAGAGAAAATGTTCCCGACCTTTTCAGGTTCATTACAGTGTTTAGGTAGTTGCTTGTCCATGTTCCCATTGTTTATACCTGCACAAGAAGGACAATGTTAGAAACTACAAGGAAACATCAGTAATTCTGGAAAAATGACAATAAATAGATGAGAACTCGCCTAGAACATGTATAAAACACTTCTCCAGCTGAGTTATTCCTGCAGAAAAGGTATCTTAGGTCCAGGAATTCCTTAATTCGAGTTTTAGAGCACATTAAACAGTGTATGAATCCTATGTTGTTTACTTAAAGTAGCCTAGAAAGGTAAATGTGTAAGATCCAAGGCAGAATACACTTGAAATAGAGATATAAACACATTTAGCAGCTTTGGAAAGCCTTACACTTCTCCGAAATGTATCATTAAACTCTATAACATAGGTGAGAGACAATGTTCCCGAGCTTTTCAGGGTCATAAAGAGTGTTTAGAAGTTGTTTGTCCATGTTCCCAATGCTTACACCTGGACAAGAAGGCCGAATGTTAGAACTACAAGTGAAACATCAGTAAATCTGGGAAAAATGACAATAAATAGATGAGAACTCGCATAGAACATGTATAAAACACTTCCCCAACTAAGTTGTTCATGGAGAAAAGGTATCGTAGATCCAGGAATCCCTAATTCGAGTTTAGAGCACATTAAACAGTGTTTTGAATCCTATGTTTTTCCTTTAAAGTAGCCCTAAAATTGTAAATGTGTGAAATACAAGGCAGAATACACTTGAAATAGAGATATAATCACATTTAGTAGCTTTGGAAAAGCCTTACATTTCACTGAAATATATCATTAAACGATATAACACAGGTGAGAGACAATGTTCCCGAGCTTTTCAGGTTCATAAGAGTGTTTAGGTAGTTGTTTGTCCATGTTCCCAATGTTTATACCTGGACAAGATGGCCTAATGTTAGAAACTACAAGAAAACATCAGAAAATCTGGGTAAATGACAATAAATAGATGAGAACTCATATAGACCATGTATAAAACACTTCTCCAACAGTGTTGTTCCTGTAGAAAAGTATCTTAGGTCCAGGAATTCCTTACTTCGAGTTTAGAGCACATTAAACAGTGTATGAATCCTATGTTTTCCCTTAAAGGAGCCTAGAATGGTGAATGTGAGAAATACAAGGCAGAATACACTTGAAATAGAGAAATAAACACATTTAGCAGCTTTGGAAAGCCTTACACTTCACTGAAATATCATTAAACTATATAACATCGTTGAGAGAAAATGTTCCCGAGCTTTTCAGGTTCATTACAGTGTTTAGGTAGTTGCTTGTCCATGTTCCCTTTGTTTTTACCTGCACAAGAAGGCCCAATATTAGCAACTACAAGGAAACATCAGTAATTCTGTGAAAATGACAATAAAAAGATGAGAACTCCGAATAGAACATGTATAAAACACTTCCCCAACTGAGTTGTTTATGTAAAAGCTATCTTAGATCAAGGATACCTTATTCGAGTTTATAGCACATTAAACAGTGTATGAATCCTATGTTTTTTTAAAGTAGCCTAGAATTGGTAAATGTGTGAAATACAATGCAGAATACATTTGAAATAGAGAGATAAACACATTCAGCAGCTTTGGAAAGCCTTACACTTCACTGAAATGGATCATTAAACTCTGTAATATAGGTGAGAAAACAATGTTCCCGAACTTTTCAGGTTCATAACAGTGTTTAGGTAGTTGTTTTTCCATGTTCCCAATGTTTATACCTGGACAAGAAGGCCTAATGTTAGAAACTACAAGAAAACATCAGTAATTCTGGGAAAATGACAATAAATAGATGAGAACTCGGATAGAACATGTATAAAACACTTCCCCAACTGAGTTGTTCCTGTAGAAAACGTATCTTAGCTCCAGGAATTCTATAATTCGAATTTAGAGCACATTAAACTGTGTATGAATCCTATGTTATTCACTTATAGGAGCCTAGTATGGTGAATGTGTGAAATACAAGGCAGAATACACTTGAAATAGAGAAATAAACACATTTAGTAACTTGGAAAGCCTTACACTTCACTGAAATGTATCATTAAACTCTCTAACATCGTTGAGAGAAAATGTTCCCAAGCTTTTCAGGTTCATTACAGTGTTTAGGTAGTTGCTTGTCCATGTTCCCATTGTTTATACCTGGACAAGAAGGCCTAATGTTAGAAACTACAAGGAAACATCAGTAATTCGGGGGAAATGACAATAAAAAGATGATAACTCGCATAGAATATGTATACAACACGTCCCCAACTGAGTTGTTCATTTAGAAAAGGTATCTTAGATCCAGGAATTCCTTAATTTGAGTTTAGAGCACATTAAACAGTGTATGAATCCTAAGGTATTCACTTATAGGAACCTAGAATGGTGAATGTGTCAAATACAAGGCAGACTACACTTGAAATAGAGAAATAAACACATTTAGCAGCTTTGGAAAGCCTTACACTTCACTGAAATATACCATTAAACTCTATATCATAAGTGAGATACAATGTTCCCAAGCTTTTCAGGTTCATAACAGTGTTTAGGTAGTTGTTGTGTCCATGTTTCCAAATGCTTATAACTGGTCAAGAAGTCGAATGTTAGAAACTACAAGAAAACATCACTAATTCTGAGAAATTGACAGTAAATAAATGAGAACTCGCATAGAACATGGATAAAACACTTCCCCAACTGAATTGTTCATGTAGAAAAGGTTTCTTAGATCCAGGAATTCCTTAATTCGAGTTTAGAGCACATTAAACAGTGTATGAATCCTATGTTGTTTACTTAAAGTAGCCAAGAAAGTTAAATGTGTAAGATACAAGGCAGAATACACTTGAAATAGAGATATAAACATATTTAGCAGCTTTGTAAAGCCTTTACACTTCACCGAAATGTATCATTAAACTCTGTAACATAGGTGTGAGACAATGTTCCCGAGCTTTTCAGGGTCATAACAGTGTTTTGGTAGTTGTTTGTCCATGTTCCCAATGCTTATACCTGGACAAAAAGGCCGAATGTTAGAAACTACAAGAAAACATAAGTAAATCTGGGAAAATGACAATAAATAGATGAGAACTCATATAGACCATGTATAAAACACTTCTCCAACTGAGTTGTTCCTGTAGAAAAGTTATCTAAGGTCCAGGAATTCCTTAATTCAATTTTAGAGCACATTAAACAGTGTATGAATCCTATGTTGTTTCCTTAAAGCAGCCTAGAATGGTAAATGTCTGAAATACAAGGCAGAATACACTTGAAATAGAGATATAAACACATTTAGCAGCTTTGGAAAGCCTTACATTTCACTGAAATGTATCTTTTAACTCTATAACATAGGTGAGAGACAATGTTCCCGAGCTTTTCAGGTTCATAACAGTGTTTAGGTAGTTGTTTGTCCATGTTCCCCAATGCTTA
>CAVNZX010000023.1:0-54973 GCA_963693515.1 Pipistrellus nathusii
GTATCTTAGATCCGGAAATCCTTAATTCGAGTTTAAAGCACATTAAACAGTGCATGAATCCTATGTTTTTACTTAAAGGTGTTTAGAGTGGTAAATGTGTGAAATACATGGCAGAATACAATTGAAATAGAGATATAAAACACATTTAGGCAGCTTTGGAAAGCCTTACACTTCACTGAAATGTATCATTAAACTCTATAACATAGTTGAGAGAAAATGGGTCCGAGCTTTTCAGTTTCATAACAGTGTTTAAAGAGTTGTTTGGTACAAGGTACCAATGTTTATACCTGGACATGAAGGCCTAACGTTTGTTAATTACAAGAAAACATCACTAATTCTGGGAAAATTACAATAAATAGATGAGAACTCGCATAAGAACATGTATAAAACACGTCTCCAACTGAGGATGTTTGTGTAGAAAAGGTATCTTTAGATCCAGGAAATCCTTAATTTGAGTTTAAAGCACATTAAACAGTGCATGAATCCTATGTTTTTAACTTAAAGGAGTTTAGAGTGGTAAATGTGTGAAATAAAGGGCAGAATACACTTGAAATAGAGATATAAAAACATTTAGCAGCATTAGAAAGCCTTACACTTCACTGAAATGTATCATTAAACTCTATACATAGTTGAGAGACAATGGTCCTGAGTTTTTCAGTTTCATAACAGTGTTTAGGTAGTTGTTGGTACATGTTCCCAATGTTTATACCTGGACATGAAGGTCTAATGTTAGTAACTACATGAAAACATCACTAATTCTGGGAAAATGAAAATAAATAGATGAGAACTCGAATTGAACATGTATAAAACATTTCTTCAACAGAGTTCTTCATATAGCAAAGGTATCTTAGATCGAGGAATTCCTTAATTCGAGTTTAGAGCACTTTAAACCGTTCATGAATCCTATGTTTTTTACTTAAATAGTTTAGAATGGTAAATGTGTGTAATACAGGGCAGAATACACTGTGAAATAAGATATAAACACATTTAGAAGCTTTGGAAAACCTTACACTTCACTGAAATGTATTATTAAACTCTATAAAATAGTTGAGAGAAAATGGTCCAGAGCTTTTTAGTTTCATAACAGTGTTTAGGTAGTTGTTGGTACATGTTCCCATTGTTTATACATGGACATGAAGGCCTAATGTTAGTAACTACAAAAAACATCACTAATTCTGGGAAAATTACAATAAATAGATAAGAACTCCCATAGAACTTGTATTAAACACTTCTCCAACTGAGGTGTTGGTGTAGAAAAGGTATCTTAGATCCAGGAAATCCTTAATTCGAGTTTAAGCACATTAAACAGTGCATGAAGCCTATGTTTTTACTTAAAGAGTTTAGAATGGTAAATGTGTGAAATACAGGGCAGAATAAAATTGAAATAGAGATATAAACACATTTAGCAGCTTTGGAAAGCCTTACACTTCACTGAAATGTATCATTAAACTCTATAACATAGTTGAGACACAATGGTCCCGAGCTTCTCAGTTTCATAACAGTGTTTAGGTAGTTGTTCGTACCTGGTACCTATGTTTATACCTGGACATGAAGGCCTAATGTTTGTAATTATAAGAAAACATCACTAATTCTGGGAAAATTACAATAAATAGATGAGAAACTCGCATAGAACATGTATAAAACACTTCTCCCAACTGAGGTTTTTGTTTAGAAAAGGTATCTTAGATCCAGGAAATCCTTAATTCGAGTTTAAGCACATTAAACAGTGCATGAATCTTATGTTTTTTACTTAAAGGAGTTTAGAGTGGTAAATGTGTGAAATACAGGGCAGAATAAAATTGAAATAGAGGTATAAACACATTTAGCAGCTTTGGAAAGCCTTACACTTCACTGAAATGTATCATTAAACTCTATAACATAGTTGAGAGACAATGGTCCCAAGCTTCTCAGTTTCATAACAGTGTTTAGGAAGTTGTTCGTACAAGTTACCTATGTTTATACCTGGACATGAAGGCCTAATGTTTGTAATTATAAGAAAACATCACTAATTCTGGGAAAATTACAATAAATAGATGAGAACTCGCATAGCACATGTATAAAAAATTGCTTCAACAGATTTCTTCATATAGAAAAGGTATCTTAGATCCAGAAAATCCTTAATTCGAGTTTAGAGCACATTAAACAGTGCATGAATCCTATGTTTTTTACTTAAAGGAGTTTAGAGTGGTAAATGTGTGAAATACAGGCAGAATACAATTGAAATAGAGGTATAAACACATTTAGCAGCTTTGGAAAGCCTTACACTTCACTGAAATGTATCATTAAACTCTATAACATAGTTGAGAGAAAATGGTCCCGAGCTTTTCAGTTTCATAACAGTGTTTAAGTATTGTTGGTACAAGGTACCAATGTTTATACCTGGACATGAAGGCCTAATGTTTTGTAATTACAAGAAAACATCACTAATTCTGGGAAAATTACATAAATAGATTGAGAAACTCGCATAGAAACATGTATAAAAACATTTCTTCAACAGAGTTCTTCATATAGCAAAGGTATCTTATATCCAGGAAATCCCTTAATTCGAGTTCAGAGCACTTTAAATAGTGCATGAATCCTATGTTTTTTACTTAAAGAGTTTAGAATGGTAAATGTGTGAAATACAGGGCAAGAATACACTTGAAATAGAGATATAAACACATTTAGCAGCTTTGGAAAACCTTACACTTCACTGAAATGTATTATTAAAACTCTATAACATAGTTGAGAGAAAATGGTTCCGAGCTTTTCAGTTTCATAACAGTGTTTAGGTAGTTGTTCGTACATGTTCCCAATGTTTATACCTGGACATGAAGGCCTAATGTTAGTACATACAAAAAACATCACTAATTCTGGGAAAATTACAATAAATAGATGAGAACTCGCATAGAACTTGTATAAAACACTTTTCCAACTGAGGTGTTGGTGTAGAAAAGGTATCTTAGATCCAGTAGATCCTTAATTCGAGTTAAAGCACATTAACAGTGCATGAATCCTATGTTTTTTACTTAAAGGAGTTTAGAGTGGTAAATTTGTGAAATACAGGCACAATACAATTGAAATAGAGGTATTAACACATTTAGCAGCTTTGGAAAGCTTACACTTCACTGAAATGTATCATTAAACTCTATACCATAGTTGAGAGACAATGGTCCCGATTTTTCAGTTTCATAACAGTGTTTAGGTAGTTGTTGGTACATGTTCCCAATGTTTATACCTGGACATGAAGGCCTAATGTTTCTAATTACAAGAAAACATCACTAATTCTATGAAAATTACAATAAATAGATGAGAACTCGCATAGAAACATGTATTAAACATATCTTCAACAGAGTTCTTCATATAGAAAAGGTATCTTAGATCCAGGAATTCCTTAATTTGAGTTTAGAGGATATTAAACAGTGGATGAACACTATGTTGTTTACTTAAGAGCCTAGAATGGTAAATATGTGAAATACAAGGCAGAATACACTTGAAATAGAGAAATAAACACATTTAGCAGCTTGGAAAGACATACACTTCTCTGAGATGTATCATTAAACTCTAAAACATAAGTTGAGAGACAATGTTCCCAAGGTATTCAGGTTCCTAACAGTGTTTAGGTAGTGGTTTGTCCATGTTCCTAATGTTTAATCCTGGACAAAAAGGTCTAATGTTAGAAACTACAAGAAAACATGAGTAATTCTGGGAAAACGACCATGAATAGATGAGAAATCGCATAAACATGTACAAAAAACTTCTACAACTGAGTTGTTCATGTAGAGAAGTTATCTTAGATCCAGGAATTCCTTAATTCGAGTTTAGAGCACATTAAACTGTGTCTGAATCCTATGTTGTTTACTTAAAGGAGCCTAGAATGGTAAATGTGTGAAATACAAGGCAGAATACACTTGAAATAGAGAAATAAACACATTTAGCAGCTTTGGAAAGCCTTACACTTCACTCAGATGTATCATTAAACTCTAAAACATAGTTGAGAGACAATGTTCCCGAGCTTTACAGGTTCATAACAGTGTTTAGATAGTTGTTTGCCCATGTTAGCCAATGTTTATACCTGGACAAGAAGGCCAAATGTTAGAAACTACAAGAAAACATGAGTAATTCTGGGAAAATAACAATAAATAGATGAGAACTCACATAGAACATGTAATACATTTGTCCAACTGAGTTGTTCCTGTAGAAACCGTATTTTAGATCCAGGAATTCCTTAATTTGAGTTTAGAGGACATTGAACAGTATATTAATCCTATGTTGTTACTTAAAGGAGCCTAGAATGGTAACTATGTGAAAATACAATGCAGAATTGACTTGGAATAGAGAAATAAACACATTTAGCCGCTTTGGAAAGCCTTACACTTCACTGAGATGTATGATTAAACTCTGAAACATAGTTGAGACACAATGTTCCCGAGCTTTACAGGTTTCATAACAGTGTTTAGGTAGTGGTTTGTCATGTTCCCAATGTTTATACCTGGACAAGAAGGGCCTAATGTTAGAAACTACAAGAAAACATTAGTAATTCTGGGAAAATGACAATAAATAGATGAGAACTCGCATAGAACATGTATAAAACACTTCTTCAACTGGGATGTACATGTGGAAAACGTATCTTAGATCTAGGAATTCATTAATTCGAGTTTAGAGCACATTAAACAGTGTATAAATCCTATGTTGTTTCCTTTAAGGAGACTAGAATCGTGAATTGTGTGAAATACATGGCAAGTAATGCACTTGAAATAGAGAAATAAACACATTTAGACGATTCAGAAAGCCTTACACTTAACTGGGATGTATCATTAAACTCTAAAACATAGTTGAGAGACAATGTTCCCGAGCTTTACAGGTTCATAATATGTTTACGTAGTTGTTTTTCCATGTTCCCAATTTTTATACCTGGACAAGAAGCCCAAATATTAGAAACTACAAGAAAACATCAGTAATTCTGGGAAAATGACAATAAATATATGAGAACTCGCATAGAACATGTACAAAATACTTCTTCAACTGAGTTGTTCATGTGGAAAACGTATTTTAGTTCGAGGAATTCCTTAATTTGAGTTTAGAGCACATTAAACAGTGTATGAATCCTATGTTGTTTCCTTTAAGGAGACTAGAATGGTGAATGTGTGAAATACACCGCAGAATACACTTGAAATAGAGAAATAAACATATTTAGCCGCTTCAGAAAGCCTTACACTTCACTGAAATGTAACATTAAACTCTATAACATAGTTGAGAGAAATGTTCCTGAGATTTTCAGGTTCCTAACAGAGTTTCGGTAGTTGTAGGTACATGTTCCCAATGTTTATACCTGTACATGAAGGCCTAATTTTAAAAACTACAAGAAAACATCAGTAATTCTGGGAAACTGACAATAAATAGATGAGAACTCGCATAGAACATGTATTAAACACTTCTGCAACTGATTTGTTCCTGTAGAAAACGTATCTTAGATCCAGGAATTCCTTAATTCGAGTTTAGAGCACATTAAACAGTATATGAATCCTATGTTGTTTCCTTTAAGGAGACTAGAATGGTGAATGTGTGAAATACACGGTAGAATACACTTGAAATAGAGAAATAAACACATTTAGCAGCTTCGGAAAGTCTTACACTTCACTGAGATGTATCATTAAACTCTAAAACATAGTTGAGAGATGATGTTCCGGAGCTTTACAAGTTCATAACAGTGTTTAGGTAGTTCTTTGTCCATGTTTCCAATGTGTATACCTGGACAAGAAGGGCCTAATGTTAGAAACTAAAAGAAAACATCAGTAATTCTGAGATAATGACAATAAATAGATGAGAACTCGCATAGAACTTGTATAAAACACTTCTTCAAATGAGTTGTTCATGTGGAAAACATATTTTAGATCGATGATTTCCTTAATTCGAGTTTAGAGCACATTAAACAGTTTATGAATCCTATGTTGTTTCCTTTACAAAGATTAGAAAGGTGAATGTGTGAAATACACGGCAAAATACACTTGAAATGGAGAAATAAACACATTTAGCCGCTTCGGAAAGCCTTACACTTCACTGAGATGTATCATTAAACTCTAAAACATAGTTGAGAGACAAATGTTCCCAAGCTTTACAGGTTCATAACAGTGTTTAGGTAGTTGTTTGTTCATATTCCCAATGTGTATACCAGGACAAGAACCCCTAATGTTAGAAACCTACAAGAAAACATCTGTAATTCTGGGATAATGACAATAAATAGATGAGAACTCGCATAGAACATGTATAAAACACTTCTTCAACTGAGTTGTTCATATGGAAAACGTATTTTAGATCGAGGAATTCCTTAATTTGAGTTTAGAGGACATTAAAAAGTGTATGAATACTATGTGTTTCCTTTAAGGAGATTAGAATGGTGAATGTGTGAAATAAACGGCAGAGTACACTTGAAATAGAGAAATAAACACATTTAGCCGCTTCAGAAAGCCTTACACTTCACTGAGATGTATCATTAAAATCTAAAACATAGTTGAGAGACAATGTTCCCGAGGTTTTCTGGTTCCTAACAGTGTTCAGGTAGTGGTTTGTACATGTTCCCAAAGTTTATACCTGGACAAGAAGGCCTAATGTTAGAAACTACAAGAAAACATGAGTAATTCTGGGGAAACGATAATCAATAGATGAGAACTCGCATAGAACATGTACAAAAGAACTTCTTCAACTGAGTTGTTCATGTGGAAAATGTATTTTAGATCGAGGAATTCCTTATTCGATTTTAGAGCACATTAAACAGTGTATGAATCATATGTTTGTTTCCTTTAAGGAGGACTAAAATGGTGAATGTGTGAAATACACGGCAGAATACACTTGAAAATAGAGAAATAAACACATTTAGCCGCTTCAGAAAGTCTTACACGTCACTGAGATGTATCATTAAACTCTAAAACATAGTTGAGAGACAATGTTCCCGAGGTTTTCTGGTTCCTAACAGTGTTCAGGTAGTGGTTTGTCCATGTTCCCAATGTATATACCTGGACAAGAAGTCCTAATCTTAGAAACTACAAGAAAACATGAGTAATTCTGGGCAAACGATAATCAATAGATGAGAACTCGCATAGAACATGTACAAAAGACTTCCTCAACTGAGTTGTTCATGTGGAAAACGTATTTTAGATCGAGGAATTCCTTAATTCGAGTTTAGAGCACATTAAACAGTGTATGAATCATATGTTGTTTCATTTAAGGAGACTAGAATGGTGAATGTGTGAAATACAAGGCAGAATGCACTTTTAATAGAGAAATAAACACATTAGGCGCTTCTGAAAGCCTTACACTTCACTGAGATATATCATTAAACTCTAAAACATAGTTGAGAAGACAATGTTCCCGAGCTTTACAGGTTCATAACAGTGTTTAGATAGTTGTTTGCCCATGTTACCAATGTTTATACCTGGACAAGAAGGCCAAATCTTAGAAACTACAAGAAAACATCAGTAATTATGGGAAAATGACAATAAATAGATGAGAACTCACATAGAACATGTAAAACACTTGTCCAACTGAGTTTTTCCTGTAGAAAACGTATCTTAGATCCAGGAATTCCTTAATTTGAGTTTAGAGGATATTAAACAGTGGATGAACACTATGTTGTTTACTTAAAGGAGCCTAGAATGGTAAATATGTGAAATACAAGGCAGAATACACTTGAAATAGAGAAATAAACACATTTAGCAGCTTGGAAAGACATACACTTCTCTGAGATGTATCATTAAACTCTAAAACATAGTTGAGAGACAATGTTCCCAAGGTATTCAGGTTCCTAACAGTGTTTAGGTAGTGGTTTGTCCATGTTCCTAATGTTTAATCCTGGACAAAAAGGTCTAATGTTAGAAACTACAAGAAAACATGAGTAATTCTGGGAAATCACCATGAATAGATGAGAAATCGCATAAACATGTACAAAAAACTTCTACAACTGAGTTGTTCATGTAGAGAAGTTATCTTAGATCCAGGAATTCCTTAATTCGAGTTTAGAGCACATTAAACTGTGTCTGAATCCTATGTTGTTTACTTAAAGGAGCCTAGAATGGTAAATGTGTGAAATACAAGGCAGAATACACTTGAAATAGAGAAATAAACACATTTAGCAGCTTTGGAAAGCCTTACACTTCACTGAGATGTATCATAAAACTCTAAAACATAGTTGAGAGACATTGTTCCCGAGGTTTTCAGGTTCCTAACAGTGTTTAGGTAGTGGTTTGTCCATGTTCCCAATGTTTATACGTGGACAAGAAGGCCTAATGTTAGAAACTACAAGAAAACATGAGTATTTATGGGAAAACGACAATCAATAGATGAGAACTCGCATAGAACATGTACAAAACACTTCTCCAACAGAGTTGTTCATGTAGAAAAGGTATCTTAGATCCAGGAATTCCTTAATTTGAGTTAAGAGGACATTAAACAGTGTATGAATACTATGTTGTTTACTTAAAGGAGCCTAATGGTAAATGTGTGAAATACTAGGCAGAATACACTTGAAATAGAGAAATAAACACATTTAGCAACTTTGGAAAGCCTTACACTTCACTGAGATGTATGATTAAACTCTGAAACATAGTTGAGACACAATGTTCCCGAGCTTTACAGGTTCATAACAGTGTTTAGGTAGTGGTTTGTCCATGTTCCCAATGTTTATACCTGGACAAGAAGGCCTAATGTTAGAAACTACAAGAAAACATGAGTAATTCTGGGAAAATAACAATAAATAGATGAGAACTCACATAGAACATGTAATACATTTGTCCAACTGAGTTGTTCCTGTAGAAACCGTATTTTAGATCCAGGAATTCCTTAATTTGAGTTTAGAGGACATTGAACAGTATATTAATCCTATGTTGTTACTTAAAGGAGCCTAGAATGGTAACTATGTGAAATACAATGCAGAATTGACTTGGAATAGAGAAATAAACACATTTAGCCGCTTTGGAAAGCCTTACACTTCACTGAGATGTATGATTAAACTCTGAAACATAGTTGAGACACAATGTTCCCGAGCTTTACAGGTTCATAACAGTGTTTAGGTAGTGGTTTGTCCATGTTCCCAATGTTTATACCTGGACAAGAAGGCCTAATGTTAGAAACTACAAGAAAACATTAGTAATTCTGGGAAAATGACAATAAATAGATGAGAACTCGCATAGAACATGTATAAAACACTTCTTCAACTGGGATGTACATGTGGAAAACGTATCTTAGATCTAGGAATTCATTAATTCGAGTTTAGAGCACATTAAACAGTGTATAAATCCTATGTTGTTTCCTTTAAGGAGACTAGAATCGTGAATGTGTGAAATACATGGCAGAATGCACTTGAAATAGAGAAATAAACACATTTAGACGATTCAGAAAGCCTTACACTTAACTGGGATGTATCATTAAACTCTAAAACATAGTTGAGAGACAATGTTCCCGAGCTTTACAGGTTCATAATATGTTTACGTAGTTGTTTTTCCATGTTCCCAATTTTTATACCTGGACAAGAAGCCCAAATATTAGAAACTACAAGAAAACATCAGTAATTCTGGGAAAATGACAATAAATATATGAGAACTCGCATAGAACATGTACAAAATACTTCTTCAACTGAGTTGTTCATGTGGAAAACGTATTTTAGTTCGAGGAATTCCTTAATTTGAGTTTAGAGCACATTAAACAGTGTATGAATCCTATGTTGTTTCCTTTAAGGAGACTGGAGTTGTGAATGTGTGAAATACACGGCAGAGTACACTTGAAATAGAGAAATAAACACATTTAGCAGCTTTGGAAAGCCTTACACTTCACTGAGATGTATCATTAACCTCTAAAACATAGTTGAAAGACAATGTTCCCGAGCTTTACAGGTTCATAACAGTGTTTAGGTAGTTGTTTGTCCATGTTCCCAATGTTTATACCTTGACAAGAAGGCCTAATGTTAGAAACTACAAGAAAACATTAGTAATTCTGGGAAAATGATAATCAATAGATGAGAACTCGCATAGAACATGTACAAAACACTTCTCCAACTGAGTTGTTCAAGTGGAAAAGGTATCTTAGATCCAGGAATTCCTTAATTCGAGTTTAGAGCACATTAAACAGTATATGAATCGTATGTTGTTTCCTTTAAGGAGACTAGAATGGTGAATGTGTGAAATACACCGCAGAGTACACTTGAAATAGAGAAATAAACATATTTAGCCGCTTCAGAAAGCCTTACACTTCACTGAAATGTAACATTAAAACTCTATAACATAGTTGAGAGAAATGTTCCTGAGATTTTCAGGTTCCTAACAGAGTTTCGGTAGTTGTAGGTACATGTTCCCAATGTTTATACCTGTACATGAAGGCCTAATTTTAAAAACTACAAGAAAACATCAGTAATTCTGGGAAAATGACAATAAATAGATGAGAACTCGCATAGAACATGTATTAAACACTTCTGCAACTGATTTGTTCCTGTAGAAAACGTATCTTAGATCCAGGAATTCCTTAATTCGAGTTTAGAGCACATTAAACAGTATATGAATCCTATGTTGTTTCCTTTAAGGAGACTAGAATGGTGAATGTGTGAAATCACACGGTAGAATACACTTGAAATAGAGAAATAAACACATTTAGCAGCTTCGGAAAGTCTTACACTTCACTGAGATGTATCATTAAACTCTAAAACATAGTTGAGAGATGATGTTCCGGAGCTTTACAAGTTCATAACAGTGTTTAGGTAGTTCTTTGTCCATGTTTCCAATGTGTATACCTGGACAAGAAGGCCTAATGTTAGAAACTAAAAGAAAACATCAGTAATTCTGAGATAATGACAATAAATAGATGAGAACTCGCATAGAACTTGTATAAAACACTTCTTCAAATGAGTTGTTCATGTGTAAAACATATTTTAGATCGATGATTTCCTTAATTCGAGTTTAGAGCACATTAAACAGTTTACGAATCCTATGTTGTTTCCTTTACAAAGATTAGAAAGGTGAATGTGTGAAATACACGGCAAAATACACTTGAAATGGAGAAATAAACACATTTAGCCGCTTCGGAAAGCCTTACACTTCACTGAGATGTATCATTAAACTCTAAAACATAGTTGAGAGACAATGTTCCCAAGCTTTACAGGTTCATAACAGTGTTTAGGTAGTTGTTTGTTCATATTCCCAATGTGTATACCAGGACAAGAACCCCTAATGTTAGAAACTACAAGAAAACATCTGTAATTCTGGGATAATGACAATAAATAGATGAGAACTCGCATAGAACATGTATAAAACACTTCTTCAACTGAGTTGTTCATATGGAAAACGTATTTTAGATCGAGGAATTCCTTAATTTGAGTTTAGAGGACATTAAAAAGTGTATGAATACTATGTTGTTTCCTTTAAGGAGATTAGAATGGTGAATGTGTGAAATAAACGGCAGAGTACACTTGAAATAGAGAAATAAACACATTTAGCCGCTTCAGAAAGCCTTACACTTCACTGAGATGTATCATTAAAATCTAAAACATAGTTGAGAGACAATGTTCCCGAGGTTTTCTGGTTCCTAACAGTGTTCAGGTAGTGGTTTGTACATGTTTCCAAAGTTTATACCTGAACAAGAAGGCCTAATGTTAGAAACTACAAGAAAACATGAGTAATTCTGGGAAAACGATAATCAATAGATGAGAACTCGCATAGAACATGTACAAAAGACTTCTTCAACTGAGTTGTTCATGTGGAAAATGTATTTTAGATCGAGGAATTCCTTAATTCGATTTTAGAGCACATTAAACAGTGTATGAATCATATGTTGTTTCCTTTAAGGAGACTAAAATGGTGAATGTGTGAAATACACGGCAGAATACACTTGAAATAGAGAAATAAACACATTTAGCCGCTTCAGAAAGTCTTACACGTCACTGAGATGTATCATTAAACTCTAAAACATAGTTGAGAGACAATGTTCCCGAGGTTTTCTGGTTCCTAACAGTGTTCAGGTAGTGGTTTGTCCATGTTCCCAATGTATATACCTGGACAAGAAGTCCTAATCTTAGAAACTACAAGAAAACATGAGTAATTCTGGGCAAACGATAATCAATAGATGAGAACTCGCATAGAACATGTACAAAAGACTTCCTCAACTGAGTTGTTCATGTGGAAAACGTATTTTAGATCGAGGAATTCCTTAATTCGAGTTTAGAGCACATTAAACAGTGTATGAATCATATGTTGTTTCCTTTAAGGAGACTAGAATGGTGAATGTGTGAAATACACTGCAGACTACACTTGAAATAGAGAAATAAACACATTTAGCAGCTTTGGAAAGCCTTACACTTCACTGAGATGTATCATTAAACTCTAAAACATAATTGAGAGACAATGTTCCCGAACTTTACAGGTTCATAACAGTCTTTAGGTAGTTGTTTGTCCATGTTCCCAATGTTTATACCTGGACAAGAAGGCCTAATTTTAGAAACTACAAGAAAATATGAGTAATTCTGGGAAAACGATAATCAATAGATGAGAACTCGAATAGAACATGTACAAAACACTTCTCCAACTGAGTTGTTCAGGTCGAAAAGGTATCTTAGATCCAGGAATTCCTTAATTCGAGTTTAGAGCACATTAAACAGTGTATGAATCCTATGTTGTTTCCTTTAAGGAGACTAGAATGGTGAATGTGTGAAATACACGGCAGAGTACCCTTGAAATAGAGAAATATACACATTTAGCCCCTTCAGAAAGCCTTACACTTCACTGAGATGTATCATTAAACTCTAAAACATAGTTGAGAGACAATGTTCCCGAGCTTTTCAGGTTCATAACAGTGTTTAGATAGTTGTTTGCCCATGTTACCAATGTTTATACCTGGACAAGAAGGCCTAATGTTAGAAACTACAAGAAAACATCAGTAATTCTGGGATAATGACAAAAAATAGATGAGAACTCGCATAGAACTTGTATAAAACACTTCTTCAACTTAGTTGTTCATGTGGAAAATGTATTTTAGATCGAGGAATTCCTTAATTTGAGTTTAGAGGACCTTAAAAAGTGTATGAATACTATGTTGTTTACTTTAAGGAGACAAGAATGGTGAATGTGTGAAATACACGGCAGAGTACACTTGAAATAGAGAAATAAACACATTTAGCCGCTTCGGAAAGCCTTACACTTCACTGAGAAGTATCATTAAACTCTAAAATATAGTTGAGAGACAATGTTCCCGAGCTTTACAGGTTCATAACAGTTTTTAGGTAGTTGTTTGTCCATGTTCCCAATGTTTATACCTGGACAAGAAGGCCTAATGTTAGAAACCATAAGAAAACATCAGTAATTCTAGGATAATAACAATAAATAGATGAGAACTCGCATAGAACATGTTCAAAACACTTCTCCAACTGAGTTGTTCAGGTAGAAAAGGTATCTTAGATCCAGGAATTCCTTAATTTGAGTTTAGAGCACATTAAACAGTGTATGAATCTTATGTTGTTTCCTTTAAGGAGCCTAGAATGGTGAATGTGTGAAATACACGGCAGAGTACACTTGAAATAGAGAAATAAACACATTTAGCCGCTTCGGAAAGCCTTACACTCCACTGAGATGTATCATTAAACTCTAAAACATAGTTGAAAGGCAATGTTCCCGAGTTTTTTAGGTTCATAACAGTGTCTAGGTAGTGGTTTGTCCATGTTCCCAATGTTTATACATGGACAAGAAGGCCTAATGTTAGAAACTCCAAGAAAACATCAGTAATTCTGGGAAAATGACAATAAATAGATGAGAACTCGCGTAGAACATGTATAAAACACTTCCCCAACTGAGTTATTCGTGTAGAAAAGGTATGTTAGATCCAGGAAATCCTTAAGTTGAGTTTAGAGCACATTAAACAGTGTATGAATCCTATGTTGTTTACTTAAAGGAGACTAGAATGGTAAATGTGTGAAATAAAAGGCAAACCACATTTGAACGAGAGAAACAAACACATTTAGCCGCTTTGGATAGCCTTACACTTCACTGAAATGTATCATTAAACTGTATAATATAGCTTTACAGGTTCATAACAGTGTTTAGGTAGTTGTTTGTCCATGTTCCCAATTTTTCTACCTGGACAAGAAAGCCTAATGTTCGAAACTTCAAGAAAACATCAGTAATTCTGGGAAAATGACAATAAGTGTTTAGGTATTTGTTGGTATATGTTCCCAATGTTTTTACCTGGACAAGAAGGCCTAATGTTAGAAACTCCAAGAAAACATCAGTAATTCTGGGAAAATGACAATAAATAGATGAGAACTCACTTAGAACATGTATAAAACACTTTTCCAACTGAGTTGTTCCTGTAGAAAAGGTATGTTAGATCCAGCAATTCCTTAATTCGAGTTTAGAGCACATTAAAGAGTATATGAATCCTATGCTGTTTACTTGAAGCAGACTAGAGGGTAAATGTGTGAAATAAACGGCAAAATACACGTGAAATAGAGAAATAAACACATTTAGCAGCTATGGAAAGCCTTACACTTCACTGAAAAGTATCATTAAACTCAACATAGTTGATAGACAATGTTCCCGAGATTTTCAGGTCTATAACAGTGTTTAGGTAGTTGTTTGTCCATGTTCCCAATGTTTCTACCTGGACAAGAAGGCCTAATGTTAGAAATTACAAGAAAACATCAGTAATTCTGGGAAAATGACAATAAATAGATGAGAACTCGCATAGAACATGTATAAAACACTTCTCCAACTGAGTTGTTCCTGTAGAAAAGGTATGTTTGATCCAGGAATTCCTTAATTCGAATTTGGAGCACATTAAAGAGTATATGAATCCTATGCTGTTTACTTAAAGGAGCCTAGAGGGTAAATGTGTGAAATAAATGACAAAATACACTTGAAATATAGAAATAAACACATTTAGCAGCTTTGGAAAGCCTTACACTTCACTGAGATGTATCATTAAACTCTAAAACATAGTTGAGAGACAATGTTCCCGAGCTTTTCAGGTTCATAACAGTGTTTAGATAGTTGTTTGCCCATGTTACCAATGTTTATACCTGGACAAGAAGGCCTAATGTTAGAAACTACAAGAAAACATCAGTAATTCTGGGATAATGACAAAAAATAGATGAGAACTCGCATAGAACTTGTATAAAACACTTCTTCAACTTAGTTGTTCATGTGGAAAATGTATTTTAGATCGAGGAATTCCTTAATTTGAGTTTAGAGGACCTTAAAAAGTGTATGAATACTATGTTGTTTACTTTAAGGAGACAAGAATGGTGAATGTGTGAAATACACGGCAGAGTACACTTGAAATAGAGAAATAAACACATTTAGCCGCTTCGGAAAGCCTTACACTTCACTGAGAAGTATCATTAAACTCTAAAATATAGTTGAGAGACAATGTTCCCGAGCTTTACAGGTTCATAACAGTTTTTAGGTAGTTGTTTGTCCATGTTCCCAATGTTTATACCTGGATATGAAGGCCTAATGTTAGTAACTACAAAAACATCACTAATTCTGGGAAAATTACAATAAATAGATGATAACTCGCATAGAACATGTATAAAACATTTCTTCAACAGAGTTCTTTATATAGAAAAGGTATCTTAGATCCAGGAAATCCTTAATTCGAGTTTAGAGCACATTAAACAGTGCATGAATCCTATGTTTTTTACTTAAAGGAGTTTAGAGTGCTAAATGTGTGAAATACAGGACAGAATACAATTGAAATAGAGATATAAACACATTTAGCAGCTTTGGAAAGCCTTACACTTCACTGAAATGTATCATTAAACTCTATAACATAGTTGAGAGACAATGGTCCCGAGCTTTTCAGTTTCATAACAGTGTTTAGGTCGTGGTAGGTACATGTTCCCAATGTTTATACCTGGACATGAAGGCCTAATGTTAGTAACTACAAAAAACATCACTGATTCTGGGAAAATTACAATAAATAGATGAGAACTCGCATAGAACATGTATAAAACTCTTCTCCAACTGAGTTCTTGGTGTAGAAAATGTATCTTAGATCCCGGAAATCCTTAATTCGAGTTTAAAGCACATTAAACAGTGCATGAATCCTATGTTTTTTACTTAAAGGTGTTTAGAGTGGTAAATGTGTGAAATACATGGCAGAATACAATTGAAATAGAGATATAAACACATTTAGCAGCTTTGGAAAGCCTTACACTTCACTGAAATGTATCATTAAACTCTATAACATAGTTGAGAGAAAATGGTCCCGAGCTTTTCAGTTTCATAACAGTGTTTAAGTAGTTGTTGGTACAAGGTACCAATGTTTATACCTGGACATGAAGGCCTAACGTTTGTAATTACAAGAAAACATCACTAATTCTGGGAAAATTACAATAAATAGATGAGAACTCGCATAGAACATGTATAAAACACGTCTCCAACTGAGGTGTTTGTGTAGAAAAGGTATCTTAGATCCAGGAAATCCTTAATTTGAGTTTAAAGCACATTAAACAGTGCATGAATCCTATGTTTTTTACTTAAAGGAGTTTAGAGTGGTAAATGTGTGAAATAAAGGACAGAATACACTTGAAATAGAGATATAAAAACATTTAGCAGCATTAGAAAGCCTTACACTTCACTGAAATGTATCATTAAACTCTATAACATAGTTGAGAGACAATGGTCCTGAGTTTTTCAGTTTCATAACAGTGTTTAGGTAGTTGTTGGTACATGTTCCCAATGTTTATACCTGGACATGAAGGTCTAATGTTAGTAACTACATGAAAACATCACTAATTCTGGGAAAATGAAAATAAATAGATGAGAACTCGAATTGAACATGTATAAAACATTTCTTCAACAGAGTTCTTCATATAGCAAAGGTATCTTAGATCGAGGAATTCCTTAATTCGAGTTTAGAGCACTTTAAACCGTTCATGAATCCTATGTTTTTTACTTAAATAGTTTAGAATGGTAAATGTGTGTAATACAGGGCAGAATACACTTGAAATAAAGATATAAACACATTTAGAAGCTTTGGAAAACCTTACACTTCACTGAAATGTATTATTAAACTCTATAAAATAGTTGAGAGAAAATGGTCCAGAGCTTTTTAGTTTCATAACAGTGTTTAGGTAGTTGTTGGTACATGTTCCCATTGTTTATACATGGACATGAAGGCCTAATGTTAGTAACTACAAAAAACATCACTAATTCTGGGAAAATTACAATAAATAGATAAGAACTCCCATAGAACTTGTATTAAACACTTCTCCAACTGAGGTGTTGGTGTAGAAAAGGTATCTTAGATCCAGGAAATCCTTAATTCGAGTTTAAAGCACATTAAACAGTGCATGAAGCCTATGTTTTTTACTTAAAGAGTTTAGAATGGTAAATGTGTGAAATACAGGGCAGAATAAAATTGAAATAGAGATATAAACACATTTAGCAGCTTTGGAAAGCCTTACACTTCACTGAAATGTATCATTAAACTCTATAACATAGTTGAGACACAATGGTCCCGAGCTTCTCAGTTTCATAACAGTGTTTAGGTAGTTGTTCGTACCAGGTACCTATGTTTATACCTGGACATGAAGGCCTAATGTTTGTAATTATAAGAAAACATCACTAATTCTGGGAAAATTACAATAAATAGATGAGAACTCGCATAGAACATGTATAAAACACTTCTCCAACTGAGGTTTTTGTTTAGAAAAGGTATCTTAGATCCAGGAAATCCTTAATTCGAGTTTAAAGCACATTAAACAGTGCATGAATCTTATGTTTTTTACTTAAAGGAGTTTAGAGTGGTAAATGTGTGAAATACAGGGCAGAATAAAATTGAAATAGAGGTATAAACACATTTAGCAGCTTTGGAAAGCCTTACACTTCACTGAAATGTATCATTAAACTCTATAACATAGTTGAGAGACAATGGTCCCAAGCTTCTCAGTTTCATAACAGTGTTTAGGAAGTTGTTCGTACAAGTTACCTATGTTTATACCTGGACATGAAGGCCTAATGTTTGTAATTATAAGAAAACATCACTAATTCTGGGAAAATTACAATAAATAGATGAGAACTCGCATAGCACATGTATAAAAAATTGCTTCAACAGATTTCTTCATATAGAAAAGGTATCTTAGATCCAGAAAATCCTTAATTCGAGTTTAGAGCACATTAAACAGTGCATGAATCCTATGTTTTTTACTTAAAGGAGTTTAGAGTGGTAAATGTGTGAAATACAGGGCAGAATACAATTGAAATAGAGGTATAAACACATTTAGCAGCTTTGGAAAGCCTTACACTTCACTGAAATGTATCATTAAACTCTATAACATAGTTGAGAGAAAATGGTCCCGAGCTTTTCAGTTTCATAACAGTGTTTAAGTATTGTTGGTACAAGGTACCAATGTTTATACCTGGACATGAAGGCCTAATGTTTGTAATTACAAGAAAACATCACTAATTCTGGGAAAATTACAATAAATAGATGAGAACTCGCATAGAACATGTATAAAACATTTCTTCAACAGAGTTCTTCATATAGCAAAGGTATCTTATATCCAGGAAATCCTTAATTCGAGTTCAGAGCACTTTAAATAGTGCATGAATCCTATGTTTTTTACTTAAAGAGTTTAGAATGGTAAATGTGTGAAATACAGGGCAGAATACACTTGAAATAGAGATATAAACACATTTAGCAGCTTTGGAAAACCTTACACTTCACTGAAATGTATTATTAAACTCTATAACATAGTTGAGAGAAAATGGTTCCGAGCTTTTCAGTTTCATAACAGTGTTTAGGTAGTTGTTCGTACATGTTCCCAATGTTTATACCTGGACATGAAGGCCTAATGTTAGTACATACAAAAAACATCACTAATTCTGGGAAAATTACAATAAATAGATGAGAACTCGCATAGAACTTGTATAAAACACTTTTCCAACTGAGGTGTTGGTGTAGAAAAGGTATCTTAGATCCAGTAGATCCTTAATTCGAGTTTAAAGCACATTAAACAGTGCATGAATCCTATGTTTTTTACTTAAAGGAGTTTAGAGTGGTAAATGTGTGAAATACAGGGCACAATACAATTGAAATAGAGGTATTAACACATTTAGCAGCTTTGGAAAGCCTTACACTTCACTGAAATGTATCATTAAACTCTATACCATAGTTGAGAGACAATGGTCCCGATTTTTTCAGTTTCATAACAGTGTTTAGGTAGTTGTTGGTACATGTTCCCAATGTTTATACCTGGACATGAAGGCCTAATGTTTCTAATTACAAGAAAACATCACTAATTCTATGAAAATTACAATAAATAGATGAGAACTCGCATAGAACATGTATTAAACATTTCTTCAACAGAGTTCTTCATATAGAAAAGGTATCTTAGATCCAGGAATTCCTTAATACGTTTTTCGAGTACATTAAAAAGTGTATGAATCCTATGTTGTTTACTTAAAGGAACCTAAAGGGTAAATGTGTGAAATAAAAGGCAGAATACACTTGAAATTGAGAAATAAACACCTTTCTCAGCTTTGGAAAGCCTTACACTTCACTGAAATGTAACATTAAACTCTATAACATAGTTGAAAGACATGTTCCCGAGATTTTCAGGTTCCTAACAGAGTTTCGGTAGTTGTAGGTACATGTTCCCAATGTTTATACCTGTACATGAAGGCCTAATTTTATAAACTACAAGAAAACATCAGTAATTCTGGGAAAATGACAACAAATAGATGAGAACTCGCATAGAACATGTATAAAACACTTCTACAACTGAGTTGTTCATGTAGAAAAGGTATCTAAGATCCAGGAATTCCTTATTTCGAGATTAGAGCACATTAAAGAGTGTACGAATTCTATTTTGTTTACTTAAAGGAGCCTAGTTAAATGTGTGAAATACTAGGCACAATACACTTGAAATTGAGAAATAAACACCTTTAGCAGCTTTGGAAAGCCTTACACTTCACTGAAATGTATCATTAAACTCTATAACATAGTTGAGAGACAATGTTTCCGAGCTTTTTAGGTTCATAACAGTGTTTAGGTAGTTGTTGGTACATGTTCCCAATGTTTATACCTGGACACGAATGCCTAATGTTTTCAACTACAAGGAAACATCAGTAATTCTGGAAAAATGACAATAAATAGATGAGACCTCACATAGAACATGTATAAAACATTTCTTCAACAGAGTTCTTCATATAGAAAAGGTATCTTAGATCCAGGAATTCCTTAATTCGTGTTTCCAGTACATTAAACAGTGTATGAATCCTATGTTTTTTACTTAAAGGAGCCTATAGGGTAAATGTGTGAAATACAAGCCAGAATACACTTGAAATAGAGATATAAACACATTTAGCAGCTTTGGAAAGCCTTACACTTCACTGAAATGTATCATTAAACTCTATAACATAGTTGACAGACAATGGTCCCGAGCTTTTCAAGTTCATAACAGTGTTTAGGTAGTTGTTTGTCCATGTTCCCAATGTTTATACCTGGACATGAAGGCCTAATGTTAGTAACTACAAAAAACATCACTAATTCTGGGAAAATTACAATAAATTGATGAGAACTCGCATAGAACATGTATAAAACACTTCTCCAACTGAGTTGTTGTTGTGGAAAAGGTATCTTAGATCCAGGAAATCCTTAATTCGAGTTTAAAGCACATTAAACAGTGCATGAATCCTATGTTTTCTACTTAAAGGAGTTTAGAGTGGTAAATGTGTGAAATACAGGGCAGAATACACTTGAAATAGAGATGTAAACACATTTAGCAGCTTTGGAAAGCCTTACACTTCACTGAAATGTATCATTAAACTCTATAACATAGTTGAGAGACAATGGTCCCGATCTTCTCAGGTTCATAACAGTGTTTAGGTACTTGTTGGTATAAGGTACCAATGTTTATACCTGGACATGAAGGCCTAAAGTTTCTAATTACAAGAAAACATCACTAATTCTATGAAAATTACAATAAATAGATGAGAACTCGCATAGAACATGTATTAAACATTTCTTCTACAGAGTTCTTCATATAGAAAAGGTATCTTAGATCCAGGAATTCCTTAATACGTGTTTCGAGTACATTAAAAAGTGTATAAATCCTATGTTGTTTACTTAAAGGAACCTAGAGGGTAAATGTGTGAAATAAAAGGCAGAATACACTTAAAATTGAGAAATAAACACCTTTCGCAGCTTTGGAAAGCCTTACACTTCACTGAAATGTAACATTAAACTCTATAACATAGTTGAGAGACAATGGTCCCGAGATTTTCAGGTTCCTAACAGAGTTTCGGTAGTTGTAGGTACATGTTCCCAATGTTTATACCTGTACATGAAGGCCTAATTTTAGAAACTACAAGAAAACATCAGTAATTCTGGGAAAATGACAATAGATGAGAACTCGCATAGAACATGTATAAAACATTTCTTCAACAGAGTTCTTCATATAGAGAAGGTATCTTAGATTGAGCAATTCCTTAATTCGTGTTTCGAGTACATTAAACAGTGTATGAATCCTATGTTGTTTACTTAAAGGATTTCAGAATGGTAAATCTGTGAAATACAGGGCAGAATACACTTGAAATAGAGATATAAACACATTTAGCAGCTTTGGAAAGCCTTACACTTCACTGAAATGTATCATTACACTCTATAACATAGTTGAGAGACAATGTTCCCGAGCTTTTTAGGTTCATAACAGTGTTTAGGTAGTTGTTGGTTCATGTTCCCAATGTTTATACCTGGACAAGAATGCCTAATGTTTTATACTATAAGGAAGCATCATTAATTCTGGAAAAATGGCAAAAAATAGATGGACCTCACATAGAACATGTATAAAACATTTCTTCAACAGAGTTCTTCATATAGAAATGGTATCTTAGATCCAGGAAATCCTTAATTCGAGTTTAAAGCACATTAAACAGTGCATGAATCCTATGTTTTTTACTTAAAGGAGTTTAGAGTGGTAAATGTGTGAAATACAGGGCAGAATACACTTGAAATAGAGATATAAAAACATTTAGCAGCATTAGAAAGCCTTACACTTCACTGAAATGTATCATTAAACTCTATAACATAGTTGAGAGACAATGGTCCTGAGTTTTTCAGGTTCATAACAGTGTTTAGTTAGTTGTTGGTACATGTTCTCAATGTTTATACTTGGACATGAAGGCCTAATGTTAGTAACTAAAAGAAAACATCACTAATTCTGGGAAAATGACAAATAATAGATGAGAACTCGAATAGAACATGTTTAAAACACTTCTACAACGGAGTTGTTCATGTAGAAAAGGTATCTAAGATCCAGGAATTCCTTAATTCGAGATTAGAGCACATTGAAGAGTGTATGAATCCTATGTTCTTTATTTAAAGGAGCCTAGAGGGTAAATTTGTGAAATACAAGGCAGAATACACTTGAAATAGAGAAATAAACACGTTTAGCAGCTTTGGAAAGCCTTACAATTCATTCACTGAAATGTATCATTAAACTCTATAACATAGTTGAGAGACAATGTTCCCGAGCTTTTTAGGTTCATAACAGTGTTTAGGTAGTTGTTGGTACATGTTCCCAATGTTTATATCTGGACAAGAATGCCTAATGTTTTAAAGTACAAGAAAACATCAGATAGGCGGAGCTTGAAGGTGGGGACCGAACAGTTGGACCTGTTCTGACTCTGGTCCCAGAATGGATAAAGGTGGCTTCTGAGTCGCTCAGGGAGAGTTGATTGGCAGCTAAGGGACAGCGGAGCTCTCAAGGAGGGTAAGGGAGGGTCCGCTGGACAGGATTTCCTGACCAAGCGGCCAGGATGGCCGCGGCGGCAGTGGCAGCGGTGGCAGCAGCAGCAGCAGCAGCAGCAGCAGCAGCGGCGGCGCCGGAGGCAGGGAGCTGTGGGCTGCGGGCGTGGAGGAAGGGCTGCATCGTCTTGCCAGGAAGGAAAGAGCTTCTCTGAGGCGTGGAAAACGCACAGCCCGGAGGTCAATCGAGCAGCTGAGACTCCCAGAGCTGCGCAGACACGTGGATTCTGGGGAGATCAGAGTTTGCGGGGATAGCCTAAGGGATCTGGGTTCCGCGGCAGCGAGCTCCGGCCCCGCCTCCACTACAGCAGCCGGGGAGCTCCGGCCCCACCTCCGCTACGGTAGCCAGGGAGCTCCAGCCCTGCCTCCAAAGTAGACAGGTGCGCAAACTACCGCCCGTGGAGGCGGAGCAGAGCCCAAAGAAGGCTGCAGCGACACCTAGTGCTGGGTTTGAAGTAATCCCCCCCCAGAAGAGGGGCTTTTTTAAAACGCCAGGGGACACGGGACAGAGTGTTAAGAATCGCGGCTGTCCCACCAAGGGAGGAACATCGGGACACCTTGGCACCGGTTCCCATTCATCCCCTTGCTTCTGAATACTAGGGAAGGACTGCCCAGTTGGGCATAGCCGGGGAAATTGCAGGGGGAATTTGCCTTCTGGAAACAAGGGATCGGAGCCAGAAGAGAAGTCTGGGAGCCAGCTGGCACCCTGCCAGCTAGAGCCATAGAGAAAGAAGGCCAGAGCAACCAAAAAGACTGGGAGGTCAAACCGGAAACACTGACACCTAAGAGCTGAATTACAAACTGCCTTTTTTTTTTTCTTTTAATTAATCAAAAATAAATGGACACAAATAACTAAGATATAACCTGCTTAAAATTAAGGTTTACCTTACAAAACTGAGGTGCAGTGGAATGCTGGGGACTGCAAGACTGTCTGGTCCGAGAATCAGGAGGGCCAAATACATTAACAGAGGAAGTGAATGACCACTACTGGACATTTTTATGCTAATTTTACTATTCTTTATTTTATTTTCATTTTTTACAGCTTTTATTTAATTTTCACTTTTTATAGCATTTACTTAAGAAAAATTTTTTCTATTTTTTTCCTTACTTCATTTTACCTTTTCAATTATTAAATTTTTCAATCTCTATCATCACTATTACTACTGCTATTTTGCAATTTTTGTTTCTTTCCTTTTTTTTGTTCTTTGTTTTTTCTTGTTTGTTTGTTTGTTTGTTTGTCTGTTTGTTTCCTCTCCAGTACCATTTTTATTTTATTTTTTTTCTGTATTTTACATTGGGAATAACCTACATTCTATTTTAATCACTACTATAGCATCATTCAACCCTATCTCAACTTGACCTTTACACCATCACTCTCTTACTAAACTTTACCCTTTTAGTCGACGGTTTATCCTATCCCTTTCCGGATCTAGATTTTCCTCTATTCTTTCTGTATACCCTTTGCTAAAGCTCTCACTAAACATATAGACCTAAGTTCCAACCCCTGATCCAAGTGTATAAATAACAATTTCTGTACTATATTAACTAGTTAAAAAAAAACAAAAACTGTTCTCCCCTCTATCCTTTGCGCATTGTTTGTGTGAGGGTTGATTATTGTGAATTTTTATGCTTTTTAGTGAATTGGTTATGCTTATTCCTGTGTTGTTATTGTTGCATTGTATTTGTTTTAAAATCCTCTGTTTTTGTTTGTTTCTATTACTTCTGTATATCATAGCCTTACTTAATAATAGTGTATATTGTAGTTTGTATTAATCTCCAAGTATTGTTACTGGCATTGGCTGGGTTCAGTAGTTGTTCTATGGCAATTTTCTCCACATATATATAGTTTGTTTCCCATTTCTCTTTTAGTTTGCTTCTTCTCTCCCTTTCTCTCTCCCTCTCTCTCTCTCTCTCTCTCTCTCTCTCTCTCTCCTTTCTTTTTTTCCCTGTTTTCCAACTTTATTGTGTCATTACTTTTTTTCTTCTCTTTCTATCTCTTTATCTTTCTTTTTTTTATTTTATTTACTTAATTTTTTTTAAATTTTAATTTTATAAAAAATTTTCTTTATTTTATTTTTACCTTTCTTCTTTCTCTCCCATCCCCTAAGTTGCCTTTCTCTAGTGGTCACCTTTATTTGAGGTTATTAATATTGTAAATACATTCCTGTTAAGTGCCTCTTGTGTTGTACCTGGTAGTGTTGTATATTGTACCTTTAAATCAACGCAGGAGAAGGAACACCACATAACCAGACACCCTGAAAAGAGAGGCCATGGGGAGACAAAAACATAGTCTGCACATAAAAGAAAAGCAGGCATCACCAGAAAAGGATGTAGAGTCAGAGGCAACCAGCCTACCAGAGCAAGAATTCAGAATAATGATCATAGGATGGCTAAAAAGAATGGAAGAGAAATTTGACAATAACCAAGAAGAAATGAGGAAGAACCACGAGGAATTAAAGAAGAACCATGAGGAATTGAAGAAGAACCAAGAGGAAATAAAAAATGACATCGCTACCATGAAGAACTCAATAGAAAGCATCAAGAGTAGACTAGATGAAGCAGAGGACCGCATCAGTGAGCTAGAAGATAAGATGGAAAAATATATCAAAGTAGAGCAACTTCTAGAAAAAAAGGTTAAAAAGCAGGAGGAGAGCCTATGGGAGCTTTGGGACAATACAAAACAAAATAATATTCGAATAATAGGGGTTCCAGAAGGAAAGGAAACTGAGGTAGACATGGAAAAAGTATTTCAAGAAATAATGACAGAAACTTTCCTGAAATAGAGAAGAAAAAAACCCACACAAATCGAAGATGCTCGCAGAGTCCCAAGCAAAATGAATCCCAGAAAACAGACTCCAAGGCACATTATAATTAAATTGGCAAACAACAAAGACAAAGTAAGAATCTTAAAAGCAGCCAGAGAGAGACAGAAAGTTACATACAAAGGAACACCCATCAGACTAGCAACTGATTTCTCAACGGAAACTTATCAGGCCAGAAGGGAATGGGATGAAATATACAAAGTCATGCAAAGAAAGGGTCTGAATCCAAGAATACTGTACCCAGCAAGGCTATCAATCAAAATTGAAGGGGAAATCAGGAGCTTCACAGACAAAAAAAGACTGAAGGAATTTATCTCCACCAAACCAGCAATGCAAGAAATGCTAAGGGGTCTACTGTAAAAATAAAGACATATTAAGTGAAGAAGGAATATGGGTATAGATTAAAAATGGTGTCAAAGGAGTACCTATCATTAATAACTTTAAATGTAAATGGTTTAAATGCTCCAATAAAAAGACATAGGGTAACAGATTGGATAAGAAAACAAGACCCATACATCTGTTGTCTACAAGAAACCCACCTCAGAAAAAAAGATGCACACAGACTGAGGGTGAAGGGATGGAAAAAAGTTTTCCAGGCAAATGGAAATGAAAAAAAAGCTGGGGTAGCAATACTTGTATCTGACAAATTAGATCTCAGAGTGAAGGACATAATAAGAGATAACGAAGGCCACTTCATAATACTAAAGGGAACAATCCAACTAGAAGAAATTACCCTGGTAAATATATATGCACCCAATACAGGAGCAACCAAATACATAAAAAAAACTGCTGGAGGACATTAAGGGAGAGATTCATAGCAATACAATCATAGTAGGAGATTTTAATACCCCTCTGTCACCCTTCGACAAATCATCTAAAAAAAAAATAAGCAAAGAAATATCAATCCTAAATGACTCACTAGACCAGATGGAATTAATTGACATCTTCAGAACACTCCACCCCAAAGCCGCAGAATATACATTCTTCTCAAGTGCACATGGGACATTCTCAAAGATAGACCACATTTTGGGACATAGGCAAAGTCTCTTCAAATTTAAGAAGATAGAAATCGTATCAAGTATCTTCTCAGACCATAATGGCATAAAACTGGAAATTAACTACAATAAAAATAATCCAAAGAAATCAAACACATGGAGATTAAACAGCATGCTATTAAACAAGGACTGGGTTACCAGAGAAATCAAGGAAGAAATTAAAAACATCCTGGCAACAAATGACAATGAAAACACAACAATCCAAAATCTATGGGACACAGCAAAAGCAGTTTTGAGAGGGAAGTTCATATCCTTACAAGCCTATTGCAAAAAACTAGAAAAAAGGGTAACAGATGATCTAACTCTACAACTCAAAGAGTTAGAAAAGGAGCAACAAGAAAAGCCCAGTGTAAGCAGAAGGAAGGAAATAACAAAAATCAGAGCACAGATAAATGACATAGAGACCACAAAAACAATACATAAGAACAACAAAACCAAGAGCTGGTTTTTTGAAAGAATAAACAAGATAGATGAACCTCTAGCCAGGCTAACCAAGAAACAAAGAGAGAGGACCCAAATAAACAAAATCAGAAATGAAAGAGGTGAAATAACAACAGACCCCACCGAAATACAACGGATTGTTACAAAATACTACGAACAATTCTATTCCAGCAAACTGAACAACCTGGAGGAAATGGACATATTCCTAGAAAAATACAACCTTCCAAAACTCAATCAGGAAGAATCTAAAAATCTCAATAGACCAGTGACTTGGGAAGAAATTGAAACAGTCATCAAAAAGCTTCCAGCAAACAAAAGCCAGGGCCTGATGGCTTCACAGGAGAGTTTTACCAAACATTCAAGGAAGAACTAAAACCTATCCTCCTCAGACTATTCCAAAAAATCCAAGAGGAAGGAACACTTCCAAACTCCTTCTATGAAGCCAGCATCACCCTAATACCAAAACCAGATAAAGACAACTCAATGAAAGAGAATTGCAGGCCAATATCCCTCATGAACATAGATGCCAAAATCCTCAACAAAATTCTAGCAAATAGACTCCAGATGTACATCACAAAGATCATACACCATGACCAAGTAGGATTTATTCCAGGAATGCAAGGATGGTACAATATACGCAAATCAATAAACGTGATACATCACATAAACAAACTGAAAGATAAAAATCATATAGTCATATCAATTGATGCAGAAAAAGCATTTGATAAAATCCAACACCCTTTCCTGATAAAAACTCTTAACAAGGTGGGAGTACAAGGATCATACCTCAACATAATAAAAGCTATATATGATAAACCCACAGCCAACATTATACTCAATGGGCAAAAACTAAAAGCATTCCCTCTAAGAACAGGAACAAGACAGGGATGCCCACTCTCGCCACTCCTGTTTGACATAGTACTGGAAGTTCTAGCCATTGCAATTAGACAAGAGGAGGAAATAAAAGGCATCCAAATTGGAAAAGAAGTAGTAAAGTTATCCTTATTTGCAGATGACATGATATTGTACATAAAAAACCCAAAAGACTCCATTAAAAAACTAATTGACTTAATAAATGAATTTGGCAATGTAGCAGGATACAAAATTAATGCCAAGAAATCCACGGCATTTCTACACACCAAGAGCAAAACTATAGAAACAGAGATTAAAAAAGCAATTCCATTTACCATCGCACCAAAAAAATTAAGATACCTAGGAATAAATTTAACTAAGGAAGTAAAGGACCTATATTCAGAAAACTACATGACACTGAAAAAAGAGATAGAGGAAGATGTAAAGAGATGGAAGAATATACCATGTTCATGGATCGGTAGAATCAACATCATCAAAATGTCCATACTTCCTAAAGCAATCGATAGGTTCAATGCACTCCCCATTAAAATACCAACGGCATATTTCACCGACCTAGAAAGAACTCTCCAAAAGTTCATTTGGAACAATAAAAGACCCCGAATAGCCACAGCAATCCTAAGAAAGAAGGGTAAAGTAGGAGGGATCTCAATACCAGACTTCAAACTGTATTACAAAGCCACTGTTCTCAAAACAGCCTGGTACTGGCACAAGAACAGACATATAGATCAATGGAATCGAATTGAGAACCCAGATATCAACCCAAATCACTATGCTCAATTAATATTTGACAAAGGAGGCACGAATATACAATGGAGTCAAGACAGTTTCTTCAATAAATGGTGTTGGGAAAATTGGGCAGACACATGCAAAAGAATGAAACTAGATCACCAACTTACACCATACACAAAAATAAACTCAAAATGGATACAGGACTTAAACATCAGACGGGAAACCATAAAAATACTAGAAGCATCCGCAGGCAGCAAAATCTCAGACGTATGCCAAAAGAACTTCTTCAGTGATACTGCCCCTAGGGCAATGGAAGCTAAAGAGAAAATAAACAAATGGGACTAAATCAAAATAAAAAGTTTTTTTACAGCAAAAGAAACCATCAACAAAACAACAAGAAAGCCCACGGTATGGGAGAACATATTTGCAAATAATACCACGGATAAAGGTTTAATCTCCAACATCTACAGACAGCTGATACAACTAAATAAAAGGAAGATGAATGATCCAATAAAAAAATGGGCAATGGACCTAAATAGAATATTTACAAAAGAAGACAGAAAAAAGGCCAAAAGGCACATGAAAACATGCTCAAAGTCACTAATTATCCGAGAGATGCAAATCAAAACAACAATCGGTACCATCTCACACCTGTCAGAATGGCCAACATCAACAAATCAACAAACGACAAGTGTTGGCGAGGTTGCCGAGAAAAAGGAACCCTCGTGCACTGCTGGTGGGAATGCAGACTGGTGCAACCACTGTGGAGAACAGTGTGGAGATTCCTCAAAAAACTGAGAATGGAACTCCCATTTGACCCAGTAATCCTACTTCTAGGAATATATCCCAAGAAACTAGAAACACCAATCAGAAAGGATATGTGTACCCCTATGTTCATAGCAGCACAATCTACATTAGCCAGAATCTGGAAACAGCCTAGGTGCCCGTCAGCTGATGATTGGAACAAAAACTATGGTACATCTACACAATGGAATACTATGCTGCCATAAAAAAGAAGGAATTCTCATCATTTTCAACAACCTGGATGGAATTGGAGAACATCATGCTGAGTGAAATAAGCCAATCAAGGAAAGAGAAACACCACATGACCCCACTCATTTGTGGATAATAAAGATCATTATAAACTGATGAACCAAAAGATAGATATAGAGACAGTAAAGCAACAAGCAGATTCTCAAATTACAACGGGGAGGGGAGGAGAGTCTGGGGGAAACAATAAATCAACCCAAGGACTTGTATACATGCATATAAGTACAACCAATGGACATAAAACTCTGGGGAGGGAGGGGATATGTGCGAGGGAAGGAGGGGGGCAAAAAAAAATCAATAAAATATGTAAAATAAATAAACAAATAAATTAAAAAAAAAGAAAAGAAAACATCAGTAATTCGGGGAAAATGACAATAAATAGATGAGACCTCACATAGAACATGTATAAAACATTTCTTCAACAGAGTTCTTCATATAGAAAAGGTATCTTAGATCCAGGAATTCCTTAATTCGTGTTTCCAGTACATTAAACATTGTATGTATCCTATGTTGTTTACTTAAAGGAGCCTAGAGGGTAAATGTGTGAAATACAAGCCAGAATACACTTGAAATAGAAAAATAAACACATTTAGAAGCTTTGGAAACCCTTACAATTCACTGAAATGTATCATAAAACTCTATAACATAGTTGAGAGACAATGGTTCCGTGCTTTTCGGTTCATAACAATGTTTAGGTAGTTGTTCGTCCATGTTCCCAATGTTTATACCTGGACAAGAAGGCCTAATGTTAGAAACTACAAGAAAACATCAGTAATTCTGGGAAAATGACAATAAATACATGAGAACTCGCATAGAACCTGTATAAAACACTTCTTCAACAGAGTTGTTCATATAAAAAAGTATGTTAGATACAGGAAATCCTTAATTCGAGTTTAAAGCACATTAAACAGTACATGAATCCTATGTTTTTTACTTAAAGGAGTTTAGAATGGTAAATGTTTGAAATACAGGGCAGAATACACTTGAAACAGAGATATAAACACATTTAGCAGCTTTGAAAAGCCTTACACTTCACTGAAATATATCATTAAACTCTATAACATAGTTGAGAGACAATGGTCCCGAGCTTTTCAGGTTCATAAAAGAGTTTCGGTAGTTGTTGGTACATGTTCCCAATGTTTATACCTGGACATGAAGGCCTAATGTTAGAAACTACAAAAACATCAATAATTCTGGGAAAATTACAATAAATAGATGAGACCTCGCATAGAACATGTATAAAACATTTCTTCAACAGAGTTCTTCATATAGCAAAGGTATCTTATATCCAGGAAATCCTTAATTCGAGTTCAGAGCACATTAAACAGTACATGAATCCTATGTTTTTTACTTAAAGGAGTTTAGAATGGTAAATTTGTGAAATACAGGGCAGAATACACTTTAAATAGAGATATAAACACATTTAGCAGCTTTGGAAAGCCTTACACTTCACTGAAATGTATCATTAAACTCTATAACATAGTTGAGAGACAATGGTCCAGAGCTTTTCAGTTTCATAACAGTGTTTAGGTAGTTGTTGGTACATGTTCCCAATGTTTATACCTAGACATGAAGTTCTAATGTTAGTAACTAAAAGAAAACATCACTAATTCCGGGAAAATTACAATAAATAGATGAGAACTAGCATAGAACATGTATAAAACAACTCTCCAACTGAGTTGTGGTGTAGAAAAGGTATCTTAGATCCAGGAAATCCTTAATTAGGGTGTAAAGCGCATTAAACAGTGCATGAATCCTATGTTATTTACGTAAAGGAGTTTAGAATTGTAAATGTGTGAAATACAGGGCAGAATACACTTGAAATAGAGACATAAACATAGTTAGCAGCTTTGAAAAGACTTACACTTCACAGAAATGTATCATTAAACTCTATAACATAGTTGAGAGACAGTGCTACCGAGCTTTTCAGTTTCATAACAGTGTTTAAGTAGTTGATGGTACATGTTCCGAATGTTTATACCTGGACATGAACTCTTAATGTTAGTAACTACAAGAAAACATCACTAATTCTGGGAAAATTACAATAAATTGAGGAGAACTTGCATAAAACAGGTATAAAACATTTCTTCAACAGAGTTCTTCATATAGAAAAGGTATCTTAGATCCAGGAATACCTTAATTTGTGTTGCGAGTACAGTAAACACTGTATGAACCCTATGTTGTTTACTTAAAGGAGCCTAGAGGGTAATTTGTGAAATACAAGACAGAATACACTTGAAATTGAGAAATAAACACATTTAGCAGCATTGGAAAGCCTTACACTTCACTGAAATGTATCATTAAACTATATAACATAGTTGAGAGAAAATGGTCCCGAGCTTTTCAGTTTCATAACAGTGTTTAGGTAGTTGTTGGTACATGTTCCCAATATTTATACCTGGACATGAAGGCCTAATGTTAGAAACTACAAAAACATCACTAATTCTGGGAAAATTACAATAAATTGAGGAGAACTCGCATAAAACAGGTATAAAACATTTCTTCAACAGAGTTCTTCATATAGAAAAGGTATCTTAGATCCAGGAATACCTTAATTTGTGTTTCGAGTACAGTAAACACTGTATGAACCCTATGTTGTTTACTTAAAGGAGCCTAGAGGGTAAATTTGTGAAATACAAGGCAGAATACACTTGAAATTGAGAAATAAACACATTTAGCAGCATTGGAAAGCCTTACACTTCACTGAAATGTATCATTAAACTATATAACATAGTTGAGAGAAAATGGTCCCGAGCTTTTCAGTTTCATAACAGTGTTTAGGTAGTTGTTGGTACATGTTCCCAATATTTATACCTGGACATGAAGGCCTAATGTTAGAAACTACAAAAACATCACTAATTCTGGGAAAATTACAATAAAGAGATGAGAACTCGCATAGAACATGTATAAAACACTTCTCCAACTGAGTTGTTGGTGTAGAAAAGGTATCTTAGATCCAGGAAATCATTAATTCCAGTTTAAAGCACATTAAACAGTGCATGAATCCTATGTTTTTTACTGAAAGGAGTTTAGAATGGTAAATGTGTGAAATACAGGGCAGAATACACTTGAAATAGAGATATAAACACATTTAGCAGCTTTGGAAAGCCTTACACTTCACTGAAATGTATCATTAAACTCTATAACATAGTTGACAGACAATGGTCCCGAGCTTTTCATGTTCATAACAGAGTTTCGGTATTTGTTGGTACATGTTCCCAATGTTTATACCTGGACATGAAAGCCTAATTTTAGAAACTACAAGAAAACATCAGTAATTCTGGGAAAATGACAATAAATTGATGAGAAGTCACATATAACATGTATAAAACACTTCTCCAACTGAGTTGTTCATGTAGAAAAGGTATCTAAGATACAGGAATTTCTTAATTCGAGATTAGAGCACATTAAAGAGTGTATGAATCCTATGTTGTTTACTTAAAGGAGCCTAGAGGGTAAATGTGTGAAATACAAGGCAGAATACACTTGAAATGGAGAAATAAACACATTTAGCAGCATTGGAAAGCCTTACACTTCACTGAAATGTATCATTAAACTATATAACATAGTTGAGAGAAAATGGTCCCGAGCTTTTCAGTTTCATAACAGTGTTTAGGTAGTTGTTGGTACATGTTCCCAATATTTATACCTGGACATGAAGGCCTAATGTTAGAAACTACAAAAACATCACTAATTCTGGGAAAATTACAATAAAGAGATGAGAACTCGCATAGAACATGTATAAAACACTTCTCCAACTGAGTTGTTGGTGTAGAAAAGGTATCTTAGATCCAGGAAATCATTAATTCCAGTTTAAAGCACATTAAACAGTGCATGAATCCTATGTTTTTTACTGAAATGAGTTTAGAATGGTAAATGTGTGAAATACAGGGCAGAATACACTTGAAATAGAGATATAAACACATTTAGCAGCTTTGGAAAGCCTTACACTTCACTGAAATATATCATTAAACTCTATAACATAGTTGAGAGACAATGGTCCCGAGCTTTTCAGTTTCATAACAGTGTTTAGGTAGTTGTTGGTACATGTTCCCAATATTTATACCTGGACATGAAGGCCTAATGTTAGAAACTACAAAAACATCACTAATTCTGGGAAAATTACAATAAATTGAGGAGAACTCGCATAAAACAGGTATAAAACATTTCTTCAACAGAGTTCTTCATATAGAAAAGGTATCTTAGATCCAGGAATACCTTAATTTGTGTTTCGAGTACAGTAAACACTGTATGAACCCTATGTTGTTTACTTAAAGGAGCCTAGAGGGTAAATTTGTGAAATACAAGGCAGAATACACTTGAAATTGAGAAATAAACACATTTAGCAGCATTGGAAAGCCTTACACTTCACTGAAATGTATCATTAAACTATATAACATAGTTGAGAGAAAATGGTCCCGAGCTTTTCAGTTTCATAACAGTGTTTAGGTAGTTGTTGGTACATGTTCCCAATATTTATACCTGGACATGAAGGCCTAATGTTAGAAACTACAAAAACATCACTAATTCTGGGAAAATTACAATAAAGAGATGAGAACTCGCATAGAACATGTATAAAACACTTCTCCAACTGAGTTGTTGGTGTAGAAAAGGTATCTTAGATCCAGGAAATCATTAATTCCAGTTTAAAGCACATTAAACAGTGCATGAATCCTATGTTTTTTACTTAAAGGAGTTTAGAATGGTAAATGTTTGAAATACAGGGCAGAATACACTTGAAACAGAGATATAAACACATTTAGCAGCTTTGGAAAGCCTTACACTTCACTGAAATATATCATTAAACTCTATAACATAGTTGAGAGACAATGGTCCCGAGCTTTTCAGGTTCATAAAAGAGTTTCGGTAGTTGTTGGTACATGTTCCCAATGTTTATACCTGGACATGAAGGCCTAATGTTAGAAACTACAAAAACATCAATAATTCTGGGAAAATTACAATAAATAGATGAGAACTCGCATAGAACCTGTATAAAACAATTCTCCAACTGAGTTGTTGGTGTAGAAAATGTATCTTAGATCCAGGAAATCCTTAATTCGAGTTTAAAGCACATTAAACAGTGCATGAATCCTATGTTTTTTACTTAAAGAGTTTAGAATGGTAAATGTGTGAAATACAGGGCAGAATACACTTGAAATAGAGATATAAACACGTTTAGCAGCTTTGGAAAGCCTTCCAATTCACTGAAATGTATCATTAAACTCTTTAACATAGTTGAGAGACAATGTTCCTGAGCTTTTTAGGTTCATATCAGTGTTTAGGTAGTTCTTGGTACATGTTCCCAATGTTTATAGCTGGACAAGAATGCCTAATGTTAGAAACTACAAGGAAACATCACTAATTCTGGGAAAATTACAATAAATATATGGGAACTCGCATAGAACCTGTATAAAACATTTCTTCAACAGAGTTCTTCATATAGAAAAGGTATCTTAGATCCAGGAATACCTTAATTTGTGTTTTGAGTACAGTAAACACTGTATGAATCCTATGTTGTTTACTTAAAGGAGCCTAGCGGGTAAATTTGTGAAATACAAGGCAGAATACACTTGAAATAGAGAAATAAACACGTTTAGCAGCTTTGGAAAGCCTTCCAATTCACTGAAATGTATCATTAAACTCTATAACATAGTTGAGAGACAATGTTCCCAAGCTTTTTAGGTTCATATCAGTGTTTAGGTAGTTGTTGGTACATGTTCCCAATGTTTATACCTGGACATGAAGGCCTAATTTTAGAAACTACAAGAAAACATCAGTAATTCTCGGTAAATGACAATAAATAGATAAGAACTCAAATAGAACATGTATAAAACACTTCTACAACTGAGTTGTTCATGTAGAAAAGGTATCTAAGGTCCAGGAATTTCTTAATTCGAGTTTAAAGCACATTAAACAGTGCATGAATCCTATGTTTTTTACTTAAAGGAGTTTAGAATGGTAAATGTGTGAAATACAGGGCAGAATACACATGAAATAGAGAAATAAACACATTTAGCAACTTTGGAAAGCCTTACACTTCACTGAAATGTATCATTAAACTCTATAACATAGTTGAGAGACAGTGGTACTGAGCTTTTCAGGTTCATAGCAGTGTTTAGGTAGTTGTTTGTTCACGTTCCCAATGTTTATACTTGGAAAAGAAGGCCTAATGTTAGAAACTACAAGAAAACATCAGTAATTCTGAAAAAATGACAATAAATAAATGAGAACTCGAATAGAACATGTATAAAACACTTCTACAACTGAGTTGTTCATGTAGAAAAGTTATCTTAGATCCAGGAAATCCTTAATTCGAGTTTAAAGCACATTAAACAGTGTATGAATCCTATGTTGTTAACTTAAAGGGGCCTAGAGTGTAAATGTGTGAAATACAAGGCAGAATACACTTGATATAGAGAAATTTACACAATGAGCAGCTTTGGAAAGCCTTACACTTCACTGAAATGTATCATTAAACTCTATAACATAGTTGAGAGCCTATGGTCCTGAGCTTTTCATGTTCATAACAGTGTTTAGGTAGTTTTTTGTCCATGTTCCCAATGTCTATACCAGGACAAGAATGCCTAATGTTAGAACCTACAAGAAAACATCAGTAATTCTGGGAAAATTACAATAAATAGATGAGAACTCGCATAGAACCTGTATAAAACAGTTCTTCAACAGAGTTGTTCATATTGAAAAGCTATCTTAGATCAGTGAATTCGTTTATTCGAGTTTAGAGCACATTAAAATGTGTATGAATCCTATGTTTTTTACTTAAAGGAGTTTAGAATGGTAAATGTGTCAAATACAGGGCAGAATACACATGAAATAGAGAAATAAACACATTTAGCAGCTTTGGAAATCCTTACACTTCACTGAAATGTATCATTAAACTCTATAACATAGTAGAGAGACAATGGTCCCAAGCTTTTCAGGTTAATAACAGTGTTTAGGTAGTTGTTGGTACATGTTCCCAATGTTTCTACCTGGACATGAAGGCCTAATTTTAGAAACTATAAGAAACTATCAGTAATTCTGGGAAAATGACAATAAATAGATGAGAACTTGCATAGAACATGTATAAAACACTTCTACAACTGAGTTGTTCATGTAGAAAAGGTATCTAAGATCCAGGAATTCCTTAATTCCAGATTAGAGCACATTAAAGAGTGTATGAATCCTATGTTGTTTACTGAAAAAACCTAGAGGGTAAATGTGTGTAATATAAGGCAGAATACACTTGAAAGAAAGAAATAAACACATTTAGCAGCTTTGGAAAGCATTACACTTCACTGAAATGTATCATTAAACTCAATAACATAGTTGAGAGACAATGTTCCCGAGCTTTTTAGGTTCAAAATAGTGTTCAAGTAGTTGTTGGTACATGTTCCCAATGTTTATACCAGGACAAGAAGGCCTAATGTTTTAAACTAAAAGAAAACATCAGTAATTCTGGGAAAATGACAATAAATAGATAAGAACTCGCATAGAACATGTATAAAACATTTCTTCAACAGAGTTTTCATATAGAAAAGTTATCTTAGATCCAGGAAATCCTTAATTCGTGTTTCGAGTACATTAAAGAGTGTATGAATCCTATGTTGTTTACTTACAGGATTTTAAAATGGTAAATGTGTGAAATACATGGCAGAATACACTTGAAATAGAGATATAAACACATTTAGCTGCTTTGGAAAACCTTACACTTCACTGAAATGTATCATTAAACTCTGTACCATATTTGAGAGAAAATGGTCCCGAGCTTTTCCTTTTCATAACAGTGTTTAGGTAGTTGTTGGTACATGTTCCCAATGTTTAAAACTGGACATGGAGGCCTAATGTTAGTAACTACAAGAAAACATCACTAATTCTGTGAAAATTACAAAAAATAGATGAGAACTCGCATAGAACATGTATAAAACACTTCTCCAACTGAGTTGTTGGTGTAGGAAAGTTATCTGACATCCAGGAATTCCTTAATACAAGAAGACATCAGTAATTCTGGGAATATGATAATAAATAGATGAGAACTTGCATAGACCATGTATAAAAAGATTTCTCCAACTGAGTTGATCGTGTAGAGGGGTATCTTTTATCCAGGAATTCCTCAATTAGAGTTTGAGCACATTAAACAGTGTATGAATCCTATCTTGTTTACTTAAAGGGTTCTAAAATGGTAATTCTGTGAAATAGAAGGTAGAATACTCAAGAAATAGAGAAATAAACACAATAAGCAGTTATGGAAAACCTTACACTTCACTGAAATGTATCATTAAACTCTATAACATAATTGAGAGACAATGTTCCTGAGCTTTTCAGGTTCCTAACAGTGTTTAGGTAGTTGTTTTTCCATGTTCCCAATGGACAAACAACTACCTAAACAGTTATACCTAGAAAACTACCTAAACACTTTTAAACACAAAAAACTACCTAAATACTTTTATACCAGAACAAAAAGGACTAATGTTAGAAACTAGAAGAAAACATCAGTAATTTTGGTAAAATTATAATAAATAGATGAGAACTCGCATAGAACCTGGTCAAACTACTCCCTAAACACTGAGAAAAGCATAGAATATTCATAAAAAGACTTCTCTGACTGACTTGTTCATGTAGAAAAGGTATCTTTCATCCAGGAATTAATCAAATCGAGTTTAGAGCACAAGAAACAGTGTATGAATCCTATGTTGTTCACTTTAAGGGGCCTAGTATGGTAAATGTGTGAAATGCAAGGCAGAATACACTGAAATAGAGACATAGACACATTTAGCAGCTTTGGAAATCCTTACACTTTACTGAAATGTATCAATAAACTCTATAACATAGTTGAGAGACAATGTTCCCGAGCTTTTCAGGTTCATAACAGTGTTTAGGGAGTAGTTTGACCAAGTTCCCAATGCTTATACCTGGACAAGAAGGCATAATGTTAGAAACTTCAAGAAAACATTAGTAATTCTTGGGAAATGACAATTAATAGATGAGAACAAGCATAAAACATGTATAAAAAGTCTTCTCTGACTGAGTTGTTTGTGTTGAAAAGGTATCTTGGATCCAGGAATTCCTCAATTCGAGTTTAGAGCACATTAAACAGTGTATGAATCCTATGTTGTTTACTTAATGGGGCTTAGAATGGTAAATGTCTGAAATACAAGGCAGAATACACTTGAAATAGGAAATAAACACATTAAACAGCTGTGGAAAGCCTTACACTTCAATGAAATGTATCATTAAACTCTATAATATAGTTGAGAGACAATGTTCCCGTGCCTTTCAGGTTCATAACTGTGTTTAGGTAGATGTTTGTTCAAGTTCCCAAAGTTTATACCTGCACAAGGAGTCCTAATGTTAGAAACTACGGAAAAACATCAGTAATTCTGGGGAAATGACAATAATTTGATGAGAACTCGCATAGAACATGTATAAAAAGTCTTCTCTGACTGAGTTGTTTGTGTAGAAAAGGTTTCTTAGATCCAGGAATTCCTCAATTCGAGTTTAGAGCACATTAAACAGAGTATGAATAATTTGTTGTTTACTTAAAGGGGCTTAGAATAGTAAATGTGTGAAATACAAGGCAGAATATACTTGAAATAGGAAATAAACACATTAAACAGCTGTGGAAAGCCTTACACTTCAATGAAATGTATCATTAAACTCTATAATATAGTTGAGAGACAAAGTTCTTGGGCTTTTCAGGTTCATAACAGTGTTTAGGTAGTTGTTTGTCCATGTTCCCAATGTTTATACGTGGGAAAGGAGGCCTAATGTTAGAAACTATAAGAAAACATCAGTAATTCTGGGGAAATGACAAAAAGTAGATGAGAACTCGCAGAGAAAATGTATAAAACACTTCTCCGACTCAGTTGTTCCTGTAGTAAGGTATCTTTGATCCAGAAATGCCACAATTCGAGTTTAGAGCACATTAAACAGTGTATGAATCCTATGTTGTTTACTTAAAGGAGCCTAGAATGGTAAATGTGTAAAATACAAGGCAGACTACACTTGAAATAGAAAAATAAACACATTAAGAAGCTTTGGAAAGCCTTAAACTTCACTGAAATGTATCATCAAAATCTATAACATAGTTGAGAGACAATGATCCGGAACTTTACAGGTTCATAACAGTGTTTAGGTAGTTTTTTGTCCAAGTTCCCAATGTTTATACCTGGACAAGAAGGCCTACTGTTAGAAACTACAAGAAAACATCAGTAATTCTGGGGAAATAACAATAAATAAGTGAGAACTCGCATAGAACATTTATAAAAAGTCTTCTCCGACTGAGTTGTTCCTCTAGAAAAGGTATCGTTGATCCAGGAATTCCTCAACTCGAGTTTAGAGCACATTAAACAGTTTATGAATCCTATGTTGTTTACTTAAAGAGGCCTATAATGGTAATTGTGTGAAATACAAGGCAAAATGCACTTGAAATAGAGAAATAAACACATTAAGCAGCTTTGGAAAGCCTTACACTTCTCTGAAATGTATCATTAAACTCTATAACATTGTTGAGAGACAATGTTCCTGAGCTTCTCAGGTTCATAACGGTGTTTAGGTAGTTGTTTGTAGATGTTCCCAATGTTTATACCTGGACAAGAAGGGCTAATGTTAGAAACTACAAGAAAACATCAGCAATTCTGGGGAAATGACAATAAATACATGAGAACTTCCATAGAACATTTATAAAAAGTTGATTCCAGTTACCGGGTTTTCACTGTGATGTGTGCGATTTGTTATGTTTTCTTTTTAAGGAACTCTATAAAACTCTAAGTGAAGTCAAGCTTGAAGTGGAAACTGTAATCAAAACCGGCATACAAATTGTTCAGAAGAAGCAGACCGACAACCCCACGGGGCTGGACGAGCAGCTGACTTCTCTGAAGGTACTGTACAATGACCTGGATGCTCAGGTGAGGACAGCTCTGCCCCACTACTTCTCTCTCTCTGTCTCTCTCTCTCTGTGTGTGTGTGTGTGTCTCTCTCTTGCGCATTTTATTTATTTATTTATTTATTTATTTATTTATTTATTTATTTATTTAAATATATATTTTATTGATTTTACACAGAGAGGAATTGAGAAGGATAGAGAGTTAGAAACGTCGATGAGAGAGAAACATCGACCAGCTGCCTCTTTGCACACCCCCTACTGGGGATGTGCCCGCAACCAAGGTACATGCCCTTGACCAGAATCGAACTCAGGACCCCTCAGTCCACAGGCCAACGCTCTATCCACTGAGCCAAACCTGTTTTGGCTCTCTTGTGCATTTTAAAATTTTACTTCTGGGAGAAACTGTGTTTAAATTTTATAGTATTAATGTTTTCAGTGATTCCAATAATGTTTATTAATTTTTAAATGTGCTAATATTGCAATGAGTACAAATTTTATTGAAACTTATTTTTAATATTTAATCCAAATTCACTTCATATTTTCAATGACTATTGACATTTCAAAAGTAAACATTAAAAATAATACTCCCTGTTTAAACTCAAGTTATTGGCTTATACAAATAATAGCATTTAGGATTTTTAAAATAATAATTTTAAAAATTGAATTTAGATTAATATTTAAATTGAATAGGCTACTGAACCGTGTTAAAACATCAGGTTCTAATAAGTTTTATGTCACAAGAAGGTCACATTGGTCTAGTAGGATTTAAAATCCTTTCAGGACTCCTCGTCTGAAGAGATCCAAGATGGCTGCTCGGGTAGACATCTAGCCGCGGCAGCACACAACAATTTCAATGGAATACAACTAAGATGTAGAGTAGACATTGCCCAGAGCTACAGGTAGTCGATTGACTGAAATTTCTACAACAAGAAGGAAAGAGAAAACCAGAAGGAAAATCAGAGGAGCTGAAAAAAAAAGCCTAAGATATGGAGACATGCTGCTCGCCCGCCTGCATGCGCACGCGGAGAGGTCACAGCCGGAGAGGAAGAGAGGGTGGGGTGCTGCCTTTCCTTCCCTAGCAGGAAGGAAATAAAACCTCCAACCTGGGCTGAACGCCCGAACCGGCAGCACTGAGCCCCCCAAACCGGCAGTGCTGAGCCCCAGTTATGGGCCAGATCCTGGGGACCCAGGCTCTGGCAGGGGGAGACGGGGCTGTGAGGTGGAAAAGCAGCGAAAAGCAGGGCCCCCGGAGTCGCGTGCAATGCGTGTGCAGAGGACTGAATGTTGACTCTGATGCTGGGTTACCCTAGCTGGAAGAAACAAGGCCTCCGGTGGTGCTGAGCCTCAGTCCGGACTGCTCCGAACCCCAGTTCTGGGCCAATCCCTGGGGATCCAGACTCAGGCAGAGGGAGACGGGGCTGTGAGGTGGAGTCTGGGGAGAGCGGCGAAAGGCTGGGCCCCCGAACTTGCGCACACTGCGCACAGAGGACAGTCTATTGACTTGGATGCTGGACTCCCCTAGCGGGAAGGAGAAAAAAAGCTCCAGGCTGGGAGAATGCAACGAGGAGCAGGAGCCCCTGCTGGACACAGGCCAACTGGGCATCAGCAAGAAGCCGGGCGACGGGGCCCCTGGGGGGGGTGGGTGCCCCTGAGCCTTCGACAGCTGAGCGTGGGCAATGGAGCCAAGGCCGGGGGCTGCTTCCTGGGCGGCGGCGCCGTCCCCGGCAACAGGCTGAAGCAGCGCAGGAGCCCGCGGAGAACAAAGGGGTGCCACAGGCCAACCTGCTGAGCTCCCAGGACAAGGAGGAAGAAACCAAAGAAGTTCTCAATGTGAAGAAATCAAGTGAGAGCAAAAGATAGTAAAATTACTTATGAAAGAATACAAAGAAGTTCTTGAAAAATCAAAGACTAAGTCAGAACTTAACTCAACCGCCAACATTGCAACATAAATGCATTTAAAAAAAAAAAAAAGGAAAAAAAAGGACAGAATGTTGGAACAGAGGTGGCCAGGCCTAGAGTGGCCAGGCACAAGGCAGTGGCAGCGAGGCCCGGAGCAGCAACGGCCAGGCCCCAGAGCAGCAGCAGCCAGAACCAGAGCATCAGCAGCCAGACCTGGGGCAGTGGCAGCCAGGCCTGAGGCGGAGGCGGCCAAGCAAAGGGTGGCCAGTCCAGGAACACCCAGACCCGGAATGGCTGGGCCCGGAGAGCTGGGAGCGGCCAGGCCCGGGGGAGCAGCCGGGTCGGGTGCGGCCAGGCCCGGAGCAGCGGCTGCCAGGCTGGGAGCGGCCAGGCCCAGGGGAGCAGCCGGGTCGGGTGCGGCCAGGCCTGGAGCAGCAGCAGCCAAGTCCAGAGCAACTAGGTCGGGAGTGGCAGTGACCAGACCCGGAGCAGCTGGTTGTGGAACGAACCAGAGCAACAGAGGCCAGGCCCTTAGCAGCCAGGCCTGGAACAGCTCGCTCCTCGCCTGCCCCTGCCCCACAGCTGCCTCTCAGACATGGCTGGAAACTTTCGCGGGAACTTGAGGGTCTGCTGAATCAAGTGATGAAGGCTTAGATCTGGATGTGTTGAGTTAGTATAGGGCTGGGGTGTTGATCTGTGAGTGCCTTGGGTGGGGCCTGGATGAGGCTAGTTGACCTATTGGGAAATGTCTTTTGTGTGAAGTGTATCATTGGGCATGTGGAGGTATTATTGATATGAGAAAATGCTAAGTAACTGATTTACTATCTGAAAAGGGATTTACTATCGGGGAAAGGGAGGGAAGAAGAGACTGAACATAAACTCTGCACCTATGGATGAGGACAATGGGGGATGGGGAGGGGGTGGAGGGTTGGGTGGGAACCTGGTGGAGGGGGGAAGAAATGAGGAACCTTTGTAATAATATGTACAATAAAGATTGATTTAAAAAAATAAATAAAATAAAAATAAAAATTCCAAAAAATAAATAAAAAAATTAAAAAATAAAAAATAAATAAAATCCTTTCTGGAAACAACTAATATTTGGACATTTTTGTTAATTGGCCGGGAATGGTGGGCCATTTATTGACTGGATTCAACAGGCTGATTGTCTTCTCTCACTGAGAATCTCAGTCTTGAAACCAGTGAAGTAAAAAAAAAAAATGTGGAACTGAAAACTTGGCAGTATTAGAAAGCTGTATTAGATTACATTTTAGATCCTTCTTGCATTATTAAATAGTAACTGTGTTTCTATAAGGGCCTAGAGAAAACCAGCTAAAATGTTATCACTTTCTTTCTTTTTTTTTTTTTTTTACAATTTGAATCTTTTTATTCTTTTTTTATTTTTTATTTATTTATTTATTTTTTACATGTTTTATTGATTTTTTTGTTTTTACCCCCCTCCCTCCCCAGAGTTTTATGTCCATTGGTTGTACTTATAAACATCCCCTCCATCCCCAGAGTTTTATGTCCATTGGTTGTACTTATATGCATGTATATCATGCTGAGTGAAATAAGCCAATCAATGAAAGAGAAATACCACATGACCTCACTCATTGGTGGACGATAAAGATCATTATAAACTGATGAACCAAGAGACAGATATAGAGAAAGTAAAGCAACAGGCAGACTGTCAAATTACAGTGGGGAGGGGAGGAAGATCTGGGGGAGATAATAGATCAACCGAAGGACTTATATACATGTTATCACTTTCAAAGCAGTGAAAATGGGCACTGGGTGTTTACTCACTTCTGCAAGATTGGGTTGTTGATTTTGATGCATTTTGAGGCGCTGCACCACTGGATCGCATTTCTCAGTGCATCATTTTGATAATTCACAGCTGAAGTTCTTTTTGAAATGTTATATTTATTTATTGACTGGGCAATATATGCACGGGAATGGTGTTGCTGTTTTTTTCACCTGTTCTCTAATTTGGGCTACTGGCTCAGACCAGACTCAATCCAGTGGCTGTGTCACCTGGGTCATGGTCTTCCCCTCTTCAGGCTTCACTATCCTGTTCTGTAAATGAGGAAGGGCAGTGCCTATTACAGAGGTGGTTGTGGGTTTTATTGTGTAACGTATACTATTCCTTAGCTCCATTTGGGAGATGGATCCAGAGCCTGGTCAATGCTAAATTCAGTTCATTTTGCTTTCTGTCATCAATGGTAAGTACAAAATAGTAATAATTAAAGGCTTTATTGCAGTCATTTAGTGTGTTTTTCATTAAATGGTTAATTGTAAAACATGATTGTGAGCATCGTGCTGTTTCCCCACAAATTGCTAGAACATATAATATGTTTTAAACAGTCCTTCATTGAGATGATTCTAAGCATCTTGTATTCAAAATAGCAAAAGATACCACTTACCGATCCCTTAACCCTGTCCGGTTGGGCCAAGTCCTGTGTGTATGCATTTTTCTCATTTAAAAATCAGAACAGCCTTTGGAGGGTGTTCTTTCCTACGGGACCTCCACCAAGGTCCCGTAGGAAAGAAGTGGCAGCGCCCAGGAGGGTTGCCTGACACTTAACCACTTCTATATAGTGTCCCCTAGCAGAGATCAAGGTTGTATATCTCTTGGGGTTCAATCCAAATCAGTTCGGATCCTCAGCTGTTATCCATGTTTAGTCCTCTCTCGGTTCCTTCTTTTCAGATAACCAATGGAAAACAGGATCTGGAAAGAGCATCCCAGTTGTCCTGGAAAATGAAGAAAGAGGCTGCTTCTCTCTTGAAGTGGCTTATGACAATTGAGTCTGAACTGGTACAGAAATCCACCTCAGAAGGTTTGCTCAGCGACTTGGATACAGAGATTTCCTGGGCTAAAGTGAGTTGTAGTTCAGGGGGACCACCAATATCATGCCAGCGTGACCTGTGGCATTTTTGTTCAGGGCAAACTGGGTGGATGTCATTTTCCTCCATCTTGTATTAAATGTGCCCTTTTCTTTTTTTCCCGTTATTTTTTCTACTTCTCTGTGCTAAGAAAAACAGTTCAATATTTTAAAAACAACTATTTCAAGAAGGTACTTTTGTCTTGATTCCAAAAGTGTTGAACTCTGACCAGTCACCAACAGGCCTTTAGAGGCATTCTGCTTATGTGGCACTTGAAAATATGATAGTTACACTTTCAAAGTTGATTATTTTATTTATTTATTTATTTTTAGTATTCATTCCTCACATAGTGTTGTGCTGAATTTATTTGTTAATTCTTCTACGATAACATTTGTATCAGTTACTAGCTTTTCTATTGCAAACCGATGTAAAGAGCACAGAGACAGAATTTTCAAAAGAATCAACAATAGATCCAAGAGTTTTCTTTGGCTCTTTAGTTACTTTGATATTATAGAGATTAGAGAGTGGATTTTTCCAATTCTCTCTTGAAGTGGACAAAGAAGGAGTGGAATACAAAGTAGTGTGTGTGTGTGTGTGTGTGTGTGTGTGTGTGTGTGTGTGTGTGTATGTTTTGTTTTGTTGTTAAACCAAGGCTTTTTCTTTTCCCAAATTTATTTTCCAAGAAAGAGGCATGTATACTAGAGATAAGTACTGAAAGTAATGATCAATACTGTGACAAAAATTTCTATAAAGTCACAAGATCCGTTTTGGCATCCTACACTTGTGCTGGCCTGTGGGAAGTGAAGAGGAGGGGATTTGAGATCATTGGGGGGGTGCAACTCTTTAAACTGATTGCTCTGTGAAGAGAACAGTTGAATGAAAATCAAGATATTAGGCACCAGAGAGTGTTCTCAGTTTAGAAAATAGCTGATGAAAGCATAATTATGCCATGGGCTGTGTGAAGTGAAAAAAAATATATGCAGGCAATGAAGAATGTTGGCATTTATAGGTGTATTGTGGGTGAATGGGCAGCAAAAGCACCAAACTTTATTTTTGTTAAGGTTAGTTTTACAAGGAAATATTACCTTTGTACAATACCTTTTGAAAGCCTTGTTTTCTCATTAGTAACATAAGTTATATAAGCTAATTGAATGACATTTTTTAAATTATTTATTTTTTTTTTCAAAAAAATTGATTTGTGTTGAGGGCTGACTTTCAATAGATCGCAGCGAGGGAGCTGTCCTGCTACTTACGAAACCCTGACCCAGAAGCAGGTCGTCTACAAATGGTTTAGTGCCAGGTTCCCCACGAACATGCGTTGCGTGAAGGGCGTGTGGGCGGCCTCCTTTCTGGCCGCACCCCTGAAAGACATTTTTATAGTGAAAAAAAAAAAGAGAGGAGCAAAAAGCATCTCTAATGAAAGAACACCCTGTTATCTTTCAGTTTTTTACAGGCACATATAGATATACACAGGCACAGCCTGTATTTAAAAATAGTTATATTTAGTGTTTTATGACTTTCTTTAAAAAAAAAAACACAACACATTATATCTTTAACATTTTTCTTTACTTGTATGTTGTATCTCATATTGGAGACAAGCCTAATATTTAATTGCATATTTTATTTTTGATTATTCCATTTTTCTATTAATTTTCATTTGATTTATTAACAATTTTCACTATTATGGGGAAAATGTTATGCACTGTCTGGTTTGCTCTGTGGTTAGAGGATCAGCTCTTGCACTGAAGGGTCACAGGTTTGATACCCAGACAAAGGCACAAACCTTGATTGCAGGTTTGATTCCCACCATAGTTGGGGCACATGCAGGAGGCAACCAGTGTGTCTCTCTCTCATCTCTCCTTCTTATTTCTCCCTCTTCCTCTTATTTCTCTCTCTCCCTCTCCCTCTCATCTCCCTCTTTCTCTCCTTCTTCCTCTCATCACTCCCTCTCCTAATCCCTCTCCTTCTCCCTCTCCCTCTCCTTCTCCCTCTCCCTCTCCTTCTCCCTCTTCCTCTCCTTCTCCCTCTCCCTCTCATCTCTCATCTCTCCCTCTTCCTCTCACCTCTCACCTCTCACCTCTCATCTCTCCCTCTCCCTCTCCCTCTCCCTCTCCCTCTTCCCTTTCCTCCCTACCATTTTCTCCAAAAAGTAATAGAAAAAAAAATCCTCGGGTGAGGATTAACAAAAAATAAAAAATGTTATGATGAAAATACTTGTAGCTACATTATAACATGTATTCATAATTATTCTCTTAGGATAAATTCTAAGAGCTAAAAGTATTGAGTCTAGGGATATATCCATTTTAAAGTCTTATACAAATTATGAAATTATATGTACCAGCTCCATGTGAGAATTCTTACTTGCTTGTTTTAACCACAACTTGGACAATGGTAGGCAGATATGTTTTGGTTAGTTAATTAGATAATTTTCTACCAGTTTATAGGCCATTTGTAGATTTTTTTAAATTGCCTTTTAGTGTAATTCTGATCATTTTTCTTTCACCTGATAGATCTTTTGATTTAGAGCTCTTTACCTATTAAATTATTAATGCTTTGTATGTTGTCTATTATTGAAAAATATATTTTTGCTACTGTAGTTCCCTTTCTGTACTGTACATATTTAAAAAATGCTGTTATTATATATTTTTTAAATAGTAAATCATCTTTTTCTTCATTAAATATGCCATTAGTGCTTAGAAGGTTCAACTGCTCCAAGTTTATGTAATTTTTTACTTACATTTTCTTCTAGCTCTTTTGCAGTTTCATCTTTTTATCTTTAATGCTTTAATCCTTCTGGGATTTATTTTGGTGTGTATAATGAGGTAAGGCTCTAACATTTTTCCAAGTAGTTAACCAGTTATCTCAGCACTATCTACTGAGTAATTATATCTTTCCCATTGATTTGACATGCTAACCTCATCTATTATTTTTGGCTGTTGATTTTCTTTGTTTAAAGATTCACTAAGCCTGCCCTCTGAAATATTTTTTAGGTGTTTAACTATGTGGCTTTATAATACGTTTGAATATATACTTAATAGATTTCCTGTTTTTAATATTCTTTTTTTATATACGCTCATATAAACTTTAGAAGTATTATTTCAAAATCTTTAAAAAATATTTTCTTTGAAAATTTGATTTGAATTGCCTTTAATGTATAGATTTGTTCTGAGGAGATTTGACATCATTGTTATATTATTACATGGCATGTCTCATTTCCCCTCAAAACGTGTGTGTGTGTGTGTGTGTGTGTTTGTGCAAAGATGTTAATTTATACTTATTTACTTTGCATACTTTAAAAACATGCCTTTTCTCTTTTTTTATTAATTGCTTATAGCTGGTACATATAACATTTTTGCATATTTAATTTTTATTCATTCATCTTTGTGCACATATAAATTCAACTAATTTTTCAGATTAAGACTGTAAAAATAAGCTTGTCTTTTCTGTAACTACTCACTCTTAAATTCCCATTTAGTCTTATTTTGGATTTAAAATGATGAAGATGGTATATACAAGCCATGAATTCACAGCACATTCTCTTCAAGTAAATAGAATGAATCATCAATATGTAACATAATCATCCATGTTTTCAAAGTTGTGTTTTCAGATCTAAGAAACATGCATATTTCACCAGATTTTAATGTATTTGCACTTAAAAATAGGTAAAGTTATTTTCAATGCAAAATTTAAATAGCATTTTTATTCCTGAATCTAATATTTAAATACCATGGTTTCAATGTTATTATTTTAGATGTGGTCATTTTCTTTACAATCTTAAAGACTACCCTCGTCAGTACATTCCCACTGAAGGAATGCAGACAGTCTTAACTTCAGGAAGCATGGCTGTGGGTATTCTATTTCTTCCCCCCTCCCTGATGAATGACACTTGAAACATTCCAATGCTTTTAAAAATATCAGTAATTGACATGGCCAAGTAATTTACTCACTGGTAAATTGCAATTTTTATGCTTTCCAAAAGGTGGTTTAATGTGAGATTAAATATAGACCCACACTCCTTTAAATAATGTGCTTTAACGTTGGTTTAAAAAGGTGCCAGCAGCAAATATGCACAAGTCACTTTATGATTGAAAGAACATTGTAGTTTTAATTTTGGAATCCAATATTCTCTCTATAACTCTCCTGATTATCCACCTTACCTATTGAATCTTAGGAACATGAGAATTAAGTTGTCATTATATTACCCAAAGTATTATGACAATTGTAAGACCAAAACTTAGATGTGCTAATTCTTAATAATTTACTTAGAATAGAATACTTTTACAATAAATTACATTAGGCCATTTAGTTATAGGATGTAGTTCTCACAAGTAACTATAGTACTTATTTGCCTCCTATAGGAACCAAGGAAATACATTCATTATGAATTTTAGAATTATGAGTTCTGGGATAGTTCTGCTTTGCGAGCTTTAGTTACAGAAAGTGAATTTGATTGTTTACACCCAGAGTTATGATAAAGATAAAATAGTATGTGTGTGTGGTACATGGAATTTACTAGTATACTTAAAATAAGTAAATAACATTTTTTTCATACCTGAATTTAATACATTTCCTATAATATGCATGAGTAAATGTTTCCATTTTTATTAGCATCTTAAGAACTCTCGCATGTTAGTAAGTTATGGAGTTTTGTAAACCTTTGGCAGTTGTAAACTTTCTAGGGAGTATGTGGAAGAAAAGTTTCCGTGTTTTGTTTTTTTTGTTTGTTTTTTTGTTTGTTTGTTTTTAAGAAAGGTTGTATAAACTTTTATCACATTCTGAAAGATCAAATTGGTCTTGGTATTTTTATTTTCTGGACTATTCTGAAGGATCTGGAAAAGAAAAAAGCTGATTTAAATGCCATCACAGAGAGTAGTGCTGCCCTTCAGAACTTGATCGAGGGCAGCGAGGCTGCTTCAGAAGAGAGGCTCTCGTCCTCAGCGCGGGCTGGAGCCGAGTGCGACCTGGACTGAGGATTGGTGCGACACCTTACCGGTATGTTTCGGGAATAGTTAATGATGAAATCTTCTCTCCTTTAATTGTTTAAAAATGAATACAACTTTGATTAGAATTCCAGATTCTATTTTCTCAGCGTCAGAATAATGTTTTGATTGTGAATTAATTTTATTAGATTACATTTTATTTTTATACACTTTAATATCTTAGTAAATGTACCTATTTGTTGCATTTTAATGATTATATTTAATTATCATAAGCTATATATTATTTACAATCCTATATAATAAAAGGTTAATGCAAATTGCTCAACAGTGGAACCACCGGTCACAATGATGCACAATGACCACCAGGGGGCAGATGCTCTACGCATGAGCTGCCCCTGTTGGCCAGTATGCTTCCATAGGGGGAGCAGCACTCAGCCACAAGCCAGGCTGATGGCTGGTGAGTGCAGGAGCGGTGGTGAGAGCCTCTCCTGCCTCTGTGGCAGTGCTGAGGATGTCCGACTGATGGCTTAGGCCCACTCCCCACTGGGAGCGGCCATAAGCTATCAGTTGGACATCCCCTGAGGGCTCCTGGACTGCTAACGGATGCCAGTCAGGCTGAGGTTCTCACCCACCTCTCTAATTTCTAATAATAATTTTGACTAGTTGGGTGACATTGGTCAAGATATTTGAATGTTCTCTAAATCCTAGTTTTCTCTTATGTAAATGGGCATTATTATTATTTCTACCTCATACAGTTTTTGAGATGATTATATGACATAAAACATGTAGTGCTTATATATAATCATGCTTAAAATAACCAATTTTAGAATGATGATTATGATAATTGTTGAGTGTTATATGTTGTTAGTCTTTGGTTATACTACCACACTGTTAATTATTTCATGGATCTATATATACTGAGTGGCCAGATTATTATGATAATAATCTGGCCACTCAGTGTATGTCCTATATAATAAAAAGCTAATAAGCAAATTGCCCCCTCAACCAGGAACTCGACCAGCAGGCAGGCTGGCCAACTCCCCATATCCCCTCCCCCTGGTCAGGCTGGCCAGACCCCCCCATGCACAAATTCATGCAACGGGCCTCCAATGTATGTACTTATTTGTTCCATTTTAATGATTTATTGATTTATTGATGTATTGATTTATTTAATTATCATAAGTATACACACACACACACATGCATTGAATGGTCAGGTTATTATGCATTCAGATATCATACTAATCTAGTCACTCAGTATATATAGCTTTATCCACATTTTCATAATCCTTCTATATTTTTCAGTCTGTACCATCTAATTCTCTTTTCAAGTAGTCTCTTTCTAGTCCTAGTAGAATATTGATTTACCTGCTTTATTGGGGCAAATAAATCTGGCGCTTATCAGTTCTTCTTACTTAAAGTGCAGAACACTGTCAAAACATTTCTCATGCCATTTATTAGTTCTCATTTCATTTTCCAACTCTTTTTCCATGTTATAAATAAACAATTTGTTTCCTTGTCTTTTAAACACTTTTTATAAATTTGTTACAGTTTCATTTATCCTATAAAATAGTTTGTAAAAGTTAATTTTATCTAAGTCTCCACCCCTTTTTGATCAAGTTCTAAATTCTCACCCTAGTGCCAGCAATTTTGCCAGTTTATTTAGCTTAATCTAAAGTTTGATTTTATTTTTGGGTTTATTTTCTCGCTCACATTTTATATCCTGCTTCAGGAAATAGTACTGAGGTCTGTAGTGATATCAAGTGCTGGTGACATAGGACCTGCCTTCGGAGATGTTAGTCTACTAAAGAGCAGACACTTATTCAATCCATAGTTTAATCATTCTATTATGTTATTACTTTCTTAAATGAGATTTAAACAAATATGATCAAAGAACAAATTAGATTATTTGCAATGTAAGAATGAAGAATAAGGGATACAAATAAAATGAGATTGAATAAAAACTTTCAGTAAGGTGGAAACCCTTTCAGTTCAGCATATACTGAGCTCTTTGAAAGCTTTTCATAAGGGGCAGAGAGCTGTGCTTGCGGGCCTGTGGGGAAGGAGGGGGGACGGGGATAATCTTCAAAGAGCTCAGCATATACTGAGCTCTTTGAAGATTATCATGCTAAATATTTCATCTGGTTGTATCAATTAATTGTTATTAATTCCCTTCCAGAACCATCAGAACCAGTTGGACATATTTGATGATTTGTTGCTCACATAAGTACCTGGCTTTATCAAGCTGAAGCTCTATTGGATGAGATTGAAAAGAAACCCTCAAATAAACAGGAAGAAATTGTGAAGGTAGCGAAAGAGGAGCAAGCATACTTCTGGGGGTGGACGGTTTGGCTGTGGTCGTTCTCTTGTGGAATGTGATAAGTTACCTGTGCACAAGTTCTCCCGTTCTTCAGGGTTTATTTTGGGGGAAGGACCTGAAGTCTTGAATGAATCTTTTTTTTTTTTGAAGTAATATTTAATATTAACATTGTGAGTTATTATCTTTTGCATATCCTAGTTACACATTTCAAACAAATTGTCATTTATATTTACAGTATACTGATGCAAAGCATTAATTTCCCACTAAATCATCTCTTTCTTAAAATGGTACATGTGATGTTATGAAATTAGCTATTAAGCATTCGAAATAGTGGAAAAGAGGTCCTTTCTTCAGTCTTTTTTTTTTTTTAAATATATATATATTTTTTTGATTTTTTTTTGCACCCCCTCCCTCCCTCCCTCAAATCCCCTCCCTCCCCAGAGTTTTATGTCCATTGGTTGTACTTACGTGCATGTATAAAAGTCGTTCGGTTGATCTATTATCTCCCCCAGCTCTTCCTCCCCTCCCTGCTGTAATTTGACAGTCTGCTTGTTGATATACTATCTTTATATCTATCTTTTGGTTCATCAGTTTATAATGTTCTTTATTATCCACAAATGAGTGAAGTCATGTGGTGTTTTTCTTTCAATGACTGGCTTATTTCACTCAGCATGATGTTCTCCATTTCCATCCAGGTTGCTACAAATGATGAGAATTCCTTCTTTTTTATGGCAGCATAGTATTCCATTGTGTAGATGTACCAAAGTTTTTTGATCCAATCATCTGCTGATGGGCACCTAGGCTGTTTCCAAATTCTAGCTATTGTAGATTGTGCTGCTATGAACATAGGGGTGCATATATCCTTTCTGATTGGTGTTTCTAGTTTCTTGGGATATATTCCTAGGAGTGGGATTACTGGGTCAAATGGGAGTTCCATTTTCAGTTTTTTGAGGAAACTCCACACTGTTCTCCACAGTGGTTGCACCAGTCTGCATTCCCACCAGCAGTGCACGAGGGTTCCTTTTTCTCGGCAACCTCGCCAACACTTGTCGTTTGTTGATTTGTTGATGTTGGCCATTCTGACAGGTGTGAGATGGTACCGCATTGTTGTTTTGATTTGCATCTCTCGGATAATTAGTGACTTTGAGCATGTTTTCATGTGCCTTTTGGCCTTCCTTCTGTCTTCTTTTGGAAATATTCTATTTAGGTCCATTGCCCATTTTTTAATTGGATCATTCATCTTCCTTTTATTTAGTTGTATAAGCTGTTTGTAGATGTTGGAGATTAAACCTTTATCAGTGGTAACATTTGCAAATATGTTCTCCCACATCGTGGGCTTTCTTGTTGTTTTGTTGATGGTTTCTTTTGCTGTAAGAAAGCTTTTTATTTTGATGTAGTCCCATTTGTTTATTTTCTCTTTAGCTTCCATTGCCCTAGGGGCAGTATCAGTGATGAAGTTCTTTTGGCATATGTCTGAGATTTTGCTGCCCGTGGATGCTTCTAGTTATTTTTTTGGTTTCCCGTCTGATGTTTAAGTCCTGTATCCATTTTGAGTTTACTTTTGTGTATGGTGTAAGTTGGTGATCCAGTTTCATTCTTTTGCATGTATCTGTCCAATTTTCCCAACACCATTTATTGAAGAGACTGTCTTGACTCCATTGTATATTCATGCCTCCTTTGTCAAATATTAATTGAGCATAGTGATTTGGGTTGATATCTGGGTTCTCGATTCGATTCCATTGATCTATATGTCTGTTTTTGTGCCAGTACCAGGCTGTTTTGAGAACAGTGGCTTTGTAATACAGTTTGAAGTCTGGTATTGAGATCCCTCATACTTTACTCTTCTTTCTCAGGATTGCTGTGGCTATTCGGGGTCTTTTATTGTTCCAAATGAACTTTTGGAGAGTTCTTTCTAGGTCAGTGAAGTATGCCATTGGTATTTTAATGGGGAGTGCATTGAACCTATAGATTGCTTTAGGAAGTATGGACATTTTGATGATGTTGATTCTACCAATCCATGAACATGGTATGTTCTTCCATCTGTTTACATCTTCCTCTATCTCTTTTTTCAGTGTCGTGTAGTTTTCCGCATATAGGTCCTTTACTTCCTTAGTTAAATTTATTCCTAGATATCTTAATTTTTTTGGTGCGATGGTAAATGGAATTGCTTTTTTAGTCTCTGTTTCTATAAATTCGCTGTTGGTGTATAGAAATGCCATAGATTTCTTGGCGTTAATTTTGTATCCTGCTACATTGCCAAATTCATTTATTAAGCCAATTAGTTTTTTAATGGAGTCTTTTGGGTTTTTTATGTACAATAT
>CAVNZX010000024.1:0-39174 GCA_963693515.1 Pipistrellus nathusii
TCCTATGATGTTTCCTTAAAGTAGCCTAGAATGGTAAATTTGTGAAATAGAGGCAGAGTACACTTGAAATAGAGATATAAACACATTTAGCAGCTGTGGAAAGCCTTACACTTCACTGAAATGTATCATTAAACTCTTTTGCATAGGTGAGAGACAAAATTCACGAGCTTTTCAGGTTCATAACAGTGTTTAGGTAGTTGTTTGTCCATGTTCCCAACGTTAATACCTGGACAAGAGGGCCGTATGTTAGAAACTACAAGAAAACATCAGTAATTCTGAGAAAATGACAATAAATAGATGAGAACTTGCATAGAACATGTACAAAACACTTCTCCAACTGAGTTGTTCCTGTAGAAAAGGTATGTTAGATCCAGAAATTCCTTAATTCGTGTTTGGAGCACATTAAACAGTGTATGAATCCTATATTGTTTCCTTAAAGTAGCCTAGAATGGTAAATGTGTGAAATACAAGGCAGAATACACTTGAAGTAGAGATATAAACACATTTAGCAGCTGTGGAAAGCCTTACACTTCACTGAATTGTACAATTCTACTCTATAACATAGGTGAGAGACAATGTTCCCGAGGTTTTCAGGTTCATAACACTGTTTAGGTAGTTGTTTGTCCATGTTCCCAACGTTTATACCTGGACAAGAAGGCCGAATGTTAGAAACTACAAGAAAACATCAGTAATTATGGGAAAATGACAATAAATAGATGAGAACTTGCATAGAACATGTACAAAACACTTCTCCAACTGAGTAATTCCTATAGAAAAGGTATCTTAGATCCAGGAATTCTTTAATTCGTGTTTAGAGCACATTAAACAGTGTATGAATCCTATGTTGTTTCTTTAAAGTAGCCTAGAATGGTAAATTTGTGAAATAAAGGCAGAATACACTTGAAATAGAGATATAAACACATTTAGCAGCTGTGGAAAGCCTTACACTTCACTGAAATGTATCATTAAACTCTTTTACATAGGTGAGAGACAAAATTCACGAGCTTTTTAGGTTCATAACAGTGTTTAGGTAGTTGTTTGTCCATGTTCCCAATGTTTATACCTGGACAAGAAGGCCGAATGTTAGAAACTACAAGAAAACATCAGTAATTCTGGGAAAATGACAATAAATAGATGAGAACTTGTGTAGAACATGTACAAAACACTTCTCCAACTGAGTTGTTCATGTAGAAAACGTATTTTAGGTCCAGGAATTCCTAAATTCGGGTTTCGAGCACATTAAACACTGTAAGAATCCTATGTTGTTTCCTTAAAGTAGCCGAGAATGTTAAATGTGTGAAACAAAAGGCAGAATACACTTGAAATAGAGATATAAACACATTTAGCAGCTGTGGAAAGCCTTACACTTCACTGAAATGTATCATTATACTCTATAACATAGGTGAGTGACAATGTTCCCGAGCTTTTCAGGTACATAACACTGTTTAGGTAGTTGTTTGTCCATGTTCTCAAAGTTTATAACTGGACAAGAAGGCCTAATGTTAGAAACTGCAAGAAAACATCAGTAATTCTGGGAAAATGCCAATAAATAGAAGAAAACTCATATAGACCATGTATAAAACACTTCTCCAACTGAGTTGTTCATGTAGAAAAGGTATCTTAGATCCAGGAATTCCTTAATTCGCGTTTAGAGCACATTAAACCGTGTATGAATCCTATGATGTTTCCTTAAAGTAGCCTAGAATGGTAAATTTGTGAAATAGAGGCAGAGTACACTTGAAATAGAGATATAAACACATTTAGCAGCTGTGGAAAGCCTTACACTTCACTGAAATGTATCATTAAACTCTTTTGCATAGGTGAGAGACAAAATTCACGAGCTTTTCAGGTTCATAACAGTGTTTAGGTAGTTGTTTGTCCATGTTCCCAACGTTAATACCTGGACAAGAGGGCCGTATGTTAGAAACTACAAGAAAACATCAGTAATTCTGAGAAAATGACAATAAATAGATGAGAACTTGCATAGAACATGTACAAAACACTTCTCCAACTGAGTTGTTCCTGTAGAAAAGGTATGTTAGATCCAGAAATTCCTTAATTCGTGTTTGGAGCACATTAAACAGTGTATGAATCCTATATTGTTTCCTTAAAGTAGCCTAGAATGGTAAATGTGTGAAATACAAGGCAGAATACACTTGAAGTAGAGATATAAACACATTTAGCAGCTGTGGAAAGCCTTACACTTCACTGAATTGTACAATTCTACTCTATAACATAGGTGAGAGACAATGTTCCCGAGGTTTTCAGGTTCATAACACTGTTTAGGTAGTTGTTTGTCCATGTTCCCAACGTTTATACCTGGACAAGAAGGCCGAATGTTAGAAACTACAAGAAAACATCAGTAATTATGGGAAAATGACAATAAATAGATGAGAACTCATATAGACCATGTATAAAACACTTCTCCAACTGAGTTGTTCATGTAGAAAACGTATCTTAGATCCAGGAATTCCTTAATTCGCGTTTAGAGCACATTAAACAGTGTATGAATCCTATGTTGTTTCCTTAAAGTAGCCTAGAATGGTAAATGTGTGAAATACAAGGCAGAATACACTTGAAGTAGAGATATAAACACATTTAGCAGCTGTGGAAAGCCTTACACTTCACTGAATTGTACAATTATACTCTATAACATAGGTGAGAGACAATGTTCCCGATGTTTTCAGGTTCATAACACTGTTTAGGTAGTTGTTTGTCCATGTTCCCAACGTTTATACCTGGACAAGAAGGCCGAATGTTAGAAACTACAAGAAAACATCAGTAATTATGGGAAAATGACAATAAATAGATGAGAACTTGCGTAGAACATGTACAAAACACTTCTCCAATTGAGTTTTTCATGTAGAAAAGGTATCTTAGATCCAGGATTACCTTAATTCGCGTTTAGAGCACATTAAACAGTGTATGAATCCTATGTTGTTTCCTTAAAGTAGCCTAGAATGGTAAATGTGTGAAATACAAGGCAGAATACACTTCAAATAGAGAAATAAACACATTTAGCAGCTGTGGAAAGCCTTACACTTCATTGAAATGTATCATTAAACTCTTTTACATAGGTGAGAGACAAAATTCATGAGCTTTTCAGGTTCATAACAGTGTTTAGGTAGTTGTTTGTCCATGTTCCCAATGTTTATACCTGGACAAGAAGGCCAAATGTTAGAAACTACAAGAAAACATCAGTAATTCTGAGAAAATGACAATAAATAGATGAGAACTTGCATAGAACATGTACAAAACACTTCTCCAACTGAGTTTTTCATGTAGAAAAGGTATCTTAGATCCAGGAATTCCTTAATTCGCCTTTAAAGCACATTAAACAGTGTATGAATCCTATGTTGTTTCCTTAAAGTAGCCTAGAATGGTAAATGTGTGAAATACAATGCAGAATACACTTGAAATAGAGATATAAACACATTTAGCAGCTGTTGAAAGCCTTACACTTCACTGAAATGTACAATTAAACTCTTTTACATAGGTGAGAGACAAAATTCACGAGCTTTTCAGGTTCATAACAGTGTTTAGGTAGTTGTTTGTCCATGTTCCCAATGTTTATACCTGGACAAGAAGGCCGAATGTTAGAAAATACAAGAAAACATCAGTAATTCTGAGAAAATGACAATAAATGGATGAGAACTTGCATAGAACATGTACAAAACACTTCTCCAACTGAGTTGTTCCTGTAGAAAAGGTATGTTAGATCCAGAAATTCCTTAATTCGTGTTTGGAGCACATTAAACAGTGTATGAATCCTATATTGTTTCCTTAAAGTAGCCTAGAATGGTAAATGTGTGAAATACAAGGCAGAATACACTTGAAGTAGAGATATAAACACATTTAGCAGCTGTGGAAAGCCTTACACTTCACTGAATTGTACAATTATACTCCATAACATAGGTGAGAGACAATGTTCCCGAGGTTTTCAGGTTCATAACACTGTTTAGGTAGTTGTTTGTCCATGTTCCCAACGTTTATACCTGGACAAGAAGGCCAAATGTTAGAAACTACAAGAAAACATCAGTAATTATGGGAAAATGACAATAAATAGATGAGAACTTGCATAGAACATGTACAAAACACTTCTCCAACTGAGTAATTCCTATAGAAAAGGTATCTTAGATCCAGGAATTCCTTAATTCGTGTTTAGAGCACATTAAACAGTGTATGAATCCTATGTTGTTTCTTTAAAGTAGCCTAGAATGGTAAATTTGTGAAATAAAGGCAGAATACACTTGAAATAGAGATATAAACACATTTAGCAGCTGTGGAAAGCCTTACACTTCACTGAAATGTATCATTAAACTCTTTTACATAGGTGAGAGACAAAATTCACGAGCTTTTTAGGTTCATAACAGTGTTTAGGTAGTTGTTTGTCCATGTTCCCAATGTTTATACCTGGACAAGAAGGCCGAATGTTAGAAACTACAAGAAAACATCAGTAATTCTGGGAAAATGACAATAAATAGATGAGAACTTGTGTAGAACATGTACAAAACAATTCTCCAACTGAGTTTTTCATGTAGAAAAGGTATCTTAGATCCAGGAATTCCTTAATTCGCCTTTAAAGCACATTAAACAGTGAATGAAAACTATGTTGTTTCCTTAAAGTAGCCTAGAATGGTAAATGTGTGAAATACAATGCAGAATACACTTGAAATAGAGATATAAACACATTTAGCAGCTGTTGAAAGCCTTACACTTCACTAAAATGTACAATTAAACTCTTTACATAGGTGAGAGACAAAATTCACGAGATTTTCAGGTTCATAACAGTGTTTAGGTAGTTGTTTGTCCATGTTCCCAATGTTTATACCTGGACAAGAAGGCCGAATGTTAGAAAATACAAGAAAACATCAGTAATTCTGAGAAAATGACAATAAATGGATGAGAACTTGCATAGAACATGTACAAAACACTTCTCCAACTGAGTTGTTCATGTAGAAAACGTATCTTAGGTCCAGGAATTCCTAAATTCGGGTTTCGAGCACATTAAACACTGTAAGAATCCTATGTTGTTTCCTTAAAGTAGCCGAGAATGTTAACTGTGTGAAACAAAAGGCAGAATACACTTGAAATAGAGATATAAACACATTTAGCAGCTGTGGAAAGCCTTACACTTCACTGAAATGTATCATTATACTCTATAACATAGGTGAGTGACAATGTTCCCGAGCTTTTCAGGTACATAACACTGTTTAGGTAGTTGTTTGTCCATGTTCTCAAAGTTTATAACTGGACAAGAAGGCCTAATGTTAGAAACTGCAAGAAAACATCAGTAATTCTGGGAAAATGCCAATAAATAGAAGAAAACTCATATAGACCATGTATAAAACACTTCTCCAACTGAGTTGTTCATGTAGAAAAGGTATCTTAGATCCAGGAATTCCTTAATTCGCGTTTAGAGCACATTAAACCGTGTATGAATCCTATGATGTTTCCTTAAAGTAGCCTAGAATGGTAAATTTGTGAAATAGAGGCAGAGTACACTTGAAATAGAGATATAAACACATTTAGCAGCTGTGGAAAGCCTTACACTTCACTGAAATGTATCATTAAACTCTTTTGCATAGGTGAGAGACAAAATTCACGAGCTTTTCAGGTTCATAACAGTGTTTAGGTAGTTGTTTGTCCATGTTCCCAACGTTAATACCAGGACAAGAGGGCCGTATGTTAGAAACTACAAGAAAACATCAGTAATTCTGAGAAAATGACAATAAATAGATGAGAACTTGCATAGAACATGTACAAAACACTTCTCCAACTGAGTTGTTCCTGTAGAAAAGGTATGTTAGATCCAGAAATTCCTTAATTCGCGTTTGGAGCACATTAAACAGTGTATGAATCCTATATTGTTTCCTTAAAGTAGCCTAGAATGGTAAATGTGTGAAATACAAGGCAGAATACACTTGAAGTAGAGATATAAACACATTTAGCAGCTGTGGAAAGCCTTACACTTCACTGAATTGTTCAATTATACTCTATAACATAGGTGAGAGACAATGTTCCCGATGTTTTCAGGTTCATAACACTGTTTAGGTAGTTGTTTGTCCATGTTCCCAACGTTAATACCTGGACAAGAAGGCCGAATGTTAGAAACTACAAGAAAACATCAGTAATTATGGGAAAATGACAATAAATAGATGAGAACTTGCATAGAACACGTACAAAACACTTCTCCAACTGAGTGATTCCTATAGAAAAGGTATCTTAGATCCAGGAATTCCTTAATTCGTGTTTAGAGCACATTAAACAGTGTATGAATCCTATGTTGTTTCCTTAAAGTAGCCTAGAATGGTAAATTTGTGAAATAAAGGCAGAATACACTTGAAATAGAGATATAAACACATTTAGCAGCTGTGGAAAGCCTTACACTTCACTGAAATGTATCATTAAACTCTTTTAACATAGGTGAGAGACAAAATTCACGAGCTTTTCAGGTTCATAACAGTGTTTAGGTAGTTGTTTGTCCATGTTCCCAATGTTTATACCTGGACAAGGAGGCCGAATATTAGAAACTACAAGAAAAAATCAGTAATTCTGGGAAAATGAAAATAAATAGATGAGAACTTGTGTAGAACATGTACAAAACACTTGTCCAACTGAGTTTTTCATGTAGAAAAGGTATTTTAGATCCAGGAATTCCTTAATTCGCGTTTAGAGCACATTAAACAGTGTATGAATCCTATGATGTTTCCTTAAAGTAGCCTAGAATGGTAAATTTGTGAAATAGAGGCAGAGTACACTTGAAATAGAGATATAAACACATTTAGCAGCTGTGGAAAGCCTTACACTTCACTGAAATGTATCATTAAACTCTTTTGAATAGGTGAGAGACAAAATTCACGAGCTTTTCAGCTTCATAACAGTGTTTAGTTAGTTGTTTGTCCATGTTCCCAATGTTTATACCTGGATAAGAAGGCCGAATGTTAGAAACTACAAGAAAACATCAGTAATTCTGAGAAAATGACAATAAATAGATGAGAACTTGCATAGAACATGTACAAAACACTTCTCCAACTGAGTTGTTCCTGTAGAAAAGGTATGTTAGATCCAGAAATTCCTTAATTCGCGTTTGGAGCACATTAAACAGTGTATGAATCCTATATTGTTTCCTTAAAGTAGCCTAGAATGGTAAATGTGTGAAATACAAGGCAGAATACACTTGAAGTAGAGATATAAACACATTTAGCAGCTGTGGAAAGCCTTACACTTCACTGAATTGTTCAATTATACTCTATAACATAGGTGAGAGACAATGTTCCCGATGTTTTCAGGTTCATAACACTGTTTAGGTAGTTGTTTGTCCATGTTCCCAACGTTTATACCTGGACAAGAAGGCCGAATGTTAGAAACTACAAGAAAACATCAGTAATTATGGGAAAATGACAATAAATAGATGAGAACTCATATAGACCATGTGTAAAACACTGATCCAACTGAGTTGTTCATGTAGAAAAGGTATCTTAAATCCAGGAATTCCTTAATTGGCGTTTAGAGCACATTAAACAGTGTATGAATCCTATGTTGTTTCCTTAAAGTAGCCTAGAATGGTAAATTTGTGAAATAGAGGCAGAGTACACTTGAAATAGAGATATAAACACATTTAGCAGCTGTGGAAAGCCTTACACTTCACTGAATTGTACAATTATACTCTATAACATAGGTGAGAGACAATGTTCCCGAGGTTTTCAGGTACATAACACTGTTTAGGTAGTTGTTTGTCCATGTTCCCAACGTTTATACCTGGACAAGAAGGCCGAATGTTAGAAACTACAAGAAATCATCAGTAATTATGGGAAAATGACAATAAATAGATGAGAACTTGCATAGAACACGTACAAAACACTTCTCCAACTGAGTGATTCCTATAGAAAAGGTATCTTAGATCCAGGAATTCCTTAATTCGTGTTTAGAGCACATTAAACAGTGTATGAATCCTATGTTGTTTCCTTAAGTAGCCTAGAATGGTAAATTTGTGAAATAAAGGCAGAATACACTTGAAATAGAGATATAAACACATTTAGCAGCTGTGGAAAGCCTTACACTTCACTGAAATGTATCATTAAACTCTTTTACATAGGTGAGAGACAAAATTCACGAGCTTTTCAGGTTCATAACAGTGTTTAGGTAGTTGTTTGTCCATGTTCCCAACGTTTATAGCTGGACAAGAAGGCCTAATGTTAGAAACTACAAGGAAATATCAGTAATTCTGGGAAAATGACAATAAATAGATGAGAACTCATATAGACCATGTATAAAACACTTCTCCAACTGAGTTGTTCCTGTAGAAAAGGTATCTTAGATCCAGGAATTCCTTAATTCGCTTTTAGAGCACATTAAACAGTGTATGATTCCTATGAAGTTTCCTTAAAGTAGCCTAGAATGGTAAATGTGTGAAATAGAAGGCAGAATACACTTCAAATAGAGATATAAACACATTTAGCAGCTGTGGAAAGCCTTACATTTCATTGAAATGTATCATTAAATTCTTTTACATAGGTGAGAGACAAAATTCACGAGCTTTTCAGGTTCATAACAGTGTTTAGGTAGTTGTTTGTCCATGTTCCCAATGTTTATACCTGGACAAGAAGGCCGAATGTTAGAAACTACAAGAAAACATGAGTAATTCTGAGAAATTGACAATAAATAGAATAGAACTTGCATAGAACATGTACAAAACACTTCTCCAACTGAGTTGTTCATGTAAAAAAGGTATCTTAGATCCAGGAATTCCTTAATTCGCGTTTAGAACACATTAAACAGTGTATGAATCCTATGTTGTTTCCTTAAAGTAGCCTAGAATGGTAAATGTGTGGAATAAAAGGCAGAATACACTTGAAATAGAGATATAAACACATTTAGGAGCTGTGCAAAGCCTTACACTTCACTGAAATGTATCATTAAACTCTTTTATATAGGTGAGAGACAAAATTCACGAGCTTTTCAGGTTCATAACAGTGTTTAGGTAGTTGTTTGTCCATGTTCCCAATGTTTATACCTGGACAAGAAGGCCGAATGTTAGAAACTACAAGAAAACATGAGTAATTCTGAGAAAATGACAATAAATAGATGAGAACTTGCATAGAACATGTACAAAACACTTCTCCAACTGAGTTGTTCCTGTAGAAAAGATATCTTAGGTCCAGGAATTCCTTAATTCAGGTTTAGAGCACATTAAACTGTCTATGAATCCTATGTTGTTTCCTTAAAGTAGCCTAGAATGGTAAATGTGTGGAATACAAGGCAGAATACACTTGAAATAGAGATATAAACACATTTAGGAGCTGTGCAAAGCCTTACACTTCACTGAAATGTATCATTAAACTCTTTTACATAGGTGAGAGACAAAATTCACGAGCTTTTCAGGTTCATAACAGTGTTTAGGTAGTTGTTTGTCCATGTTCCCAATGTTTATACCTGGACAAAAAGGCCGAATATTAGAAACTACAAGAAAACATGAGTAATTCTGAGAAAATGACAATAAATAGATGAGAACTTGCATAGAACATGTACAAAACACTTCTCCAACTGAGTTGTTCCTGTAGAAAAGATATCTTAGGTCCAGGAATTCCTTAATTCAGGTTTAGAGCACATTAAACTGTCTATGAATTCTATGTTGTTTCCTTAAAGTAACTAGAATGGTAAATGTGTGAAATACAAGGGAGAATTCACTTGAAATAGAGATATAAACACATTTAGCAGCTGTGGAAAGCCTTACACTTCACTGAAATGTATCATTAAACTCTTTGACATAGGTGAGAGACAAACTTCACGAGCTTTTCAGGTTCATAACAGTGTTTAGGTAGTTGTTTGTCCATGTTCCCAATGTTTATACCTGGACAAGAAGGCCGAATGTTAGAAACTACAAGAAAACATCAGTAATTCTGGGAAAATGACAATAAATAGATGAGAACTTGCATACAACATGTACAAAACACTTCTCCAACTGATTTGTTCATGTAAAAAAGATATCTTAGGTCCAGGAATTCCTTAATTCGCGTTTAGAGCACATTAAACAGTGTATGAATCCTATGTTGTTTTCTTAAAGTAGCCTAGAATTGGAAATTTGTGAAATACAAGGGAGAATTCACTTGAAATAGAGATATAAACACATTTAGCAGCTGTGGAAAGCCTTACACTTCACTGAAATGTATCATTAAACTCTTTGACATAGGTGAGAGACAAACTTCACGAGCTTTTCAGGTTCATAACAGTGTTTAGGTAGTTGTTTGTCCATGTTCCCAATGTTTATACCTGGGCAAGAAGGCCGAATGTTAGAAACTATAAGAAAACATCAGTAATTCTGGGTAAATGACAATAAATAGATGAGAACTTGCATAGAACATGTACAAAACACTTCTCCAACTGAGTTGTTCCTGTAGAAAAGATATCTTAGGTCCAGGAATTCCTTAATTGGCGTTTAGAGCACATTAAACAGTGTATGAATCCTATGTTGTTTCCTTAAAGTAGCCTAGAATGGTAAATGTGTGGAATACAAGGCAGAATACACTTGAAATAGAGATATAAACACATTTAGCAGCTGTGGAAATCATTACACTTCACTGAAATGTATTATTAAACTTTTTTACATAGGTGAGAGAAAATGTTCCCGAGCTTTTCAGGTTCATAAAAGTGTTTTAGTTGTTGTTTGTCCATGTTCCCAATGTTTATACCTGGACAAGTAGGCCGAATGTTAGAAACTACAAGAAAACATCAGGAATTCTGAGAAAATGACAATAAATAGATGAGAACTTGCATAGAACATGTACAAAACACTTTTCCAACCGAGTTGTTCATGTAAAAAAGGTATCTTAGATCCAGGAATTCCTTTATTCGCGTTTAGAGCACATTAAACAGTGTATGAATCATATGTTGTTTCCTTAAAGTAGCCTAGAATGGTAAATGTGTGGAATACAAGGCAGAATACACTTGAAATAGAGATATAAAAACATTTAGCAGCTGTGGAAATCCTAACACTTCACTGAAATGTATCATTAAACTCTTTTACATAGGTGAGAGAAAATGTTCCCGAGCTTTTCAGGTTCATAAAAGTGTTTAAGTAGTTGTTTGTCCATGTTCCCAATGTTTATACCTGGACAAGAAGGCCGAATGTTAGAAACTACAAGAAAACATCAGTAATTCTGGGAAAATGACAATAAATAGATGAGAACTTGCATAGAACATGTACAAAACACTTCTCCAACTGAGTTGTTCCTGTAGAAAAGATATCTTAGGTCCAGGAATTCCTTAATTCGCTTTTAGAGCGCATTAAACAGTGTATGAATCCTATGTTGTTTCCTTAAAGTACCTAGAATGGTAAATGTGTGAAATACAAGGCAGAATACACTTGAAATAGAGATATAAACACATTTATCAGCTGTGGAAAGAATTACACTTCACTGAAATGTATCATTAAATTCTTTTACATAGGTGAGAGACAAAATTCACGAGCTTTTCAGGTTCATAACAGTGTTTAGGTAGTTGTTTGTCCATGTTCCCAATGTTTATACCTGGACAAGAAGGCCGAATGTTAGAAACTACAAGAAAACATGAGTAATTCTGAGAAATTGACAATAAATAGAATAGAACTTGCATAGAACATGTACAAAACACTTCTCCAACTGAGTTGTTCATGTAAAAAAGTTATCTTAGATCCAGGAATTCCTTAATTCGCGTTTAGAGCACATTAAACAGTGTATGAATCCTATGTTGTTTCCTTAAAGTAGCCTAGAATGGTAAATGTGTGGAATACAAGGCAGAATACACTTGAAATAGAGATATAAACACATTTAGGAGCTGTGCAAAGCCTTACACTTCACTGAAATGTATCATTAAACTCTTTTACATAGGTGAGAGACAAAATTCACGAGCTTTTCAGGTTCATAACAGTGTTTAGGTAGTTGTTTGTCCATGTTCCCAATGTTTATACCTGGACAAGAAGGCCGAATGTTAGAAACTACAAGAAAACATGAGTAATTCTGAGAAAATGACAATAAATAGATGAGAACTTGCATAGAACATGTACAAAACACTTCTCCAACTGAGTTGTTCCTGTAGAAAAGATATCTTAGGTCCAGGAATTCCTTAATTCAGGTTTAGAGCACATTAAACTGTCTATGAATCCTATGTTGTTTCCTTAAAGTAGCCTAGAATGGTAAATGTGTGGAATACAAGGCAGAATACACTTGAAATAGAGATATAAACACATTTAGGAGCTGTGCAAAGCCTTACACTTCACTGAAATGTATCATTAAACTCTTTTACATAGGTGAGAGACAAAATTCACGAGCTTTTCAGGTTCATAACAGTGTTTAGGTAGTTGTTTGTCCATGTTCCCAAAGTTTATACCTGGACAAGGAGGCCGAATATTAGAAACTACAAGAAAACATGAGTAATTCTGAGAAAATGACAATAAATAGATGAGAACTTGCATAGAACATGTACAAAACACTTCTCCAACTGAATTGTTCCTGTAGAAAAGATATCTTAGGTCCAGGAATTCCTTAATACAGGTTTAGAGCACATTAAACTGTCTATGAATTCTATGTTGTTTCCTTAAAGTAACTAGAATGGTAAATGTGTGAAATACAAGGCAGAATACACTTGGAATAGAGATATAAACACATTTAGAAGCTGTGGAAAGACTTACACTTCACTGAAATGTATCATTAAACTCTTTTACATAGGTGAGAGACAAACTTCCCGAGCTTTTCAGGTTCATAACAGTGTTTAGGTAGTTGTTTTTCCATGTTCCCAATGTTTATACCTGGACAAGAAGGCCGAATGTTAGAAACTACAAGAAAAAATCAGTAATTCTGGGAAAATGACAATAAATAGATGAGAACTTGCATACAACATGTACAAAACACTTCTCCAACTGATTTGTTCATGTAAAAAAGATATCTTAGGTCCAGGAATTCCTTAATTCGCGTTTAGAGCACATTAAACAGTGTACGAATCCTATGTTGTTTTCTTAAAGTAGCCTAGAATTGGAAATTTGTGAAATACAAGGGAGAATTCACTTGAAATAGAGATATAAACACATTTAGCAGCTGTGGAAAGCCTTACACTTCACTGAAATGTATCATTAAACTCTTTGACATAGGTGAGAGACAAACTTCACGAGCTTTTCAGGTTCATAACAGTGTTTAGGTAGTTGTTTGTCCCTGTTCCCAATGTTTATACCTGGACAAGAAGGCCGAATGTTAGAAACTATAAGAAAACATCAGTAATTCTGGGTAAATGACAATAAATAGATGAGAACTTGCATAGAACATGTACAAAACACTTCTCCAACTGAGTTGTTCCTGTAGAAAAGATATCTTAGGTCCAGGAATTCCTTAATTGGCGTTTAGAGCACATTAAACAGTGTATGAATCCTATGTTGTTTCCTTAAAGTAGCCTAGAATGGTAAATGTGTGGAATACAAGGCAGAATACACTTGAAATAGAGATATAAACACATTTAGCAGCTGTGGAAATCATTACACTTCACTGAAATGTATTATTAAACTCTTTTACATAGGTGAGAGAAAATGTTCCCGAGCTTTTCAGGTTCATAAAAGTGTTTTAGTTGTTGTTTGTCCATGTTCCCAATGTTTATACCTGGACAAGAAGGCCGAATGTTAGAAACTACAAGAAAACATCAGTAATTCTGAGAAAATGACAATAAATAGATGAGAACTTGCATAGAACATGTACAAAACACTTTTCCAACCGAGTTGTTCATGTAAAAAAGGTATCTTAGATCCAGGAATTCCTTTATTCGCGTTTAGAGCACATTAAACAGTGTATGAATCATATGTTGTTTCCTTAAAGTAGCCTAGAATGGTAAATGTGTGGAATACAAGGCAGAATACACTTGAAATAGAGATATAAAAACATTTAGCAGCTGTGGAAATCCTAACACTTCACTGAAATGTATCATTAAACTCTTTTACATAGGTGAGAGAAAATGTTCCCGAGCTTTTCAGGTTCATAAAAGTGTTTAAGTAGTTGTTTGTCCATGTTCCCAATGTTTATACCTGGACAAGAAGGCCGAATGTTAGAAACTACAAGAAAACATCAGTAATTCTGGGAAAATGACAATAAATAGATGAGAACTTGCATAGAACATGTACAAAACACTTCTCCAACTGAGTTGTTCCTGTAGAAAAGATATCTTAGGTCCAGGAATTCCTTAATTCGCTTTTAGAGCACATTAAACAGTGTATGAATCCTATGTTGTTTCCTTAAAGTACCTAGAATGGTAAATGTGTGAAATACAAGGCAGAATACACTTGAAATAGAGATATAAACACATTTATCAGCTGTGGAAAGAATTACACTTCACTGAAATGTATCATTAAATTCTTTTACATAGGTGAGAGACAAAATTCACGAGCTTTTCAGGTTCATAACAGTGTTTAGGTAGTTGTTTGTCCATGTTCCCAATGTTTATACCTGGACAAGAAGGCCGAATGTTAGAAACTACAAGAAAACATGAGTAATTCTGAGAAATTGACAATAAATAGAATAGAACTTGCATAGAACATGTACAAAACAATTCTCCAACTGAGTTGTTCATGTAAAAAAGGTATCTTAGATCCAGGAATTCCTTAATTCGCGTTTAGAGCACATTAAACAGTGTATGAATCCTATGTTGTTTCCTTAAAGTAGCCTAGAATGGTAAATGTGTGGAATACAAGGCAGAATACACTTGAAATAGAGATATAAACACATTTAGGAGCTGTGCAAAGCCTTACACTTCACTGAAATGTATCATTAAACTCTTTTACATAGGTGAGAGACAAAATTCACGAGCTTTTCAGGTTCATAACAGTGTTTAGGTAGTTGTTTGTCCATGTTCCCAATGTTTATACCTGGACAAGAAGGCCGAATGTTAGAAACTACAAGAAAACATGAGTAATTCTGAGAAAATGACAATAAATAGATGAGAACTTGCATAGAACATGTACAAAACACTTCTCCAACTGAGTTATTCCTGTAGAAAAGATATCTTAGGTCCAGGAATTCCTTAATTCAGGTTTAGAGCACATTAAACTGTCTATGAATCCTATGTTGTTTCCTTAAAGTAGCCTAGAATGGTAAATGTGTGGAATACAAGGCAGAATACACTTGAAATAGAGATATAAACACATTTAGGAGCTGTGCAAAGCCTTACACTTCACTGAAATGTATCATTAAACTCTTTTACATAGGTGAGAGACAAAATTCACGAGCTTTTCAGGTTCATAACAGTGTTTAGGTAGTTGTTTGTCCATGTTCCCAAAGTTTATACCTGGACAAGGAGGCCGAATATTAGAAACTACAAGAAAACATGAGTAATTCTGAGAAAATGACAATAAATAGATGAGAACTTGCATAGAACATGTACAAAACACTTCTCCAACTGAGTTGTTCCTGTAGAAAAGATATCTTAGGTCCAGGAATTCCTTAATTCAGGTTTAGAGCACATTAAACTGTCTATGAATTCTATGTTGTTTCCTTAAAGTAACTAGAATGGTAAATGTGTGAAATACGAGGCAGAATACACTTGGAATAGAGATATAAACACATTTAGAAGCTGTGGAAAGACTTACACTTCACTGAAATGTATCATTAAACTCTTTTACATAGGTGAGAGACAAACTTCCCGAGCTTTTCAGGTTCATAACAGTGTTTAGGTAGTTGTTTTTCCATGTTCCCAATGTTTATACCTGGACAAGAAGGCCGAATGTTAGAAACTACAAGAAAACATCAGTAATTCTGGGAAAATGACAATAAATAGATGAGAACTTGCATACAACATGTACAAAACACTTCTCCAACTGATTTGTTCATGTAAAAAAGATATCTTAGGTCCAGGAATTCCTTAATTCACGTTTAGAGCACATTAAACAGTGTATGAATCCTATGTTGTTTTCTTAAAGTAGCCTAGAATTGGAAATTTGTGAAATACAAGGGAGAATTCACTTGAAATAGAGATATAAACACATTTAGCAGCTGTGGAAAGCCTTACACTTCACTGAAATGTATCATTAAACTCTTTGACATAGGTGAGAGACAAACTTCACGAGCTTTTCAGGTTCATAACAGTGTTTAGGTAGTTGTTTGTCCCTGTTCCCAATGTTTATACCTGGACAAGAAGGCCGAATGTTAGAAACTACAAGAAAACATCAGTAATTCTGGGAAAATGACAATAAATAGATGAGAACTTGCATAGAACATGTACAAAACACTTCTCCAACTGAGTTGTTCCTGTAGAAAAGATATCTTAGGTCCAGGAATTCCTTAATTCGCTTTTAGAGCACATTAAACAGTGTATGAATCCTATGTTGTTTCCTTAAAGTACCTAGAATGGTAAATGTGTGAAATACAAGGCAGAATACACTTGAAATAGAGATATAAACACATTTATCAGCTGTGGAAAGAATTACACTTCACTGAAATGTATCATTAAATTCTTTTACATAGGTGAGAGACAAAATTCACGAGCTTTTCAGGTTCATAACAGTGTTTAGGTAGTTGTTTGTCCATGTTCCCAATGTTTATACCTGGACATGAAGGCCGAATGTTAGAAACTACAAGAAAACATGAGTAATTCTGAGAAATTGACAATAAATAGAATAGAACTTGCATAGAACATGTACAAAACAATTCTCCAACTGAGTTGTTCATGTAAAAAAGGTATCTTAGATCCAGGAATTCCTTAATTCGCGTTTAGAGCACATTAAACAGTGTATGAATCCTATGTTGTTTCCTTAAAGTAGCCTAGAATGGTAAATGTGTGGAATACAAGGCAGAATACACTTGAAATAGAGATATAAACACATTTAGGAGCTGTGCAAAGCCTTACACTTCACTGAAATGTATCATTAAACTCTTTTACATAGGTGAGAGACAAAATTCACGAGCTTTTCAGGTTCATAACAGTGTTTAGGTAGTTGTTTGTCCATGTTCCCAATGTTTATACCTGGACAAGAAGGCCGAATGTTAGAAACTACAAGAAAACATGAGTAATTCTGAGAAAATGACAATAAATAGATGAGAACTTGCATAGAACATGTACAAAACACTTCTCCAACTGAGTTATTCCTGTAGAAAAGATATCTTAGGTCCAGGAATTCCTTAATTCAGGTTTAGAGCACATTAAACTGTCTATGAATCCTATGTTGTTTCCTTAAAGTAGCCTAGAATGGTAAATGTGTGGAATACAAGGCAGAATACACTTGAAATAGAGATATAAACACATTTAGGAGCTGTGCAAAGCCTTACACTTCACTGAAATGTATCATTAAACTCTTTTACATAGGTGAGAGACAAAATTCACGAGCTTTTCAGGTTCATAACAGTGTTTAGGTAGTTGTTTGTCCATGTTCCCAAAGTTTATACCTGGACAAGGAGGCCGAATATTAGAAACTACAAGAAAACATGAGTAATTCTGAGAAAATGACAATAAATAGATGAGAACTTGCATAGAACATGTACAAAACACTTCTCCAACTGAGTTGTTCCTGTAGAAAAGATATCTTAGGTCCAGGAATTCCTTAATTCAGGTTTAGAGCACATTAAACTGTCTATGAATTCTATGTTGTTTCCTTAAAGTAACTAGAATGGTAAATGTGTGAAATACGAGGCAGAATACACTTGGAATAGAGATATAAACACATTTAGAAGCTGTGGAAAGACTTACACTTCACTGAAATGTATCATTAAACTCTTTTACATAGGTGAGAGACAAACTTCCCGAGCTTTTCAGGTTCATAACAGTGTTTAGGTAGTTGTTTTTCCATGTTCCCAATGTTTATACCTGGACAAGAAGGCCGAATGTTAGAAACTACAAGAAAACATCAGTAATTCTGGGAAAATGACAATAAATAGATGAGAACTTGCATACAACATGTACAAAACACTTCTCCAACTGATTTGTTCATGTAAAAAAGATATCTTAGGTCCAGGAATTCCTTAATTCACGTTTAGAGCACATTAAACAGTGTATGAATCCTATGTTGTTTTCTTAAAGTAGCCTAGAATTGGAAATTTGTGAAATACAAGGGAGAATTCACTTGAAATAGAGATATAAACACATTTAGCAGCTGTGGAAAGCCTTACACTTCACTGAAATGTATCATTAAACTCTTTGACATAGGTGAGAGACAAACTTCACGAGCTTTTCAGGTTCATAACAGTGTTTAGGTAGTTGTTTGTCCCTGTTCCCAATGTTTATACCTGGACAAGAAGGCCGAATGTTAGAAACTATAAGAAAACATCAGTAATTCTGGGTAAATGACAATAAATAGATGAGAACTTGCATAGAACATGTACAAAACACTTCTCCAACTGAGTTGTTCCTGTAGAAAAGATATCTTAGGTCCAGGAATTCCTTAATTGGCGTTTAGAGCACATTAAACAGTGTATGAATCCTATGTTGTTTCCTTAAAGTAGCCTAGAATGGTAAATGTGTGGAATACAAGGCAGAATACACTTGAAATAGAGATATAAACACATTTAGCAGCTGTGGAAATCATTACACTTCACTGAAATGTATCATTAAACTCTTTTACATAGGTGAGAGAAAATGTTCCCGAGCTTTTCAGGTTCATAAAAGTGTTTTAGTTGTTGTTTGTCCATGTTCCCAATGTTTATACCTGGACAAGAAGGCCGAATGTTAGAAACTACAAGAAAACATCAGTAATACTGGGAAAATGACAATAAAAAGAATAGAACTTGCATAGAACATGTACAAAACACTTTTCCAACCGAGTTGTTCATGTAAAAAAGGTATCTTAGATCCAGGAATTCCTTTATTCGCGTTTAGAGCACATTAAACAGTGTATGAATCATATGTTGTTTCCTTAAATTAGCCTAGAATGGTAAATGTGTGGAATACAAGGCAGAATACACTTGAAATAGAGATATAAACACATTTAGCAGCTGTGGAAATCCTCACTGAAATGTATCATTAAACTCTTTTACATAGGTGAGAGAAAATATTCCTGAGCTTTTCAGGTTCATAAAAGTGTTTAAGCAGTTGTCTGTCAATGTTCCCAACGTTTATACCTGGACAAGAAGGCCGAATGTTAGAAACTACAAGAAAACATGAGTAATTCTGAGAAAATGAAAATAAATAGATGAGAACTTGCATAGAACATGTACAAAACACTTCTCCAACTGAGTTGTTCATGTAAAAAAGGTATCTTAGATCCAGGAATTCCTTTATTCGCGTTTAGAGCACATTAAACAGTGTATGAATCCTATGTTGTTTCCTTAAAGTAGCCTAGAATGGTAAATGTGTGGAATACAAGGCAGAACAAACTTGAAATAGAGATATAAACACATTTAGCAGCTGTGGAAAGCCTTACACTTCACTGAAATGTATCATTAAACTCTATTACATTGGTGAGAGCAAATGTTCCCGGGCTTTTCAGGTTCATAAAAGTGTTTAGGTAGTTGTTTGTCCATGTTCCCAATGTTTATACCTGGACAAGAAGGCCGAATGTTAGAAAATACAAGAAAACATCAGTAATTCTGGAAAAATGACAATAAATAGATGAGAACTTGCATAGAATATGTACAAAACACTTCTCCAACAGAGTTGTTCCTGTAGAAAAGATATCTTAGGTCCAGGAATTCCTTAAGTCGCGTTTAGAGCACATTAAACAGTGTATGAATCCTATGTTGTTTCCTTAAAGTAGCCTAGAATTGGAAATTTGTGAAATACAAGGGAGAATGCACTTGAAATAGAGATATAAACACATTTAGCAGCTCTGGAAAGCCTTACACTTCACTGAAATGTATCATTAAACTCTTTGACATAGGTGAGAGACAAACTTCACGAGCTTTTCAGGTTCATAACAGTGTTTAGGTAGTTGTTTGTCCATTTTCCCAATGTTTATACCTGGACAAGAAGGCCGAATGTTAGAAACTACAAGAAAACATCAGTAATTCTGAGAAAATGACAATTAATAGATGAGAACTCATATAGACCATGTATAAAACACTTCTCCAACTGAGTTGTTCCTGTAGAAAAGATATCTTAGGTCCAGGAATTCCTAAATTCGGGTTTCGAGCACATTAAACAGTGTATGAATCCTATGTTGTTTCCTTGAAGTACCTAGAATGGTAAATGTGTGAAAAAGAAGGCAGAATACACTTGAAATAGATATATAAACAGATTTAGTAGCTTTGGATAGCCTTACTCTACACTGAAATGTATCATTAAACTCAATAACATAGGTGAGAGACAATGTTCCCGAGCTTTACAGGTTCATAACACTGTTTACTTAGTTGTTTGTCCATGTTCCCAACGTTTCTACCTGGACAAGAAGTCCTAAAGTTGGAAACTACAAGAAAACATCAGTAATTCTGGGAAAATGACAATAAATAGATGAGAACTCATATAGACCATGTAAAAAACACTACTCCAACTGAGTTGTTCATGTAGAAAAGGTATCTTAGATCCAGGAATTCCTTAATTCGCGTTTAGAGCACATTAAACAGTGTATGAATCCTATGTTGTTTCCTTAAAGTAGCCTAGAATGGTAAATGTGTGGAATACAAGGCAGAATACACTTGAAATAGAGATATAAACACAGTTATCAGCTGAAGAAAGAATTACACTTCACTGAAATGTATCATTAAACTCTATAACATAGGTGAGAGACAATTTTCACGAGCTTTTCAGGTTCATAAAAGTGTTTAAGTAGTTGTTTGTCCATGTTCCCAATGTTTATACCAGGACAAGAAGGCCGAATGTTAGAAACTACAAGAAAACATCAGTAATTCTGGGAAAATGACAATAAATAGATGAGAACTCATATAGACCATGTACAAAACACTTCTCCAACTGAGTTGTTCATGTAGAAAAGGTATCTTAGATCCAGGAATTCCTTAATTCGCGTTTAGAGCACATTAAACAGTGTATGAATACTATGTTGTTTCCTTAAAGTAGCCTAGAATGGGAAATTTGTGAAATACAAGGGAGAATACACATGAAATAGAGATATAAACACATTTAGCAGCTGTGGAAAGCCTTACACTTCACTGAAATGTATCATTAAACTCTTTTACATAGGTGAGAGACTAAATTCACGAGCTTTTAAGGTTCATAACAGTGTTTAGGTAGTTGTTTGTCCATGTTCCCAATGTTTATTCCTGGACAAGAAGGCCGAATGTTAGAAACTACAAGAAAACATCAGTAATTCTGAGAAAATGACAATACATAGATGAGAACTTGAATAGAACATGTACAAAACACTTCTCCAACTGAGTTGTTCATGTAAAAAAGATATCTTAGGTCCAGGAATTCCTTAATTCGTGTTTAGAGCACATTAAACAGTGTATGAATCCTATGTTGTTTTCTTAAAGTAGCCTAAAATTGGAAATTTGTGAAATACAAGGGAGAATTCACTTGAAATAGAGATATAAACACATTTAGCAGCTCTGGAAAGCCTTACACTTCACTGAAATGTATTATTAAACTCTTTGACATAGGTGAGAGACAAACTTCACGAGCTTTTCAGGTTCATAACAGTGTTTAGGTAGTTGTTTGTCCATGTTCCCAATGTTTATACCTGGACAAGAAGGCCGAATGTTAGCAACTACAAGAAAACTTCAGTAATTCTGGGAAAATGACAATAAATAGATGAGAACTCATATAGACCATGTAAAAAACACTTCTCCAACTGAGTTGTTCATGTAGAAAAGGTATCTTAGATCCAGGAATTCCTTTATTCGCGTTTAGAGCACATTAAACAGTGTATGAATCCTATGTTGTTTCCTTAAAGTAGCCTAGAATGGGAAATGTGTGGAATACAAGGCAGAATACACTTGAAATAGAGATATAAACACATTTAGCAGCTGTGGAAATCCTTACACTTCACTGAAATGTATCATTAAACTCTTTTACATAGGTGAGAGAAAATGTTCCCGAGCTTTTCAGGTTCATAAAAATGTTTTAGTAGTTGTTTGTCCATGTTCCCAATGTTTATACCTGGACAAGAAGGCCGAATGTTAGAAACTACAAGAAAACATCAGTAATTCTGGGAAAATGACAATAAATAGAATAGAACTTGCATAGAACATGTACAAAACACTTCTCCAACTGAGTTGTTCATGTAAAAAAGGTATCTTAGATCCAGGAATTCCATAATTCGCGTTTAGAGCACATTAAACAGTGTATGAATCATATGTTGTTTCCTTAAAGTAGCCTAGAATGGTAAATGTGTGGAATACAAGGCAGAATACACTTGAAATAGAGATATAAACACATTTAGCAGCTGTGGAAATCCTTACACTTCACTGAAATGTATCATTAAACTCTTATACATAGGTGAGAGAAAATGTTCCCGAGCTTTTCAGGTTCATAAAAGTGTTTAAGTAGTTGTTTGTCCATGTTCCCAATGTTTATACCAGGACAAGAAGGCCGAATGTTAGAAACTACAAGAAAACATCAGTAATTCTGGGAAAATCACAATAAATAGATGAGAACTTGCATAGAACATGTACAAAACACTTCTCCAACTGAGTTGTTCCTGTAGAAAAGATATCTTAGGTCCAGGAATTCCTTAATTCGAGTTTAGAGCACATTAAACAGTCTATGAATCCTATGTTGTTTCCTTAAAGTACCTAGAATGGTAAATGTGTGAAATACAAGGCAGAATACACTTGAAATAGAGATATAAACACATATAGCAGCTGTGGAAAGCCTTACACTTCATTGAAATGTATCATTAAACTCTTTGACATAGGTGAGAGACAAAATTCACGAGCTTTTCAGGTTCATAACAGTGTTTAGGTAGTTGTTTGTCCATGTTCCCAATGTTTATACCTGGACAAGAAGGCCTAATGTTAGAAACTACAAGAAAACATCAGTAATTCTGGGAAAATGACAATAAATAGATGAGAACTCATATAGACCAAGTATAAAACACTTCTCCAACTGAGTTGTTCATGTAGAAAAGGTATCTTAGATCCAGGAATTCCTTAATTCGCGTTTAGAGCACATTAAACAGTGTATGAATCATATGTTGTTTCCTTAAAGTAGCCTAGAATGGTAAATGTGTGGAATACAAGGCAGAATACACTTGAAATAGAGATATAAACACATTTAGCAGCTGTGGAAATCCTTACACTTCACTGAAATGTATCATTAATCTCTTTTACATAGGTGAGAGAAAATGTTCCCGAGCTTTTCAGGTTCATAAAAGTGTTTTAGTAGTTGTTTGTCCATGTTCCCAATGTTTATACCTGGACAAGAAGGCCGAAAGTTAGAAACTACAAGAAAACATCAGTAATTCTGGGAAAATGACAATAAATAGATGAGAACTTTCATAGAACATGTACAAAACACTACTCCAACTGAGTTGTTCCTGTAGAAAAGATATCTTAGGACCAGGAATTCCTTAATTCGCGTTTAGAGCACATTAAACATTGTATGAATCCTATGTTGTTTCCTGTAAGTTGCCTAGAATGGTAAACGTGTGAAATGCAAGGCAGAATACACTTGAAATAGAGATATAAACACATTTAGCAGCTGTGCAAAGCCTTACACTTCACTGAAATGTATCATTAAACTCTTTGACATAGGTGAGAGACAAAATTCACGAGCTTTTCAGGTTCATAACAGTGTTTAGGTAGTTGTTTGTCCATGTTCCCAATGTTTATACCTGGACAAGAAGGCCGAATGTTAGAAACTACAAGAAAACATGAGTAATTCTGAGAAAATGACAATAAATAGATGAGAACTTGCATAGAACATGTACAAAACACTTCTCCAACTGAGTTGTTCCTGTAGAAAAGATATCTTAGGTCCAGGAATTCCTTAATTCAGGTTTAGAGCACATTAAACTGTCTATGAATCCTATGTTGTTTCCTTAAAGTAACTAGAATGGTAAATGTGTGAAATACAAGGCAGAATACACTTGGAATAGAGATATAAACACATTTAGCAGCTGTGGAAAGCCTTACACTTCACTGAAATGTATCATTAAACTCTTTTACATAGGTGAGAGACAAACTTCACGAGCTTTTCAGGTTCATAACAGTGTTTAGGTAGTTGTTTGTCCATGTTCCCAATGTTTATACCTGGACAAGAAGGCCGAATGTTAGAAACTACAAGAAAACATCAGTAATTCTGGGAAAATGACAATAAATAGATGAGAACTTGCATACAACATGTACAAAACACTTCTCCAACTGATTTGTTCATGTAAAAAAGATATCTTAGGTCCAGGAATTCCTTAATTCGTGTTTAGAGCACATTAAACAGTGTATGAATCCTATGTTGTTTTCTTAAAGTAGCCTAGAATTGGAAATTTGTGAAATACAAGGGAGAATTCACTTGAAATAGAGATATAAACACATTTAGCAGCTGTGGAAAGCCTTACACTTCACTGAAATGTATCATTAAACTCTTTGACATAGGTGAGAGACAAACTTCACGAGCTTTTCAGGTTCATAACAGTGTTTAGGTAGTTGTTTGTCCATGTTCCCAATGTTTATACCTGGACAAGAAGGCCGAATGTTAGAAACTATAAGAAAACATCAGTAATTCTGGGTAAATGACAATAAATAGATGAGAACTTGCATAGAACATGTACAAAACACTTCTCCAACTGAGTTGTTCATGTAAAAAAGGTATCTTAGATCCAGGAATTCCTTTATTCGCGTTTAGAGCACATTAAACAGTGTATGAATCCTATGTTGTTTCCTTAAAGTAGCCTAGAATGGTAAATGTGTGGAATACAAGGCAGAATAAACTTGAAATAGAGATATAAACACATTTAGCAGCTGTGGAAAGCCTTACACTTCACTGAAATGTATCATTAAACTCAATAACATAGGTGAGAGACAATGTTCCCGAGCTTTACAGGTTCATAACACTGTTTACTTAGTTGTTTGTCCATGTTCCCAACGTTTCTACCTGGACAAGAAGTCCTAAAGTTAGAAACTACAAGAAAACATCAGTAATTCTGGGAAAATGACAATAAATAGATGAGAACTCATATAGATCATGTATAAAACACTTCTCCAACTGAGTTGTTCTCGTAGAAAAGGTATCTTAGATCCAGGAATTCCTTAATTCGCGTTTAGAGCACATTAAACAGTGTATGAATCCTATGTTGTTTTATTAAAGTACCTAGAATGGTAAATGTGTGAAATACAAGGCAGAATACAATTGAAATAGAGATATAAACACGGTTATCAGCTGAAGAAAGAATTACACTTAACTGAAATGTATCATTAAACTCTATAACATAGGTGAGAGACAATTTTCACGAGCTTTTCAGGTTCATAAAAGTGTTTAAGTAGTTGTTTGTCCATGTTCCCAATGTTTATAGCAGGACAAGAAGGCCGAATGTTAGAAACTACAAGAAAACATCAGTAATTCTGGGAAAATGACAATAAATAGATGAGAACTCATATAGACCATGTACAAAACACTTCTCCAACTGAGTTGTTCATGTAGAAAAGGTATCTTAGATCCAGGAATTCCTTAATTCGCGTTTAGAGCACATTAAACAGTGTATGAATACTATGTTGTTTCCTTAAAGTAGCCTAGAATGGGAAATTTGTGAAATACAAGGGAGAATACACTTGAAATAGAGATATAAACACATTTAGCAGCTGTGGAAAGCCTTACACTTCACTGAAATGTATCATTAAACTCTTTTACATAGGTGAGAGACTAAATTCACGAGCTTTTAAGGTTCATAACAGTGTTTAGGTAGTTGTTTGTCCATGTTCCCAATGTTTATACCTGGACAAGAAGGCCGAATGTTAGAAACTACAAGAAAACATCAGTAATTCTGAGAAAATGACAATACAAAGATGAGAACTTGCATAGAACATGTACAAAACACTTCTCCAACTGAGTTGTTCATGTAAAAAAGATATCTTAGGTCCAGGAATTCCTTAATTCGTGTTTAGAGCACATTAAACAGTGTATGAATCCTATGTTGTTTTCTTAAAGTAGCCTAGAATTGGAAATTTGTGAAATACAAGGGAGAATTCACTTGAAATAGAGATATAAATACATTTAGCAGCTGTGGAAAGCCTTACACTTCACTGAAATGTATCATTAAACTCTTTGACATAGGTGAGAGACAAACTTCACGAGCTTTTCAGGTTCATAACAGTGTTTAGGTAGTTGTTTGTCCATGTTCCCAATGTTTATACCTGGACAAGAAGGCCGAATGTTAGAAACTACAAGAAAACTTCAGTAATTCTGGGAAAATGACAATAAATAGATGAGAACTCATATAGACCATGTAAAAAACACTTCTCCAACTGAGTTGTTCATGTAGAAAAGGTATCTTAGATCCAGGAATTCCTTAATTCGCGTTTAGAGCAAATTAAACAGTGTATGAATCCTATGTTGTTTCCTTAAAGTAGCCTAGAATGGTAAATGTGTGGAATACAAGGCAGAATACACTTGAAATAGAGATATAAACACATTTAGCAGCTGTGGAAATCCTTACACTTCACTGAAATGTATCATTAAACTCTTTTACATAGGTGAGAGAAAATGTTCCCGAGCTTTTCAGGTTCATAAAAATGTTTTAGTAGTTGTTTGTCAATGTTCCCAATGTTTATACCTGGACAAGAAGGCCGAATGTTAGAAACTACAAGAAAACATCAGTAATTCTGGGAAAATGACAATAAATAGAATAGAACTTGCATAGAACATGTACAAAACACTTCTCCAACTGAGTTCTTCATGTAAAAAAGGTATCTTAGATCCAGGAATTCCTTAATTCGCGTTTAGAGCACATTAAACAGTGTATGAATCATACGTTGTTTCCTTAAAGTAGCCTAGAATGGGAAATTTGTGAAATACAAGGCAGAATACACTTGAAATAGAGATATAAACACATTTAGCAGCTGTGGAAAGCCTTACACTTCACTGAAATGTATCATTAAACTCTTTTACATAGGTGAGAGACTAAATTCACGAGCTTTTAAGGTTCATAACAGTGTTTAGGTAGTTGTTTGTCCATGTTCCCAATGTTTATACCTGGACAAGAAGGCCGAATGTTAGAAACTACAAGAAAACATCAGTAATTCTGAGAAAATGACAATACATAGATGAGAACTTGCATAGAACATGTACAAAACACTTCTCAAACTGAGTTGTTCATGTAAAAAAGATATCTTAGGTCCAGGAATTCCTTAATTCGTGTTTAGAGCACATTAAACAGTGTATGTATCCTATGTTGTTTTCTTAAAGTAGCCTAGAATTGGAAATTTGTGAAATACAAGGGAGAATTCACTTGAAATAGAGATATAAACACATTTAGCAGCTGTGGAAAGCCTTACACTTCACTGAAATGTATCATTAAACTCTTTGACATAGGTGAGAGACAAACTTCACGAGCTTTTCAGGTTCATAACAATGTTTAGGTAGTTGTTTGTCCATGTTCCCAATGTTTATACCTGGACAAGAAGGCCGAATGTTAGAAACTACAAGAAAACTTCAGTAATTCTGGGAAAATGACAATAAATAGATGAGAACTCATATAGACCATGTAAAAAACACTTCTCCAACTGAGTTGTTCATGTAGAAAAGGTATCTTAGATCCAGGAATTCCTTAATTCGCGTTTAGAGCACATTAAACAGTGTATGAATCCTATGTTGTTTCCTTAAAGTAGCCTAGAATGGTAAATGTGTGGAATACAAGGCAGAATACACTTGAAATAGAGATATAAACACATTTAGGAGCTGTGCAAAGCCTTACACTTCACTGAAATGTATCATTAAACTCTTTTACATAGGTGAGAGACAAAATTCACGAGCTTTTCAGGTTCATAACAGTGTTTAGGTAGTTGTTTGTCCATGTTCCCAATGTTGATACCTGGACAAGAAGGCCGAATGTTAGAAACTACAAGAAAACATGAGTAATTCTGAGAAAATGACAATAAATAGATGAGAACTTGCATAGAACATGTACAAAACACTTCTCCAACTGAGTTGTTCCTGTAGAAAAGATATCTTAGGTCCAGGAATTCCTTAATTCAGGTTTAGAGCACATTAAACTGTCTATGAATCCTATGTTGTTTCCTTAAAGTAGCCTAGAATGGTAAATGTGTGGAATACAAGGCAGAATACACTTGAAATAGAGATATAAACACATTTAGGAGCTGTGCAAAGCCTTACACTTCACTGAAATGTATCATTAAACTCTTTTACATAGGTGAGAGACAAAATTCACGAGCTTTTCAGGTTCATAACAGTGTTTAGGTAGTTGTTTGTCCATGTTCCCAAAGTTTATACCTGGACAAGGAGGCCGAATATTAGAAACTACAAGAAAACATGAGTAATTCTGAGAAAATGACAATAAATAGATGAGAACTTGCATAGAACATGTACAAAACACTTCTCCAACTGAGTTGTTCCTGTAGAAAAGATATCTTAGGTCCAGGAATTCCTTAATTCAGGTTTAGAGCACATTAAACTGTCTATGAATTCTATGTTGTTTCCTTAAAGTAACTAGAATGGTAAATGTGTGAAATACGAGGCAGAATACACTTGGAATAGAGATATAAACACATTTAGAAGCTGTGGAAAGACTTACACTTCACTGAAATGTATCATTAAACTCTTTTACATAGGTGAGAGACAAACTTCCCGAGCTTTTCAGGTTCATAACAGTGTTTAGGTAGTTGTTTTTCCATGTTCCCAATGTTTATACCTGGACAAGAAGGCCGAATGTTAGAAACTACAAGAAAACATCAGTAATTCTGGGAAAATGACAATAAATAGATGAGAACTTGCATACAACATGTACAAAACACTTCTCCAACTGATTTGTTCATGTAAAAAAGATATCTTAGGTCCAGGAATTCCTTAATTCACGTTTAGAGCACATTAAACAGTGTATGAATCCTATGTTGTTTTCTTAAAGTAGCCTAGAATTGGAAATTTGTGAAATACAAGGGAGAATTCACTTGAAATAGAGATATAAACACATTTAGCAGCTGTGGAAAGCCTTACACTTCACTGAAATGTATCATTAAACTCTTTGACATAGGTGAGAGACAAACTTCACGAGCTTTTCAGGTTCATAACAGTGTTTAGGTAGTTGTTTGTCCCTGTTCCCAATGTTTATACCTGGACAAGAAGGCCGAATGTTAGAAACTATAAGAAAACATCAGTAATTCTGGGTAAATGACAATAAATAGATGAGAAATTGCATAGAACATGTACAAAACACTTCTCCAACTGAGTTGTTCCTGTAGAAAAGATATCTTAGGTCCAGGAATTCCTTAATTGGCGTTTAGAGCACATTAAACAGTGTATGAATCCTATGTTGTTTCCTTAAAGTAGCCTAGAATGGTAAATGTGTGGAATACAAGGCAGAATACACTTGAAATAGAGATATAAACACATTTAGCAGCTGTGGAAATCATTACACTTCACTGAAATGTATCATTAAACTCTTTTACATAGGTGAGAGAAAATGTTCCCGAGCTTTTCAGGTTCATAAAAGTGTTTTAGTTGTTGTTTGTCCATGTTCCCAATGTTTATACCTGGACAAGAAGGCCGAATGTTAGAAACTACAAGAAAACATCAGTAATACTGGGAAAATGACAATAAAAAGAATAGAACTTGCATAGAACATGTACAAAACACTTTTCCAACCGAGTTGTTCATGTAAAAAAGGTATCTTAGATCCAGGAATTCCTTTATTCGCGTTTAGAGCACATTAAACAGTGTATGAATCATATGTTGTTTCCTTAAATTAGCCTAGAATGGTAAATGTGTGGAATACAAGGCAGAATACACTTGAAATAGAGATATAAACACATTTAGCAGCTGTGGAAATCCTCACTGAAATGTATCATTAAACTCTTTTACATAGGTGAGAGAAAATATTCCTGAGCTTTTCAGGTTCATAAAAGTGTTTAAGCAGTTGTCTGTCAATGTTCCCAACGTTTATACCTGGACAAGAAGGCCGAATGTTAGAAACTACAAGAAAACATGAGTAATTCTGAGAAAATGAAAATAAATAGATGAGAACTTGCATAGAACATGTACAAAACACTTCTCCAACTGAGTTGTTCATGTAAAAAAGGTATCTTAGATCCAGGAATTCCTTTATTCGCGTTTAGAGCACATTAAACAGTGTATGAATCCTATGTTGTTTCCTTAAAGTAGCCTAGAATGGTAAATGTGTGGAATACAAGGCAGAACAAACTTGAAATAGAGATATAAACACATTTAGCAGCTGTGGAAAGCCTTACACTTCACTGAAATGTATCATTAAACTCTATTACATTGGTGAGAGCAAATGTTCCCGGGCTTTTCAGGTTCATAAAAGTGTTAGGTAGTTGTTTGTCCATGTTCCCAATGTTTATACCTGGACAAGAAGGCCGAATGTTAGAAAATACAAGAAAACATCAGTAATTCTGGAAAAATGACAATAAATAGATGAGAACTTGCATAGAATATGTACAAAACACTTCTCCAACAGAGTTGTTCCTGTAGAAAAGATATCTTAGGTCCAGGAATTCCTTAAGTCGCGTTTAGAGCACATTAAACAGTGTATGAATCCTATGTTGTTTCCTTAAAGTAGCCTAGAATTGGAAATTTGTGAAATACAAGGGAGAATGCACTTGAAATAGAGATATAAACACATTTAGCAGCTCTGGAAAGCCTTACACTTCACTGAAATGTATCATTAAACTCTTTGACATAGGTGAGAGACAAACTTCACGAGCTTTTCAGGTTCATAACAGTGTTTAGGTAGTTGTTTGTCCATTTTCCCAATGTTTATACCTGGACAAGAAGGCCGAATGTTAGAAACTACAAGAAAACATCAGTAATTCTGAGAAAATGACAATTAATAGATGAGAACTCATATAGACCATGTATAAAACACTTCTCCAACTGAGTTGTTCCTGTAGAAAAGATATCTTAGGTCCAGGAATTCCTAAATTCGGGTTTCGAGCACATTAAACAGTGTATGAATCCTATGTTGTTTCCTTGAAGTACCTAGAATGGTAAATGTGTGAAAAAGAAGGCAGAATACACTTGAAATAGATATATAAACAGATTTAGTAGCTTTGGATAGCCTTACTCTACACTGAAATGTATCATTAAACTCAATAACATAGGTGAGAGACAATGTTCCCGAGCTTTACAGGTTCATAACACTGTTTACTTAGTTGTTTGTCCATGTTCCCAACGTTTCTACCTGGACAAGAAGTCCTAAAGTTGGAAACTACAAGAAAACATCAGTAATTCTGGGAAAATGACAATAAATAGATGAGAACTCATATAGACCATGTAAAAAACACTACTCCAACTGAGTTGTTCATGTAGAAAAGGTATCTTAGATCCAGGAATTCCTTAATTCGCGTTTAGAGCACATTAAACAGTGTATGAATCCTATGTTGTTTCCTTAAAGTAGCCTAGAATGGTAAATGTGTGGAATACAAGGCAGAATACACTTGAAATAGAGATATAAACACAGTTATCAGCTGAAGAAAGAATTACACTTCACTGAAATGTATCATTAAACTCTATAACATAGGTGAGAGACAATTTTCACGAGCTTTTCAGGTTCATAAAAGTGTTTAAGTAGTTGTTTGTCCATGTTCCCAATGTTTATACCAGGACAAGAAGGCCGAATGTTAGAAACTACAAGAAAACATCAGTAATTCTGGGAAAATGACAATAAATAGATGAGAACTCATATAGACCATGTACAAAACACTTCTCCAACTGAGTTGTTCATGTAGAAAAGGTATCTTAGATCCAGGAATTCCTTAATTCGCGTTTAGAGCACATTAAACAGTGTATGAATACTATGTTGTTTCCTTAAAGTAGCCTAGAATGGGAAATTTGTGAAATACAAGGGAGAATACACATGAAATAGAGATATAAACACATTTAGCAGCTGTGGAAAGCCTTACACTTCACTGAAATGTATCATTAAACTCTTTTACATAGGTGAGAGACTAAATTCACGAGCTTTTAAGGTTCATAACAGTGTTTAGGTAGTTGTTTGTCCATGTTCCCAATGTTTATTCCTGGACAAGAAGGCCGAATGTTAGAAACTACAAGAAAACATCAGTAATTCTGAGAAAATGACAATACATAGATGAGAACTTGCATAGAACATGTACAAAACACTTCTCCAACTGAGTTGTTCATGTAAAAAAGATATCTTAGGTCCAGGAATTCCTTAATTCGTGTTTAGAGCACATTAAACAGTGTATGAATCCTATGTTGTTTTCTTAAAGTAGCCTAAAATTGGAAATTTGTGAAATACAAGGGAGAATTCACTTGAAATAGAGATATAAACACATTTAGCAGCTCTGGAAAGCCTTACACTTCACTGAAATGTATTATTAAACTCTTTGACATAGGTGAGAGACAAACTTCACGAGCTTTTCAGGTTCATAACAGTGTTTAGGTAGTTGTTTGTCCATGTTCCCAATGTTTATACCTGGACAAGAAGGCCGAATGTTAGCAACTACAAGAAAACTTCAGTAATTCTGGGAAAATGACAATAAATAGATGAGAACTCATATAGACCATGTAAAAAACACTTCTCCAACTGAGTTGTTCATGTAGAAAAGGTATCTTAGATCCAGGAATTCCTTTATTCGCGTTTAGAGCACATTAAACAGTGTATGAATCCTATGTTGTTTCCTTAAAGTAGCCTAGAATGGGAAATGTGTGGAATACAAGGCAGAATACACTTGAAATAGAGATATAAACACATTTAGCAGCTGTGGAAATCCTTACACTTCACTGAAATGTATCATTAAACTCTTTTACATAGGTGAGAGAAAATGTTCCCGAGCTTTTCAGGTTCATAAAAATGTTTTAGTAGTTGTTTGTCCATGTTCCCAATGTTTATACCTGGACAAGAAGGCCGAATGTTAGAAACTACAAGAAAACATCAGTAATTCTGGGAAAATGACAATAAATAGAATAGAACTTGCATAGAACATGTACAAAACACTTCTCCAACTGAGTTGTTCATGTAAAAAAGGTATCTTAGATCCAGGAATTCCATAATTCGCGTTTAGAGCACATTAAACAGTGTATGAATCATATGTTGTTTCCTTAAAGTAGCCTAGAATGGTAAATGTGTGGAATACAAGGCAGAATACACTTGAAATAGAGATATAAACACATTTAGCAGCTGTGGAAATCCTTACACTTCACTGAAATGTATCATTAAACTCTTTTACATAGGTGAGAGAAAATGTTCCCGAGCTTTTCAGGTTCATAAAAGTGTTTAAGTAGTTGTTTGTCCATGTTCCCAATGTTTATACCAGGACAAGAAGGCCGAATGTTAGAAACTACAAGAAAACATCAGTAATTCTGGGAAAATCACAATAAATAGATGAGAACTTGCATAGAACATGTACAAAACACTTCTCCAACTGAGTTGTTCCTGTAGAAAAGATATCTTAGGTCCAGGAATTCCTTAATTCGAGTTTAGAGCACATTAAACAGTCTATGAATCCTATGTTGTTTCCTTAAAGTACCTAGAATGGTAAATGTGTGAAATACAAGGCAGAATACACTTGAAATAGAGATATAAACACATATAGCAGCTGTGGAAAGCCTTACACTTCATTGAAATGTATCATTAAACTCTTTGACATAGGTGAGAGACAAAATTCACGAGCTTTTCAGGTTCATAACAGTGTTTAGGTAGTTGTTTGTCCATGTTCCCAATGTTTATACCTGGACAAGAAGGCCTAATGTTAGAAACTACAAGAAAACATCAGTAATTCTGGGAAAATGACAATAAATAGATGAGAACTCATATAGACCAAGTATAAAACACTTCTCCAACTGAGTTGTTCATGTAGAAAAGGTATCTTAGATCCAGGAATTCCTTAATTCGCGTTTAGAGCACATTAAACAGTGTATGAATACTATGTTGTTTCCTTAAAGTAGCCTAGAATGGTAAATGTGTGGAATACAAGGCAGAATACACTTGAAATAGAGATATAAACACATTTAGCAGCTGTGGAAATCCTTACACTTCACTGAAATGTATCATTAATCTCTTTTACATAGGTGAGAGAAAATGTTCCCGAGCTTTTCAGGTTCATAAAAGTGTTTTAGTAGTTGTTTGTCCATGTTCCCAATGTTTATACCTGGACAAGAAGGCCGAAAGTTAGAAACTACAAGAAAACATCAGTAATTCTGGGAAAATGACAATAAATAGATGAGAACTTTCATAGAACATGTACAAAACACTACTCCAACTGAGTTGTTCCTGTAGAAAAGATATCTTAGGACCAGGAATTCCTTAATTCGCGTTTAGAGCACATTAAACATTGTATGAATCCTATGTTGTTTCCTGTAAGTTGCCTAGAATGGTAAACGTGTGAAATGCAAGGCAGAATACACTTGAAATAGAGATATAAACACATTTAGCAGCTGTGCAAAGCCTTACACTTCACTGAAATGTATCATTAAACTCTTTGACATAGGTGAGAGACAAAATTCACGAGCTTTTCAGGTTCATAACAGTGTTTAGGTAGTTGTTTGTCCATGTTCCCAATGTTTATACCTGGACAAGAAGGCCGAATGTTAGAAACTACAAGAAAACATGAGTAATTCTGAGAAAATGACAATAAATAGATGAGAACTTGCATAGAACATGTACAAAACACTTCTCCAACTGAGTTGTTCCTGTAGAAAAGATATCTTAGGTCCAGGAATTCCTTAATTCAGGTTTAGAGCACATTAAACTGTCTATGAATCCTATGTTGTTTCCTTAAAGTAACTAGAATGGTAAATGTGTGAAATACAAGGCAGAATACACTTGGAATAGAGATATAAACACATTTAGCAGCTGTGGAAAGCCTTACACTTCACTGAAATGTATCATTAAACTCTTTTACATAGGTGAGAGACAAACTTCACGAGCTTTTCAGGTTCATAACAGTGTTTAGGTAGTTGTTTGTCCATGTTCCCAATGTTTATACCTGGACAAGAAGGCCGAATGTTAGAAACTACAAGAAAACATCAGTAATTCTGGGAAAATGACAATAAATAGATGAGAACTTGCATACAACATGTACAAAACACTTCTCCAACTGATTTGTTCATGTAAAAAAGATATCTTAGGACCAGGAATTCCTTAATTCGCGTTTAGAGCACATTAAACATTGTATGAATCCTATGTTGTTTCCTGTAAGTTGCCTAGAATGGTAAATGTGTGGAATACAAGGCAGAATACACTTGAAATAGAGATATAAACACATTTAGCAGCTGTGGAAATCCTTACACTTCACTGAAATGTATCATTAAACTCTTTTACATAGGTGAGAGAAAATGTTCCCGAGCTTTTCAGGTTCATAAAAATGTTTTAGTAGTTGTTTGTCAATGTTCCCAATGTTTATACCTGGACAAGAAGGCCGAATGTTAGAAACTACAAGAAAACATCAGTAATTCTGGGAAAATGACAATAAATAGAATAGAACTTGCATAGAACATGTACAAAACACTTCTCCAACTGAGTTCTTCATGTAAAAAAGGTATCTTAGATCCAGGAATTCCTTAATTCGCGTTTAGAGCACATTAAACAGTGTATGAATCATACGTTGTTTCCTTAAAGTAGCCTAGAATGGGAAATTTGTGAAATACAAGGCAGAATACACTTGAAATAGAGATATAAACACATTTAGCAGCTGTGGAAAGCCTTACACTTCACTGAAATGTATCATTAAACTCTTTTACATAGGTGAGAGACTAAATTCACGAGCTTTTAAGGTTCATAACAGTGTTTAGGTAGTTGTTTGTCCATGTTCCCAATGTTTATACCTGGACAAGAAGGCCGAATGTTAGAAACTACAAGAAAACATCAGTAATTCTGAGAAAATGACAATACATAGATGAGAACTTGCATAGAACATGTACAAAACACTTCTCAAACTGAGTTGTTCATGTAAAAAAGATATCTTAGGTCCAGGAATTCCTTAATTCGTGTTTAGAGCACATTAAACAGTGTATGTATCCTATGTTGTTTTCTTAAAGTAGCCTAGAATTGGAAATTTGTGAAATACAAGGGAGAATTCACTTGAAATAGAGATATAAACACATTTAGCAGCTGTGGAAAGCCTTACACTTCACTGAAATGTATCATTAAACTCTTTGACATAGGTGAGAGACAAACTTCACGAGCTTTTCAGGTTCATAACAATGTTTAGGTAGTTGTTTGTCCATGTTCCCAATGTTTATACCTGGACAAGAAGGCCGAATGTTAGAAACTACAAGAAAACTTCAGTAATTCTGGGAAAATGACAATAAATAGATGAGAACTCATATAGACCATGTAAAAAACACTTCTCCAACTGAGTTGTTCATGTAGAAAAGGTATCTTAGATCCAGGAATTCCTTAATTCGCGTTTAGAGCACATTAAACAGTGTATGAATCCTATGTTGTTTCCTTAAAGTAGCCTAGAATGGTAAATGTGTGGAATACAAGGCAGAATACACTTGAAATAGAGATATAAACACATTTAGCAGCTGTGGAAATCCTTACACTTCACTGAAATGTATCATTAAACTCTTTTACATAGGTGAGAGAAAATGTTCCCGAGCTTTTCAGGTTCATAAAAATGTTTTAGTAGTTGTTTGTCCATGTTCCCAATGTTTATACCTGGACAAGAAGGCCGAATGTTAGAAACTACAAGAAAACATCAGTAATTCTGGGAAAATGACAATAAATAGAATAGAACCTGCATAGAACATGTACAAAACACTTCTCCAACTGAGTTGTTCATGTAAAAAAGGTATCTTAGATCCAGGAATTCCTTAATTCGCGTTTAGAGCACATTAAACAGTGTATGAATCCTATGTTGTTTCCTGTAAGTTGCCTAGAATGGTAAACATGTGAAATACAAGGCAGAATACACTTGAAATAGAGATATAAACACATTTAGCAGCTGTGGAAAGCCTTACACTTCACTGAAATGTATCATTAAACTCTTTGACATAGGTGAGAGAAAATGTTCCCGAGCTTTTCAGGTTCATAACATTGTTTAGGTAGTTGTTTGTCCATGTTCCCAATGTTTATACCTGGACAAGAAGCCCGAATGTTAGAAACTACAAGAAAACATCAGTAATTCTGGGAAAATGACAATAAATAGATGTGAACTTGCATAGAACATGTACAAAACACTTCTCCAACTGAGTTGTTCCTGTAGAAAAGATATCTTAGGACCAGGAATTCCTTAATATGAGTTTAGAGCACATTAAACAGTGTATGAATCATATGTTGTTTCCTTAAAGTAGCCTAGAATGGTAAATTTGTGGAATACAAGGCAGAATACACTTGAAATAGAGATATAAACACATTTAGCAGCTGTGGAAATCCTTACACTTCACTGAAATGTATCATTAAAATCTTTTACATAGGTGAGAGAAAATGTTCCCGAGCTTTTCAGGTTCATAAAAGTGTTTTAGTAGTTGTTTGTCCATGTTCCCAATGTTTATATCTGGACAAGAAGCCCGAATGTTAGAAACTACAAGAAAACATCAGTAATTCTGGGAAAATGACAATAAATAGATGAGAACTTGCATAGAACATGTACAAAACACTTCTCCAACTGAGTTGTTCCTGTAGAAAAGATATCTTAGGACCAGGAATTCCTTAATTCGCGTTTAGAGCACATTAAACAGTGTATGAATCCTATGTTGTTTCCTGTAAGTTGCCTAGAATGGTAAACATGTGAAATACAAGGCAGAATACACTTGAAATAGAGATATAAACACATTTAGCAGCTGTGGAAAGCCTTACACTTCACTGAAATGTATCATTAAACTCTTTGACATAGGTGAGAGACAAACTTCACGAGCTTTTCAGGTTCATAACAGTGTTTATGTAGTTGTTTGTCCATGTTCCCAATGTTTATACCTGGACAAGAAGCCCGAATGTTAGAAACTACAAGAAAACATCAGTAATTCTGGGAAAATGACAATAAATAGATGAGAACTTGCATAGAACATGTACAAAACACTTCTCCAACTGAGTTGTTCCTGTAGAAAAGATATCTTAGGACCAGGAATTCCTTAATTCGCGTTTAGAGCACATTAAACAGTGTATGAATCCTATGTTGTTTTCTTAAAGTAGCCTAGAATTGGAAATTTGTGAAATACAAGGGAGAATTCACTTGAAATAGAGATAAAAACACATTTAGCAGCTGTGGAAAGCCTTACACTTCACTGAAATGTATCATTAAACTCTTTGACATAGGTGAGAGACAAACTTCACGAGCTTTTCAGGTTCATAACAGTGTTTAGGTAGTTGTTTGTCCATGTTCCCAATGTTTATACCTGGACAAGAAGCCCGAATGTTAGAAACTACAAGAAAACATCAGTAATTCTGGGAAAATGACAATAAATAGATGAGAACTTGCATAGAACATGTACAAAACACTTCTTCAACTGAGTTGTTCCTGTAGAAAAGATATCTTAGGACCAGGAATTCCTTAATTCGCGTTTAGAGCACATTAAACAGTGTATGAATCCTATGTTGTTTCCTGTAAGTTGCCTAGAATGGTAAACGTGTGAAATACAAGGCAGAATACACATGAAATAGAGATATAAACACATTTAGCAGCTGTGGAAAGCCTTACACTTCACTGAAATGTATCATTAAACTCTTTTACATAGGTGAGAGACAAAATTCACGAGCTTTTCAGATTCATAACAGTGTTTAGGTTGTTGTTTGTCCATGTTCCCAATGTTTATACCTGGACAAGAAGGCCGAATGTTAAAAACTACAAGAAAACATGAGTAATTCTGAGAAAATGTCAATAAATAGAATAGAACTTGCATAGAACATGTACAAAACACTTCTCCAACTGACTTGTTCCTGTAGAAAAGATATCTTAGGTCCAGAAATTCCTTAATTCGAGTTTAGAGGACATTAAACAGTCTATGAATCCTATGTTGTTTCCTTAAAGTACCTAGAATGGTAAATGTGTGAAATACAAGGCAGAATACACTTGAAATAGAGATATAAACACATTTAGCAGCTTTGGATAGCCTCACACTACACTGAAATGTATCATTAAACTCTATAACATAGGTGAGAGACAATGTCCCGAGCTTTTCAGGTTCATAACAGTGTTTAGGTAATTGTTTGTCAATGTTCCCAACGTTTATACCTGGACAAGAAGGCCTAACGTT
>CAVNZX010000025.1:0-39100 GCA_963693515.1 Pipistrellus nathusii
ACCATTCACATGAATCTCCTTAAAGAAACAACATAGGATTCATACACTGTTTAATGTGCTCTAAACTCGAATTAAGGAATTCCTGGATCTAAAATACCTTTTCTACATGAACATCTCAGTTGGAGAAGTGTTTTGTACATTTGCTATTTGAGTTCTCATCTATTTATTGTCGTTTTCCCAGAATTACTGATGTTTTCTTGTAGTATCTAACATTAGGCCTTCTTGTCCACGTACAAACATTGGGAACATGGACAAACCACTAACTAAACACAGTTAGGAACCTGAAAAGCTAGGGAACATTGTCTCTCAACTATGTTTTAGGAGTTTATGATACATCTCAGTGAAGTGTACGGCTTTCCAAAGCTGCTAAATGTGTTTATTTCTCTATTTCAAGTGTATTCTGCCGTGTGTTTCACACATTCACCATTCTATGCTCCTAAAGGAAACAACATAGGATTCATACACTGTTTAATGTGCTCTAAATTCGAATTAAGGAATTCCTTGGATCTAAGATACGTTTTTTACAGGAACAACTCAGCTGAAGAAGTGTTTTATACATGTTCTATGAGAGTTCTCATCTATTTATTGTCATTTTCCCAGAATTACTGATGTGTTCTGGTAGTTTCTAACATTAGGCCTTCTTGTACAGGTAGAAGCATTGTGAACATGGAAAGACAACTACCTAAACAATGATATGAACCTGATAAACTGGGGAACATTGTCTCTCAACTATGTTTTAGAGTTCAATGATACATCTCAGTGAAGTGTAAGGCTTTCCAAAGCTGCTAAATGTGTTTATTTCTCTATTTCAAGTGTATTCTGCCGTGTATTTCACACATTCATCATTATAGGCTCCTTAAAGGAAACAACATAGGATTCATACACTGTTAATGTTCTCTAAACTCGAATTAAGGAATTCCTGGATCTAAGATACCTTTTCTACATGAACAACTCAGGTGGAGAAGTGTTTTGTACATGTTCTATGCGAGTTCTTATCTATTATTGTCATTTCCCCAGAATTACTGATGTTTTCTTGTAGTTTCTAACATTAGGCCTTCTAGTCCAGGTACAAACATTGGGAACATGGACAAACGACTACCTAAACACTGTTAGGAACCTGAAAAGCTAGCGAACATTGTCTCTCAACTATGTTTTAGAGTTTAATGATACATCTCAGTGAAGTGTAAGGCTTTCCAAAGCTGCTAAATGTGTTTAGTTCTCTATTTCAAGTGTATTCTGCCGTGTATTTCACACTTCAACATTCAAGGCTCCTTAAAGGAAACAACATAGGATTCATACACTGTTTAATGTTCTCTAAACTTGAATTAAGGAATTCCAGGATCTAAAATACCTTTTCTACATGAACAACTCAGTTGGAGAAGTGTTTTGTACATGTTCTATGTGAGTTCTCATCTATTTATTGTCGTTTTCCCAGAATTACTGATGTTTTCTTGTAGTATCTAACATTAGGCCTTCTTGTCCAGGTACAAACATTGGGAACTTGGACTAACGACTACCTAAACACTGTTAGGAACCTGAAAAGCTAGGGAACATTGTCTCTCAGCTATGTTTTAGAGTCTAATGATACATCTCAGTGAAGTGTAAGGCTTTCCAAATCTGCTTAATATGTTTATTTCTCTATTTCAAGTGTATTCTGCCGTGTATTTCACACATTCACCAGTCTAGGTTCCTTAAAGGAAACAACATAGGATTAATACACTGTTTAATGTGCTCTAAATTCGAATTAAGGAAATCCTGGACCTAAGATACGTTTTCTACAGGAACAACTCAGTTGAAGAAGTGTTTTATACATGTTTTATGCGAGTTCTCATCTATTTATTGTCATTTTCCAGAATTACTGATGTGTTCTGGTAGTTTCTAACATTAGGCCTTCTTGTACAGGTATAAGCAATTGTGAACATGTACAGACAACTACCTTAACAATGATATTAACCTGAAAAACTGGGGAATATTGTCTCTCAACTATGTTTTTAGAGTTCAGTGATACATCTCAGTGAAGTGTAAGGCTTTCCAAACTGCTAAATGTGTTTATTTCTCTATTTCAAGTGTATTCTGCCATGTATTTCACACATTCACCATTCTAGGCTCCTTAAAGGAAACAACATAGGATTCATACACTGTTTAATGTGCTCTAAACTTGAATTATGAATTCCTGGATCTAAGACAACTTTTCTACATGAAAAACTCAGTTGGGGAAGAGTTTTGTACATATTCCATGTGAGTTCTCATCTATTTATTGTCGTTTTCCAAGAATTACTGATGTTTTCTTGTAGTATCTAAATTTAGGCCTTCTTGTCCAGCTACAAACATTGGGAACATGGACAAACGACTACCTAAAACACTGTTAGGAACCTGAAAAGCTCGGGAACATTGTCTCTCAACTATGTTTTAGAGTTTAATGATACATCTCAGTGAAGTGTAAGGCTTTCCAAAGCTGCTAAATGTGTTTATTTCTCTATTTCAACTGTATTCTGCCGTGTATTTCACACATTCACCATTCTAGGCTCATAAAGGAAACAACATAGGATTCATACACTGTTTAATGTGCTCTAAACTCGAATTAAGGAATTCCTGGATCTAAGATATGTTTTCTACAGGAAAAACTCAGCTGAAGAAGTGTTTTATACATGTTCTATGCGAGTCTACATCTATTTCTTGTCATTTTCCCCAGATTTACTGATGTTTTCTGGTAGTTTCTAACTTTAGGCCTTCTTGTACAGGTATAAGCATTGTGAACATGGACAGACAACTACCTAAACACTGATATGAACCTGAAAAGCTGGGGAACATTGTCTCTCAACTATGTTTTAGAGTTTAATGATACATCTCAGTGAAGTGTAAGGCTTTCCAAAGCTGCTAAATGTGTTTATTTCTCTATTTCAAGTGTATTCTGCCCTGTATTTCACACATTCACCATTCTAGGCTCCTTAAAGGAAACAACATAGGATTCATACACTGTTTAATGTGCTCTAAACTCGAATTAAGGAATTCCTGGATCTAAGATACCTTTTCTACATGAACAACTCAGTTGGAGAAGTCTTTTGTACATGTTCTATGCGAGTTCTTATCTATTTTTTGTCATTTCTCCAGAATTACTGATGTTTTCTTGTAGTTTCTAACATTAGGCCTTCTAGTCCAGGTACAAACATTGGGAACAGGGACAAACGACTACCTAAACAGTGTTAGGAACCTGAAAAGCTCGGGAACATTGTCTCTCAACTATGTTTTAGAGTTTAATGATACATCTCAGTGAATTGTAAGGCTTTCCAAAGCTGCTCAATGTGTTTATTTCTCTATTTAAACTGTATTCTGCCGTGTATTTCACACATTCACCATTCTAGGCTCATAAAGGAAACAACATAGTATTCATACACTGTTTAATGTGCTCTAAACTCGAATTAAGGAATTCCTGGATCTAAGATATGTTTTCTACAGGAACAACTCAGCTGAAGAAGTGTTTTATACATGTTCTATGCGAGTTCTCATCTATTTATTGTCATTTTCCCAGATTTACTGATGTTTTCTGGTAGTTTCTAACTTTAGGCCTTCTTGTACAGGTATAAGCATTGTGAACATGGACAGACAACTACCTATACACTGATATGAACCTGAAAAGCTGGGTAACATTGTTTCTCAACTATGTTTTAGAGTTTAATGATACATCTCAGTGAAGTGTAAGGCTTTTCAAAGCTGCTAAATGTGTTTATTTCTCCATTTCAAGTGTATTCTGCCGTGTATTTCACACATTCACCATTCTAGGCTCCTTAAAGGAAACAACATAGGATTCATACACTGTTTAATGTGCTCTAAACTTGAATTAAGGAATTCCTGGATCTAAAATACCTTTTCTACATGAACATCTCAGTTGGAGAAGTGTTTTGTACATTTGCTATTTGAGTTCTCATCTATTTATTGTCGTTTTCCCAGAATTACTGATGTTTTCTTGTAGTATCTAACATTAGGCCTTCTTGTCCACGTACAAACATTGGGAACATGGACAAACCACTAACTAAACACAGTTAGGAACCTGAAAAGCTAGGGAACATTGTCTCTCAACTATGTTTTAGAGTTTAATGATACATCTCAGTGAAGTGTACGGCTTTCCAAAGCTGCTAAATGTGTTTATTTCTCTATTTCAAGTGTATTCTGCCGTGTGTTTCACACATTCACCATTCTATGCTCCTAAAGGAAACAACATAGGATTCATACACTGTTTAATGTGCTCTAAATTCGAATTAAGGAATTCCTGGATCAAGATACGTTTTTTACAGGAACAACTCAGCTGAAGAAGTGTTTTATACATGTTCTATGAGAGTTCTCATCTATTTATTGTCATTTTCCCAGAATTACTGATGTGTTCTGGTAGTTTCTAACATTAGGCCTTCTTGTACAGGTAGAAGCATTGTGAACATGGAAAGACAACTACCTAAACAATGATATGAACCTGATAAACTGGGGAACATTGTCTCTCAACTATGTTTTAGAGTTCAATGATACATCTCAGTGAAGTGTAAGGCTTTCCAAAGCTGCTAAATGTGTTTATTTCTCTATTTCAAGTGTATTCTGCCGTGTATTTCACACATTCATCATTATAGGCTCCTTAAAGGAAACAACATAGGATTCATACACTGTTTAATGTTCTCTAAACTCGAATTAAGGAATTCCTGGATCTAAGATACCTTTTCTACATGAACAACTCAGGTGGAGAAGTGTTTTGTACATGTTCTATGCGAGTTCTTATCTATTTATTGTCATTTCCCCAGAATTACTGATGTTTTCTTGTAGTTTCTAACATTAGGCCTTCTAGTCCAGGTACAAACATTGGGAACATGGACAAACGACTACCTAAACACTGTTAGGAACCTGAAAAGCTAGCGAACATTGTCTCTCAACTATGTTTTAGAGTTTAATGATACATCTCAGTGAAGTGTAAGGCTTTCCAAAGCTGCTAAATGTGTTTAGTTCTCTATTTCAAGTGTATTCTGCCGTGTATTTCACACATTCAACATTCAAGGCTCCTTAAAGGAAACAACATAGGATTCATACACTGTTTAATGTTCTCTAAACTTGAATTAAGGAATTCCAGGATCTAAAATACCTTTTCTACATGAACAACTCAGTTGGAGAAGTGTTTTGTACATGTTCTATGTGAGTTCTCATCTATTTATTGTCGTTTTCCCAGAATTACTGATGTTTTCTTGTAGTATCTAACATTAGGCCTTCTTGTCCAGGTACAAACATTGGGAACTTGGACTAACGACTACCTAAACACTGTTAGGAACCTGAAAAGCTAGGGAACATTGTCTCTCAGCTATGTTTTAGAGTCTAATGATACATCTCAGTGAAGTGTAAGGCTTTCCAAATCTGCTTAATATGTTTATTTCTCTATTTCAAGTGTATTCTGCCGTGTATTTCACACATTCACCAGTCTAGGTTCCTTAAAGGAAACAACATAGGATTAATACACTGTTTAATGTGCTCTAAATTCGAATTAAGGAAATCCTGGACCTAAGATACGTTTTCTACAGGAACAACTCAGTTGAAGAAGTGTTTTATACATGTTTTATGCGAGTTCTCATCTATTTATTGTCATTTTCCCAGAATTACTGATGTGTTCTGGTAGTTTCTAACATTAGGCCTTCTTGTACAGGTATAAGCATTGTGAACATGTACAGACAACTACCTTAACAATGATATTAACCTGAAAAACTGGGGAATATTGTCTCTCAACTATGTTTTAGAGTTCAGTGATACATCTCAGTGAAGTGTAAGGCTTTCCAAACTGCTAAATGTGTTTATTTCTCTATTTCAAGTGTATTCTGCCATGTATTTCACACATTCACCATTCTAGGCTCCTTAAAGGAAACAACATAGGATTCATACACTGTTTAATGTGCTCTAAACTTGAATTATGAATTCCTGGATCTAAGACAACTTTTCTACATGAAAAACTCAGTTGGGGAAGAGTTTTGTACATATTCCATGTGAGTTCTCATCTATTTATTGTCGTTTTCCAAGAATTACTGATGTTTTCTTGTAGTATCTAAATTTAGGCCTTCTTGTCCAGCTATAAACATTGGGAACATGGACAAACGACTACCTAAACACTGTTAGGAACCTGAAAAGCTCGGGAACATTGTCTCTCAACTATGTTTTAGAGTTTAATGATACATCTCAGTGAAGTGTAAGGCTTTCCAAAGCTGCTAAATGTGTTTATTTCTCTATTTCAAGTGTATTCTGCCGTGTTTTTCACACATTCACCATTCTAGGCTCCTTAAAGGAAACAACATAGGATTCATACAGTGTTTAATGTGCTCTAAACTTGAATTAAGGAATTCCAGGATCTAAAATACGTTTTCTACATGAACATCTCAGTTGGAGAAGTGTTTTGTACATGTTCTTTGCTAGTTCTCATGTATTTATTGTCGTTTTCCCAGAAATACTGATGTTTTCTTGTAGTATCTAACATTAGGCCTTCTTGTCCAGGTACAAACATTGGGAACATGGACAAACGACTACCTAAACATTGTTAGGAACCTGAAAAGCTAGGGAATATTGTCTCTCAGCTATGTTTTAGAGTCTAATGATACATCTCAGTGAAGTGTAAGGCTTTCCAAATCTGCTTAATGTGTTTATTTCTCTATTTCAAGTGTATTCTGCCGTGTATTTCACACATTCACCATTCTAGGTTCCTTAAAGGAAACAACATAGGATTAATACACTGTTTAATGTGCTCTACATTCGAATTAAGGAATTCCTGGATCTAAGATACGTTTTCTACAGGAACAACTCAGTTGAAGAAGTGTTTTATACATGTTTTATGCGAGTTCTCATCTATTTATTGTCATTTTCCCAGAATTACTGATGTGTTCTGGTAGTTTCTAACATTAGGCCTTCTTGTACAGGTATAAGCATTGTGAACATGGACAGACAACTACCTAAACAATGATAGGAACTTAAAAAGCTGGGGAACATTGTCTCTCAACTATTATAGAGTTCAATGATACATCTCAGTGTAGGGTAAGGCTTTCCAAAGCTGCTAAATGTGTTTATTTCTCTATTTCAAGTGTATTCTGCCGTGTATTTCACACATTCACCATTCTAGGCTCCTTAAAGGAAACAACATAGGATTCATACACTGTTTAATGTGCTCTAAACTTGAATTAAGGAATTCCTGGATTTAAAATACTTTTGTACATGAACATCTCAGTTGGAGAAGTGTTTTGTACATGTTCTATGTGAGTTCTCATCTATTTATTGTCGTTTTCCCAGAATTACTGATGTTTTCTTGTAGTATCTAACATTAGGCCTTCTTGTCCAGGTACAAACATTGGGAACATGGACAAACGACTACCTAAACACTGTTAGGAACCTGAAAAGCTCGGGAACATTGTCTCTCAACTATGTTTTAGAGTTTAATGATACATCTCAGTGAAGTGTAAGGCTTTCCAAAGCTGCTCAATGTGTTTATTTCTCTATTTCAACTGTATTCTGCCGTGTATTTCACACATTCACCATTCTAGGCTCATAAAGGAAACAACATAGGATTCATACACTGTTTATTGTGCTCTAAAGTCGAATTAAGGAATTCCTGGATCTAAGATATGTTTTCTACAGGAACAACTCAGCTGAAGAAGTGTTTTATACATGTTCTATGCGAGTTCTCATCTATTTATTGTCATTTTCCCAGATTTACTGATGTTTTCTGGTAGTTTCTAACTTTAGGCCTTCTTGTACAGGTATAAGCATTGTGAACATGGACAGACAACTACCTAAACAATGATAGGAACCTTAAAAGCTGGGGAACATCGTCTCTCAACTATGTTTTAGAGTTTAATGATACATCTCAGTGAAGTGTAAGGCTTTCCAAAGCTGCTAAATGTGTTTATTTCTCTATTTCAAGTGTATTCTGCCGTGTATTTCACACATTCACCATTCTAGGCTCCTTAAAGGAAACAACATAGGATTCATACACTGTTTAATGTGCTCTAAACTTGAATTATGAATTACTGGATCTAAGACAACTTTTCTACATGAACAACTCAGTTGGAGAAGTGTTTTGTACATGTTCCATGTGAGTTCTCATCTATTTATTGTCGTTTTCCAAGAATTACTGATGTTTTCTTGTAGTATCAAACATTAGGCCTTCTTGTCCAGGTAGAAACATTGGGAAAATGGACAAACGACTACCTAAACACTGTTAGGAACCTGAAAAGCTAGGGAACATTGTCTCTCAACTATGTTTTAGAGTTCAATGATACATCTCAGTGAAGTGTAAGGCTTTCCAAAGCTGCTTAATGTGTTTATTTCTCTATTTCAAGTGTATTCTGCCGTGTATTTCACACATTCACCATTCTAGGCTCCTTAAAGGAAACAACATAGGATTCATACACTGTTTAATGTGCTCTACATTCGATTTAAGGAATTTCTGGATCTAAGATACGTTTTCTACAGGAACAACTCAGCTGAAAAAGTGTTTTATACATGTTTTATGCGAGTTCTCATCTATTTATTGTCATTTTCCCAGAATTACTGATGTGTTCTGGTAGTTTCTAACATTAGGCCTTCTTGTACAGGTATAAGCATTGTGAACATGGACAGACAACTACCTAAACAATGATATGAACCTGAAAAACTGGGGAACATTGTCTCTCAACTATGTTTTAGAGTTCAATGATACATCTCAGTGAAGTGTAAGGCTTTCCAAAGCTGCTAAATGTGTTTATTTCTCTATTTCAAGTGTATTCTGCCGTGTATTTCACACATTCACCATTCTAGGCTCATTAAGGAAACAACATAGGATTCATACACTGTTTAATGTTCTCTAAACCCGAATTAAGGAATTCCTGGATCTAAGATACCTTTTCTACATGAACATCTCAGTTGTAGAAGTGTTTTGTACATGTTCTATGTGAGTTCTCATCTATTTATTGTCGTTTTCCCAGAATTACTGATGTTTTCTTGTAGTATCTAACATTAGGCCTTCTTGTCCAGGTACAAACATTGGGAACATGGACAAACGACTACCTAAACAATGTTAGGAACCTGAAAAGCTAGGGAACATTGTCTCTCAACTATGTTTTAGAGTTTAATGATACATCTCAGTGAAGTGTAAGGCTTTCCAAAGCTGCTAAATGTGTTTATTTCTCTATTTCAAGTTATTCTGCCGTGTATTTCACACATTCACCATTCTAGGTTCCTTAAAGGAAACAACATAGGATTAATACACTGTTTAATGTGCTCTAAATTCGAATTAAGGAAATCCTGGATCTAAGATACATTTTCTACAGGAACAACTCAGTTGAAGAAGTGTTTTATACATGTTTTATGCGAGTTCTCATCTATTTATTGTCATTTTCCCAGAATTACTGATGTGTTCTGGTAGTTTCTAACATTAGGCCTTCTTGTACAGGTATAAGCATTGTGAACATGTACAGACAACTACCTTAACAATGATATGAACCTGAAAAACTGGGGAACATTGTCTCTCAACTATGTTTTAGAGTTCAGTGATACATCTCAGTGAAGTGTAAGGCTTTCCAAACTGCTAAATGTGTTTATTTCTCTATTTCAAGTGTATTCTGCCATGTATTTCACACATTCACCATTCTAGGCTCCTTAAAGGAAACAACATAGGATTCATACACTGTTTAATGTGCTCTAAACTTGAATTATGAATTCCTGGATCTAAGACAACTTTTCTACATGAACAACTCAGTTGGGGAAGAGTTTTGTACATATTCCATGTGAGTTCTCATCTATTTATTGTCGTCTTCCAAGAATTACTGATGTTTTCTTGTAGTATCTAAATTTAGGCCTTCTTGTCCAGCTACAAACATTGGGAACATGGACAAACGACTACCTAAACACTGTTAGGAACCTGAAAAGCTCGGGAACATTGTCTCTCAACTATGTTTTAGAGTTTAATGATACATCTCAGTGAAGTGTAAGGCTTTCCAAAGCTGCTAAATGTGTTTATTTCTCTATTTCAAGTGTATTCTGCCGTGTTTTTCACACATTCACCATTCTAGGCTCCTTAAAGGAAACAACATAGGATTCATACAGTGTTTAATGTGCTCTAAACTTGAATTAAGGAATTCCAGGATCTAAAATACGTTTTCTACATGATCATCTCAGTTGGAGAAGTGTTTTGTACATGTTCTATGTGAGTTCTCATCTATTTTTTGTCGTTTTCCCAGAATTACTGATGTTTTCTTGTAGTATTTAACATTAGGCCTTCTTGTCCAGGTACAAACATTGGGAACATGGAAAAACGACTACCTAAACACTGTTAGGAACCTGAAAAGCTAGGAAACATTGTCTCTCAACTATGTTTTAGAGTTTAATGATACATTTCAGTGAAGTGTAAGGCTTTCCAAAGCTGCTCAATGTGTTTATTTCTCTATTTCAACTGTATTCTGCCGTGTATTTCACACATTCACCATCCTAGGCTCATAAAGGAAACAACATAGGATTCATACACTGTTTAATGTGCTCTAAACTCGAATTAAGGAATTCCTGGATCTAAGATATGTTTTCTACAGGAAAAACTCAGCTGAAGAAGTGTTTTATACATGTTCTATGCGAGTCCTCATCTATTTCTTGTCATATTCCCAGATTTACTGATGTTTTCTGGTAGTTTCTAACTTTAGGCCTTCTTGTACAGGTATAAGCATTGTGAACATGGACAGACAACTACCTAAACACTGATATGAACCTGAAAAGCTGGGGAACATTGTCTCTCAACTATGTTTTAGAGTTTAATGATACATCTCAGTGAAGTGTAAGGCTTTCCAAAGCTGCTAAATGTGTTTATTTCTCTATTTCAAGTGTATTCTGCCGTGTATTTCACACATTCACCATTATAGGCTCCTTAAAGGAAACAACATAGGATTCATACACTGTTTAATGTGCTCTAAACTCGAATTAAGGAATTCCTGGATCTAAGATACCTTTTCTACATGAACAACTCAGTTGGAGAAGTGTTTTGTACATGTTCTATGCGAGTTCTTATCTATTTTTTGTCATTTCCCCAGAATTACTGATGTTTTCTTGTAGTTTCTAACATTAGGCCTCTAGTCTAGGTACAAACATTGGGAACAGGGACAACCGACTACCTAAACAGTGTTAGGAACCTGAAAAGCTCGGGAACATTGTTTCTCAACTATGTTTTAGAGTTTAATGATACATCTCAATGAAGTGTAAGGCTTTCCAAAGCTGCTCAATGTGTTTATTTCTCTATTTCAACTGTATTCTGCCGTGTATTTCACACATTCACCATTCTAGGTTCCTTAAAGGAAACAACATAGGATTAATACACTGTTTAATTTGCTCTACATTCGAATTAAGGAATTCCTGGATTTAAGATACGTTTTCTACAGGAACAACTCAGTTGAAGAAGTGTTTTATACATGTTTTATGCGAGTTCTCATCTATTTATTGTCATTTTCCCAGAATTACTGATGTGTTCTGGTAGTTTCTAACATTAGGCCTTCTTGTACAGGTATAAGCATTGTGAACATGGACAGACAACTACCTAAACAATGATAGGAACCTAAAAAGCTGGGGAACATTGTCTCTCAACTATTATAGAGTTCAATGATACATCTCAGTGAAGGGTAAGGCTTTCCAAAGCTGCTAAATGTGTTTATTTCTCTATTTCAAGTGTATTCTGCCGTGTATTTCACACATTCACCATTCTAGGCTCCTTAAAGGAAACAACATAGGATTCATACACTGTTTAATGTGCTCTAAACTTGAATTAAGGAATTCCTGGATCTAAAATACTTTTCTACATGATCATCTCAGTTGGAGAAGTGTTTTGTACATGTTCTATGTGAGTTCTCATCTATTTATTGTCATTTTCCCAGAATTACTGATGTGTTCTGGTAGTTTCTAACATTAGGCCTTCTTGTACAGGTATAAGCATTGTGAACATGTACAGACAACTACCTAAACAATGATATGAACCTGAAAAACTGGGGAACATTGTCTCTCAACTATGTTTTAGAGTTCAATGATACATCTCAGTGAAGTGTAAGGCTTTCCAAAGCTGCTAAATGTGTTTATTTCTCTATTTCAAGTGTATTCTGCCGTGTATTTCACACATTCACCATTCTAGGCTCCTTAAAGGAAACAACATAGGATTCATACACTGTTTAATGTGCTCTAAACCCGAATTAAGGAATTCCTGGATCTAAGATACCTTTTCTACATGAACAACTCAGTTGAAGAAGTGTTTTGTACATGTTCTATGTGAGTTCTCATCTATTTATTGTCGTTTTCCAAGAATTACTGATGTTTTCTTGTAGTATCTAACATTAGGCCTTCTTGTCCAGGTACAAACATTGGGAACATGGACAAAGGACTACCTAAACACTGTTAGGAACCTGAAAAGCTCGGGAACATTGTCTCTCAACTATGTTTTAGAGTTTAATGATACATCTCAGTGAAGTGTAAGGCTTTCCAAAGCTGCTAAATGTGTTTATTTCTCTATTTCAAGTGTATTCTGCCGTGTATTTCACACATTCACCATTCTAGGCTCCTTAAAGGAAACAACGTAGGATTCATACACTGTTTAATGTGCTCTAAACTCAAATTAAGGAATTCCTGGATCTAAGATACGTTTTCTACAGGAACAACTCAACTGAAAGTGTTTTATACATGTTTTATGCGAGTTGTCATCTATTTATTGTCATTTTCCCAGGATTACTGATGTTTTCTTGTAGTTTCTAACATTAGGCCTTCTTGTACAGGTATAACCATTGTGAACATGGACAGACTACTACATAAACACTGATATGAACCTGAAAAGCTGGGGAACATTGTCTCTCAACTATGTTTTAGAGTTCAATGATACATCTCAGTGAAGTGTAAGGCTTTCCAAAGCTGCTAAATGTGTTTATTTCTCTATTTCAAGTGTATTCTGCAGTGTATTTCACACATTCACCATTCTAGGCTCCTTAAAGGAAAATCGTAGGATTCATACACTGTTTAATGTGCTCTAAGCTTGCATTAAGGAATTCCTGGATCTAAGATACCTTCTCTACATGAACAACTCAGTTGGAGAAGTGTTTTGTACATGTTTTATGCGAGTTCACATCTATTTATTGTCATTTCCTCAGAATTACTGATGTTTTCTTGTAGTTTCTAACATTAGGCCTTCTTGTCCAGGTACAAACATTGGAAACATGGACAGACAACTACCTAACACTGATATGAACCCGAAAAACTGGGGAATATTGTCTCTCAACTATGTTTTAGAGTTCAATGATACATCTCAGTGAAGTTTAAGGCTTTCCAATTTGCTAAATGTGTTTATTTCTCTATTTCAAGTGTATTCTGCCGTGTATTTCACACATTCACAATTCTAGGCTCCTTAAAGGAAAAACGTAGGATTCATACACTGTTTAATGTGCTCTAAGCTTGAATTAAGGAATTGCTGGATCTAAGATACCTTCTGTACATGAACAACTCAGTTGGAGAAGTGTTTCATACATGTTTTATGCGAGTTCACATTTTTTATTGTCATTTCCTCAGAATTACTGATGTTTTCTTGTAGTTTCTAACATTAGGCCTTCTTGTCCAGGTACAAACATTGGAAACATGGACAAACGATTACATAAACACTGTTCGGAACCTGAAAAGCTCGGGAACATTTTCTCTCAGCTATGTTTTAGAGTTTAATGATACATCTCAGTGAAGTGTAAGGCTTTCCAAAGCTGCTAAATGTGTTTATTTCTCTATTTCAAGTGTATTCTGCCGTGTATTTCACACATTCACCATTCTACGCTGCTTAAAGGAAAAAACATAGGATTCATACACTGTTTAATGTGCTCTAAACTCGAATTAAGGAATTCCTGGATCTAAGATACGTTTTCTACAGGAACAACTCAGCTGAAAAGTGTTTTATACATGTTTTATGCGAGTTCTCATCTATTTATTGTCATTTTCCCAGAATTACTGATGTGTTCTGGTAGTTTCTAACATTAGGCCTTCTTGTACAGGTATAAGCATTGTGAACATGGACAGACAACTACCTAAACACTGATATGAACCTGTAAAGCTGGGGAACATTGTCTCTCAACTATGTTTTAGAGTTCAATGATACATCTCAGTGAAGTGTAAGGCTTTCCAAAGCTGCTAAATGTGTTTATTTCTCTATTTCAACTGTATTCTGCCGTGCATTTCACACATTCACCATTCTAGGCTCCTTAAAGGAAACAACATAGGATTCATACACTGTTTAATGTGCTCTAAACTTGAATTAAGGAATTCCTGGATCTAAGATATCTTTTCTACATGAACAACTCATTTGGAGAAGTGTTTTGTACATGTTCTATGCGAGTTCTCATCTATTTATTGATATTTTCCCAGAATGACTCATGCTTTCTTGTAGTTTCTAAAATTAGGCCTTCTTGTACAGGTATAAGCATTGTGAACTTGGACAGACAACTACCTAAACACTGATATGAACCCGAAAAACTGGGGAACATTGTCTCTCAACTATGTTTTAGAGTTCAATGATACATCTCAGTGAAGTGTAAGGCTTTCCAAAGCTGCTAAGTGTGTTTATTTTTCTATTTCAAGTGTATTCTGCAGTGTATTTCACACATTCACCATTCTAGGCTCCTTAAAGGAAAAACGTAGGATTCATACACTGTTTAATGTGCTCAGAGCTTGAATTAAGGAATTCCTGGATCTAAGATACCTTTTCTACATGAACAACTCAGTTGGAGAAGTGTTTTCTACATGTTCTATGTGAGTTCTCATCTATTTATTGTCGTTTTCCCAGAATTACTGATGTTTTCTTGTAGTATCTAACATTAGCCCTTCTTGTCCAGGTACAAACATTGGGAACATGGACAAACGACTACCTAAACACTGTTAGAAACCTGAAAATCTCGGGAACATTGTCTCTCAACTATGTTTAAGAGTTTAACGATACATCTCAGTGAAGTGTAAGGCTTTCCAAAGTTGCTAAATGTGTTTATTTCTCTATTTCAAGTGTATTCTGCCGTTTTTTTTTTTTTTTCACACATTCAACATTCTAGGCTCCTTCAAGGAAACAACATAGGATTCATACACTGTTTAATGTGCTCTAAACTCGAATTAAGGAATTCCTGGATCTAAGATACGTTTTCTACAAGAACAACTCAGTTGTACAAGTGTTTTACACATGTTCTATGTAAGTTTTCATCTATTTATTGTCATTTTCCCAGAATTACTCATGTTTTCTTGTAGTTTCTAACATTTGGCCTTCTTGTCCAGGTATAAACATTGGGAACATGGACAAACAACTACCTAAACACTGTTATGAACCTGAAAATCTCAGGTTCATTTTCTCTCAACTATGTTTTAGAGTTTAATGATACATCTCAGTGAAGTGTAAGGCTGTCCGTAGTGGCTAAATGTGTTTATTTCTCTATTAAAGGTGCATTCTGCCGTGTATTTCACACATTCACCATTCTATTCTCCTTAAAGGAAACAACATAGGATTCATACACTGTTTAATGTGTCTAAACTCGAATTAAGGGATTCCTGGATCTAAGATACCTTTTCTACATGAACAACTCAGTTGGAGAAGTGTTTTGTACATGTTTTATGCGAATTCTCATCTATTGATTGTCGGTTTCCCAGAATTACTCATGTTTTCTTGTAGTTTCTAACATTAGGCCTTCTTGTCCAGGTATAAACATTGGGAACCTGGACCAACCACTACCTAAACACTGTTATGAACCTGAAAACCTCGGGAACATTGTCTCTCAACTATGTTTTAGAGTTTAATGATACATCTCAGTGAAGTGTAAGGCTTTGCAAACCTCCTAAATGCGTTTGTTTCTCTATTTCAAGTGTATTCTGCCGTGCATTTCACACATTCAACATTCCAATCTCCTTAAAGGAAAAAACATAGGATTCAGACACTGTTTAATGTGCACTAAAGTCGAATTAAGGAATTCCTGGATCTAAGATATCTTTTCTACATGAACAACTCAGTTGGAGAAGTGTTTTGTACATGTTCTATGTGAGTTCTCATCTATTTATTGTCATTTTCCCAGAATAACTGATGTTTTCTGGTAGTTTGCAACATTAGGCCTTCTTGTCCAGGTATAAAATTTGGAACATGGGCAAACAACTATCTAAACACTGTTATGAACCTGTAAAGCTCGGGAACATTGTCTCTCAAATATGTTTTAGAGTTTATTGATACATCTCAGAGAAGTGTATGGCTTTCCAAAGCTGCTAAATGCGTTTGTTTCTCTATTTCAAGTGTATTCTGCCGTGCATTTCACACATTCAACATTCCAATCTCCTTAAAGGAAACAATATAGGATTCAGACATTGTTTAATGTGCTCTAAACTCGAATTAAGGAATTCCTGGATTTAAGATACGTTTTCTACAGGAACAACTCAGTTGGACAAGTGTTTTACACATGTTCTATGTGAGTTCTCATCTATTTATTGTCATTTTCCCAGAGTTACTGATGTTTTCTTATCGTTTCTAGCATTTGGACTTCTTGGCCAGGTATAAACATTGGGAACATGGACAAACAAATACCTAAACACTGATATGAACCTGAAAAGCTCGGGAACATTTTCTCTCAACTATGTTTTAGAGTTTAATGATACATCTCAGTGAAGTGTACAGCTTTCCAAAGCGGCTAAATGTGTTTATATCTCTATTTCAAGTGTATTCTGCCTTGTATTTCACACATTTACCATTCTAGGCTCCTTTTAGTAAACAACATAGGATTCTTACACTGTTTAATGTCCTCTAAACTCAAATTAAGGAATTCCTGGATCTAAGATACGTTTTCTACAGGAACAACTCAGTTGGACAAGTGTTTTACACATGTTCTATGTGAATTCTCATCTATTTATTGTAAATTTCCCAGAATAACTGATGTTTTCTTGTCGTTTCCAATATTAGGCCTTCTTGTCCAGGTATAAAATTGGGAACATGGACAAACAACTATCTAAACACTGTTACGAACCTGTAAAGCTCGGGAACATTGTCACTCAAATATGTTTTAGAGTTTAATGATACATCTCAGTGAAGTGTTAGGCTTTGAGAAGTGGCTAAATGTGTTTATTTCTCTATATCAAGTGAATTCTGCCGTGTATTTCACACATTCACCATTCTAGTCTCCTTAAAGGAAACAACATATGATGCATACACTGTTTAAAGTGCTCTAAACTCGAATTAAGGAATTCCTGGAGCTATGATTCCTTTTCTACATGAACAACTCAGTTGGAGAAGTGTTTTGTACATGTTCTATGCGAGTTCTTACCTATTTATTGTCATTTCCCCAGAATTACTGATGTTTTCTTGTAGTTTCTAACATTAGGCCTTCTAGTCCAGGTACAAACATTGGGAACAGGGACAAACGACTACCTAAACAGTGTTAGGAACCTGAAAAGCTCGGTAACATTGTCTCTTAACTATGTTTTAGAGTTTAATGATACATCTCAGTGAAGTGTAAGGCTTTCCAAAGCTGCTAAATGTGTTTATTTCTCTATTTCAAGTGTATTCTGCCTTGTATTTTACACATTTACCATTCTAGGCTCCTTTAAGTAAACAACATAGGATTCATACACTGTTTAATGTCCTCTAAACTCAAATTAAGGAATTCCTGGATCTAAGATACGTTTTCTATAGGAAGAACTCAGTTTGACTAGTGTTTTACACATGTTCTATGTGAGTTCTCATGTATTTATTGTCATTTTCCCAGAATTGCTGATGTTTTCTTGTAGTTTCTAACATTTGGCCTTCTTGTCCAGGTATAAACATTGGGAACATGGACAAACAACTACCTAAAAACTGTTATGAACCTGATAAGATAGGGAACATTGTCTCTCAACTATGTTTTAGAGTTAATGATACATCTCAGTGAAGTGTACGGCTTTCCGAAGCGGCTAAATGTGTTTATTTCTCTATTTCAAGTGTATACTGCCGTGTATTTCACACTTTCACCATTCTAGTCTCTTTAAATGAAACAACATAGGATTCAGACACTTTTTAATGTGCTCTAAACTCGAATTAATGAATTCCTGGATCTAAGATACCTTTTCTACAGGAACAACTCAGTTGGACAAGTGTTTTACACATGTTCTATGTGAGTTCTCATCTATTTATTGTAAATTTCCCAGAATAACTGATGTTTTCTTGTCGTTTCCAATATTAGGCCTTCTTGTCCAGGTATAAAATTGGGAACATGGACAAACAACTATCTAAACACTGTTATGAACCTGTAAAGCTCGGGAACATTGTCTCTCAACTATGTTTTAGAGTTTAATGATACATCTCAGTGAAGTGTTAGGCTTTGAGAAGTGGCTAAATGTGTTTATTTCTCTATATCAAGTGCATTCTGCCGTGTATTTCACACATTCACCATTCTAGTCTCCTTAAAGGAAACAACATAGGATTCATACACTGTTTAAAGTGCTTTAAACTCGAATAAGGAATTCCTGGAGCTATGATTCCTTTTCTACATGAACAACTCAGTTGGAGAAGTGTATTGTACATGTTCTATGCGAGTTCTCATCTATTGATTGTCGGTTTCCCAGAATTACTCATGTTTTCTTGTAGTTTCTAACATTAGGCCTTCTTGTCCAGGTATAAACATTGGGAACCTTGACCAAACACTACCTAAAGACTGTTGGGAACCTGAAAACCTCGGGAACATTGTCTCTCAACTATGTTTTAGAGTTTAATGATACATCTCAGTGAAGTGTAAGGCTTTCTGAAGCGGCTAAATGTGTATATTTCTCTATTTCAAGTGTATTCTGCCTTGTATTTCACACATTTACCATTCTAGGCTCCTTTAAGTAAACAACATAGGATTCAAACACTGTTTAATATCCTCTAAACTCGAATTAAGGAATTCTAGGATCTAAGATACCTTTTCTACATGAACAACTCAGTTGGAGAAGTCTTTTGTACATATTCTATGCGACTTTTCATCTATTGATCGTCGTTTTCCCAGAATTACTCATGTTTTCTTGCAGTTTCTAACATTAGGCCTTCTTGTCCAGGTACAAACATTGTGAACATGGACAAATGAATACCTAAACACTGTTAGGAACCTGAAAACCTCGGGAACATTGTCTCTCAACTATGTTTTAGAGTTTAGTGATACATCTCAGTGAAGTGTAAGGATTTCCAATGCTGCTAAATGTGTTTATTTCTCTATTTCAAGTGTATTCTGCCGTGTATTTCACACATTCACCATTCTAGGCTCATTAAAGGAAAAAACATAGGATTCATACACTGTTTAATGTGCTCTAAACTCGAATTAAGGAATTCCTGGATCTAAGATACCTTTTCTACATGAACAACTCAGTTGGAGAAGTGTTTTGTACATGTTCTATGCGAGTTCTCATCTATTTATTGTCATTTTCCCAGAATTACTGATGTTTTCTTGTAGTTTCTAACAATAGGCCTTCTTGTACAGGTATAAGCATTGTGAACATGGACTGACAACTACCTTAACACTGATATGAACCTGAAAACTTGGGAACATTGTCTCTCAACGATGTTTTAGAGGTTAATTATACATCTCAGTGACGTGTAAGGCTTTCCAAAGCTGCTAAATGTGTTTATTTCTCTATTTCAAGTGTATTCTGCCGTGTATTTCACACATTCACCATTCTAGGCTCCTTAAAGGAAACAACATTGGATTCATACACTGTTTAATGTGCTCTAAACTCGAATTAAGGAATTCCTGGGTCTAAGATACGTTTTCTACAGGAACAACTCACCTGAGGAAGTGTTTTATACATGTTTTATGCGAGTTTTCATCTATTTATTGTCATTTTCCCAGAATTACTAATGATTTCTTGTAGTTTCTAACATTAGGCCGTCCTGTACAGGTATAAGCATTGGGAACATGGACAGACAACTACCTAAAGACTGATATGAACCTGAAAAGATGGGGATCATTGTCTCTCAACTATGTTTTAGAGTTCAATGATATAGCTCTGTGAAGTGTATGGCTTTCCAAAGCTGTTAAATGTGTTTATTTCTCTATTTCAAGTGTATTCTGCCGTGTATTTCACACATTCACCATTCTAGGCTCCTTAAAGGAAACAACATAGGATTCATACACTGTTTAATGTGCTCTAAACTCGAATTAAGGAATTCCTGGAACTAAGATACCTTTTCTATAGGAACAACTCAGTTGGAGAAGTGTTTTGTACATGTTCTATGCGAGTTATCATCATTTTATTGAGGTTTTCCCAGAATTACTGATGTTTTCTTGTAGTATCTAACATTAGGCCTTCTTATCCAGGTACACACATTGGGAACATGGACAAACGACTACCTAAACACTGTTAGGAACCTGAAAACCTCGGGAACATTGTCTCTCAACTATGTTTTAGAGTTTAGTGATACATCTCAGTGAAGTGTAAGGATTTCCAATGCTGCTAAATGTGTTTATTTCTCTATTACAAGTGTATTCTGCCGTGTATTTCACACATTCACCATTCTAGGCTCCTTAAAGGAAACAACATAGGATTCATACACTGTTTAATGTCCTCTAAACTCAAATTAAGGAATTCCTGGATATAAGATACGTTTTCTACAGGAACAACTCAGCTGAGGAAGTGTTTTATACATGTTTTATGCGAGTTCTCATATATTGATTGTCGTTTTCCCAGAATTAATCATGTTTTCTTGCAGTTTCTAACATTAGGCCTTCTTGTCCAGGTACAAACATTGTGAACCTGGACTAACGAATACCTAAACACTGTTAGGAACCTGAAAACCTCGGGAACATTGTCTCTCAACTATGTTTTAGAGTTTAGTGATACATCTCAGTGAAGTGTAAGGATTTCCAATGCTGCTAAATGTGTTTATTTCTCTATTTCAAGTGTATTCTGCCGTGTATTTCACACATTCACCATTCTAGGCTCCTTAAAGGAAACAACGTAGGATTCATACACTGTTTAATGTGCTCTAAACTCGAATTAAAGAATTCCTGGATCTAAGATACCTTTTCTATAGGAACAACTCAGTTGGAGAAGTGTTTTGTACATGTTCTATGCGAGTTCTCATCATTTTATTGAGGTTTTCCCAGAATTACTGATGTTTTCTTGTAGTATTTAACATTAGGCCTTCTTATCCAGGTACACACATTGGGAACATGGACAAACGACTACCTAAACACTGTTAGGAACCTGAAAACCTCGGGAACATTGTCTCTCAACTATGTTATAGAGTTTAGTGATACATCTCAGTGAAGTGTAAGGATTTCCAATGCTGCTAAATGTGTTTATTTCTCTATTTCAAGTGTATTCTGCCGTGTATTTCACACATTCACCATTCTAGGCTCCTTAAAGGAAACAACATAGGATTCATACACTGTTTAATGTGCTCTAAACTCGAATTAAGGAATTCCTGGATCTAAGATACATTTTCTACCAGAACAACTCAGTTGAAGAAGTGTTTTATACATATTTTATGCGAGTTCTCATCTATTTATTGTCATTTTCCCAGAATTACTGATGTTTTTTTGTAGTTTCTAACATTAGGCCTTCTTGTACAGGTATAAGCATTTTTAACATGGACAAACAACTACCTAAACACTGATATGAACCTGAAAACCTCGGAAATATTGTCTCTCAACTATTTTTTGGAGTTTAATGATACATCTCAGTGAAGTGTAAGGATTTCAATAACAGCTAAATGTGTTTTATTTATCTATTTCAAGTGTATTCTGCCGTGTATTTCACACATTTACCATTCTACGCTCCTTTAAGTAAACAACATAGGGTTCATACACTGTTTAATGTCCTCTAAACTCAAATTAAGGAATTCCTGGATCTAAGATACGTTTTCTACAGGAACAACTCAGTTTGACAAGTGTTTTACACATGTTCTATGAGAGTTCTCATCTATTCATTGTCATTTTCCCAGAATTACTGCTCTTTTCTTGTAGTTTCTAACATTTGACCTTCTGGTCCAGGTATAAAATTGGGAACATGGACAAACAACTATCTAAACACTGTTATGAACCTGTAAAGCTCGGGAACATTGTCTCTCAACTATGTTTTAGAGTTTAATGATACATCCCAGTGAAGTGTAAGGCTTTCCAAAGCTGCTAAATGTGTTTATTTCTCTATTTCAAGTGTATTCTGCCGAGTATTTCACACATTCACCATTCTAGGCCCCTTTAAGTAAACAACATGGGATTCATACACTGTTTAATGTCCTCTAAACTCAAATTAAGGAATTCCTGGATCTATGATACCTTTTCTACATGAACAACTCAGTTGGAGAAGTGTTTTGTTCTTGTTATATTAAAGTTCTCATCTATTGATTGTGGTTTTCCCAGAATTACTCATGTTTTCTTGTAGTTTCTAACATTAGGCCTTCTTGTCCAGGTATAAACATTGGGAACACGGACAAACCACTACCTAAACACTGTTAGGAACCTAAAAATCTCGGGAACATTGTCTCTCAACTATGTTTTAGAGTTTAATGATACATCTCAGTGAAGTTTATGGCTTTCCAAAGCTGCTAAATGTGTTTATTTCTCTATTTCAAGTGTATTCTGCTTTGTATTTCACACATTTACCATTCTAGGCTCCTTTAAGTAAACAACATAGGATTCATACACTTTTTAATGTCCTCCAAACCTAAATTAAGGAATTCCTGGATCTAAGATACGTTTTCTACAGGAACAACTCAGGTGGACAAGTGTTTTACACATGTTCTATGTGAGTTCTCAACTATTTATTGTCATTTCCCCAGAATTACTGATGTTTTCTTGTAGTTTCTAACATTAGGCCTTCTTGTCCAGGTATAAACATTGGGAACCTGGACAAACCACTACCTAAACACTGTTAGGAACCCGAAAACCTCGGGAACAATGTCTCTCAACTATGTTTTAGAGTTTAATGAGACAACTCAGTTAAGTGTAACGCTTTCTGAAGCGGCTAAATGTGTATATTTCTCTATTTCAAGTGCATTCTGCTGTGTATTTCACACATAAACCATTCTAGTCTCCTTAAAGGAAACAACATAGGATTCATACACTGTTTAATGTGCTCTAAACTCGAATTAAGGAATTCCTGGACCTAAGATACCTTTTCTACATGAACAACTCAGTTGGAGAAGTGTTTTGTACATGTTCTATGCGAGTTCTCATCTATTGATTGTCGTTTTTCCAGAATTACTCATGTTTTCTTGTAGTTTCTAACATTAGGCCTTCTTGTCCATGTATAAACATTGGGAAAATGGACAAACTACTTCCTAAACACTGTTATGAACCTGAAAAGCTCGGGAACATTGTCTCTCAACTATGTTTTAGAGTTTAATGATACATCTCTGTGAAGTGTAAGGCTTTCCAAAGCTGCTAAATGTGTTTATTTCTCTATTTCAAGTGCATTCTGCCGTGTATTTCAGACATTCACCATTCTAGTCTCCTTAAAGGAAACAACATAGGATTCATACACTGTTTAATGTGCTCTAAACTCGAATTAAGGAATTCCTGGACCTAAGATACCTTTTCTACATGAACAACTCAGTTGGAGAACTGTTTTGTACATGTTCTATGCGAGTTCACATCTATTGATTGTCGTTTTCCCAGAATTACTCATGTTTTCTTGTAGTTTCTAACATTAGGCCTTCTTGTCCAGGTATAAACATTGGGAACATGGACAAACAACTTCCTAAACACTGTTATGAACCTGAAAAGCTCGGGAACATTGTCTCTCAACTATGTTTTAGAGTTTAATGATACATCTCAGTGAAGTGTGAGGCTTTCCAAAGCTGCTAAATGTGTTTATTTCTCAATTTCAAGTGTATTCTGCCTTGTATTTCACAGATTTACCATTCTAGGCTCCTTTAAGTAAACAACATAGGATTCATACACTGTTTAATGTCCTCTAAACTCAAATTAAGGAATTCCTGGATCTATGATACCTTTTCTACATGAACAACTCAGTTGGAGAAGTGTTTTGTACATGTTCTATGCGAGTTCTCATCTATTGATTGTCGTTTTCCCAAAATTACTCATGTTTTCTTGTAGTTTCTAACATTAGGCCTTCTTGTCCAGGTATATGCATTGGGAACCTGGACAAACCACTACCTAAACAGTTAGGAACCTGAAAACCTCGGGAACATTGTCTCTCAACTATGTTTTAGAGTTTAATGAGACATCTCAGTGAAGTGTAAGGCTTTCCGAAGCGGCTAAATGTATATATTTCTCTATTTCAAGTGCATTCTGCCGTGTATTTCACATATTCACCATTCTAGTCTCCTTAAAGGAAACAACATAGGATTCATGCACTGTTTAATGTGCTCTAAACTCGAATTAAAGAATTCCTGGAGCTAAGATACCTTTTCTACATGAACAACTCAATTGGAGAAGTGTTTTGTACATGTTCTATGCGAGTTCTCATCTATTGATTGTCGTTCTCCCAGAATTACTCATGTTTTCTTGTAGTTTCTAACATTAGGCCTTCTTGTCCAGGTATAAACATTGGGAACATGGACAAACCACTACCTAAACAATGTTAGGAACCTGAAAACCTCGGGAACATTGTCTCTCAAGTATGTTTTAGAGTTTAATGATACATCTCAGTGAAGTTTATGGCTTTCCAAAGCTGCTAAATGTATTTATTTCTCTATTTCTAGTGTATTCTACTTTGTATTTCACACATTTACCATTCTAGGCTCCTTTAAGTAAACAACATAGGATTCATACACTGTTTAATGTCCTCCAAACCTAAATTAAGGAATTCCTGGATCTAAGATACGTTTTCTACAGGAACAACTCAGGTGGACAAGTGTTTTACACATGTTCTATGTGAGTTCTCAACTATTTATTGTCATTTCCCCAGAATTACTGATGTTTTCTCGTAGTTTCTAACATTAGGCCTTCTTGTCCAGGTATAAACATTGGGAACATGGACAAACCAGTACCTAAATACTGTTAGGAACCTGAAAAGCTCTGGAATATTGTCTCTCATCTATGTTTTAGAGTTTAATGATACATCTCAGTGAAGTGTAAGACTTTCCAAAGCTGCTAAATGTGTTTATTTCTCTATTTCAAGTGTATTCTGCCGAGTATTTCACACATTCACCATTCTAGGCCCCTTTAAGTAAACAACATGGGATTCATACACTGTTTATTGTCCTCTAAACTCAAATTAAGGAATTCCTGGATCTATGATACCTTTTCTACATGAACAACTCAGTTGGAGAAGTGTTTTGTACATTTTCTATGTGAGTTCTCATGTATTTATTGTCATTTTCCCAGAATTGCTGATGTTTTCTTGTAGTTTCTAACATTAGGCCTTCTTGTCCAGGTATAAACATTGGGAACACGGACAAACCACTACCTAAACACTGTTAGGAACCTAAAAATCTCGGGAACATTGTCTCTCAACTATGTTTTAGAGTTTAATGATACATCTCAGTGAAGTTTATGGCTTTCCAAAGCTGCTAAATGTGTTTATTTCTCTATTTCAAGTGTATTCTGCTTTGTATTTCACACATTTACCATTCTAGGCTCCTTTAAGTAAACAACATAGGATTCATACACTTTTTAATGTCCTCCAAACCTAAATTAAGGAATTCCTGGATCTAAGATACGTTTTCTACAGGAACAACTCAGGTGGACAAGTGTTTTACACATGTTCTATGTGACTTCTCAACTATTTATTGTCATTTCCCCAGAATTACTGATGTTTTCTTGTAGTTTCTAACATTAGGCCTTCTTGTCCAGGTATAAACATTGGGAACCTGGACAAACCACTACCTAAACACTGTTAGGAACCCGAAAACCTCGGGAACAATGTCTCTCAACTATGTTTTAGAGTTTAATGAGACAACTCAGTTAAGTGTAACGCTTTCTGAAGCGGCTAAATGTGTATATTTCTCTATTTCAAGTGCATTCTGCTGTGTATTTCACACATAAACCATTCTAGTCTCCTTAAAGGAAACAACATAGGATTCATACACTGTTTAATGTGCTCTAAACTCGAATTAAGGAATTCCTGGACCTAAGATACCTTTTCTACATGAACAACTCAGTTGGAGAAGTGTTTTGTACATGTTCTATGCGAGTTCTCATCTATTGATTGTCGTTTTTCCAGAATTACTCATGTTTTCTTGTAGTTTCTAACATTAGGCCTTCTTGTCCATGTATAAACATTGGGAACATGGACAAACTACTTCCTAAACACTGTTATGAACCTGAAAAGCTCGGGAACATTGTCTCTCAACTATGTTTTAGAGTTTAATGATATATCTCTGTGAAGTGTAAGGCTTTCCAAAGCTGCTAAATGTGTTTATTTCTCTATTTCAAGTGCATTCTGCCGTGTATTTCAGACATTCACCATTCTAGTCTCCTTAAAGGAAACAACATAGGATTCATACACTGTTTAATGTGCTCTAAACTCGAATTAAGGAATTCCTGGACCTAAGATACCTTTTCTACATGAACAACTCAGTTGGAGAACTGTTTTGTACATGTTCTATGCGAGTTCACATCTATTGATTGTCGTTTTCCCAGAATTACTCATGTTTTCTTGTAGTTTCTAACATTAGGCCTTCTTGTCCAGGTATAAACATTGGGAACATGGACAAACAACTTCCTAAACACTGTTATGAACCTGAAAAGCTCGGGAACATTGTCTCTCAACTATGTTTTAGAGTTTAATGATACATCTCAGTGAAGTGTGAGGCTTTCCAAAGCTGCTAAATGTGTTTATTTCTCAATTTCAAGTGTATTCTGCCTTGTATTTCACAGATTTACCATTCTAGGCTCCTTTAAGTAAACAACATAGGATTCATACACTGTTTAATGTCCTCTAAACTCAAATTAAGGAATTCCTGGATCTATGATACCTTTTCTACATGAACAACTCAGTTGGAGAAGTGTTTTGTACATGTTCTATGCGAGTTCTCATCTATTGATTGTCGTTTTCCCAAAATTACTCATGTTTTCTTGTAGTTTCTAACATTAGGCCTTCTTGTCCAGGTATATGCATTGGGAACCTGGACAAACCACTACCTAAACAGTTAGGAACCTGAAAACCTCGGGAACATTGTCTCTCAACTATGTTTTAGAGTTTAATGAGACATCTCAGTGAAGTGTAAGGCTTTCCGAAGCGGCTAAATGTATATATTTCTCTATTTCAAGTGCATTCTGCCGTGTATTTCACATATTCACCATTCTAGTCTCCTTAAAGGAAACAACATAGGATTCATGCACTGTTTAATGTGCTCTAAACTCGAATTAAAGAATTCCTGGAGCTAAGATACCTTTTCTACATGAACAACTCAATTGGAGAAGTGTTTTGTACATGTTCTATGCGAGTTCTCATCTATTGATTGTCGTTCTCCCAGAATTACTCATGTTTTCTTGTAGTTTCTAACATTAGGCCTTCTTGTCCAGGTATAAACATTGGGAACATGGACAAACCACTACCTAAACAATGTTAGGAACCTGAAAACCTCGGGAACATTGTCTCTCAAGTATGTTTTAGAGTTTAATGATACATCTCAGTGAAGTTTATGGCTTTCCAAAGCTGCTAAATGTATTTATTTCTCTATTTCTAGTGTATTCTACTTTGTATTTCACACATTTACCATTCTAGGCTCCTTTAAGTAAACAACATAGGATTCATACACTGTTTAAAGTCCTCCAAACCTAAATTAAGGAATTCCTGGATCTAAGATACGTTTTCTACAGGAACAACTCAGGTGGACAAGTGTTTTACACATGTTCTATGTGAGTTCTCAACTATTTATTGTCATTTCCCCAGAATTACTGATGTTTTCTCGTAGTTTCTAACATTAGGCCTTCTTGTCCAGGTATAAACATTGGGAACATGGACAAACCAGTACCTAAATACTGTTAGGAACCTGAAAAGCTCTGGAATATTGTCTCTCATCTATGTTTTAGAGTTTAATGATACATCTCAGTGAAGTGTAAGACTTTCCAAAGCTGCTAAATGTGTTTATTTCTCTATTTCAAGTGTATTCTGCCGAGTATTTCACACATTCACCATTCTAGGCCCCTTTAAGTAAACAACATGGGATTCATACACTGTTTAATGTCCTCTAAACTCAAATTAAGGAATTCCTGGATCTATGATACCTTTTCTACATGAACAACTCAGTTGGAGAAGTGTTTTGTACATTTTCTATGCGAGTTCTCAACTATTGATTGTCGTTTTCCCAAAATTATTCATGTTTTCTTGTAGTTTCTAACATTAGGCCTTCTTGTCCAGGTATAAACATTGGGAACACGGACAAACCACTACCTAAACACTGTTAGGAACCTAAAAATCTCGGGAACATTGTCTCTCAACTATGTTTTAGAGTTTAATGATACATCTCAGTGAAGTTTATGGCTTTCCAAAGCTGCTAAATGTGTTTATTTCTCTATTTCAAGTGTATTCTGCTTTGTATTTCACACATTTACCATTCTAGGCTCCTTTAAGTAAACAACATAGGATTCATACACTTTTTAATGTCCTCCAAACCTAAATTAAGGAATTCCTGGATCTAAGATACGTTTTCTACAGGAACAACTCAGGTGGACAAGTGTTTTACACATGTTCTATGTGACTTCTCAACTATTTATTGTCATTTCCCCAGAATTACTGATGTTTTCTTGTAGTTTCTAACATTAGGCCTTCTTGTCCAGGTATAAACATTGGGAACCTGGACAAACCACTACCTAAACACTGTTAGGAACCCGAAAACCTCGGGAACAATGTCTCTCAACTATGTTTTAGAGTTTAATGAGACAACTCAGTTAAGTGTAACGCTTTCTGAAGCGGCTAAATGTGTATATTTCTCTATTTCAAGTGCATTCTGCTGTGTATTTCACACATAAACCATTCTAGTCTCCTTAAAGGAAACAACATAGGATTCATACACTGTTTAATGTGCTCTAAACTCGAATTAAGGAATTCCTGGACCTAAGATACCTTTTCTACATGAACAACTCAGTTGGAGAAGTGTTTTGTACATGTTCTATGCGAGTTCTCATCTATTGATTGTCGTTTTTCCAGAATTACTCATGTTTTCTTGTAGTTTCTAACATTAGGCCTTCTTGTCCATGTATAAACATTGGGAACATGGACAAACTACTTCCTAAACACTGTTATGAACCTGAAAAGCTCGGGAACATTGTCTCTCAACTATGTTTTAGAGTTTAATGATATATCTCTGTGAAGTGTAAGGCTTTCCAAAGCTGCTAAATGTGTTTATTTCTCTATTTCAAGTGCATTCTGCCGTGTATTTCAGACATTCACCATTCTAGTCTCCTTAAAGGAAACAACATAGGATTCATACACTGTTTAATGTGCTCTAAACTCGAATTAAGGAATTCCTGGACCTAAGATACCTTTTCTACATGAACAACTCAGTTGGAGAACTGTTTTGTACATGTTCTATGCGAGTTCACATCTATTGATTGTCGTTTTCCCAGAATTACTCATGTTTTCTTGTAGTTTCTAACATTAGGCCTTCTTGTCCAGGTATAAACATTGGGAACATGGACAAACAACTTCCTAAACACTGTTATGAACCTGAAAAGCTCGGGAACATTGTCTCTCAACTATGTTTTAGAGTTTAATGATACATCTCAGTGAAGTGTGAGGCTTTCCAAAGCTGCTAAATGTGTTTATTTCTCAATTTCAAGTGTATTCTGCCTTGTATTTCACAGATTTACCATTCTAGGCTCCTTTAAGTAAACAACATAGGATTCATACACTGTTTAATGTCCTCTAAACTCAAATTAAGGAATTCCTGGATCTATGATACCTTTTCTACATGAACAACTCAGTTGGAGAAGTGTTTTGTACATGTTCTATGCGAGTTCTCATCTATTGATTGTCGTTTTCCCAAAATTACTCATGTTTTCTTGTAGTTTCTAACATTAGGCCTTCTTGTCCAGGTATATGCATTGGGAACCTGGACAAACCACTACCTAAACAGTTAGGAACCTGAAAACCTCGGGAACATTGTCTCTCAACTATGTTTTAGAGTTTAATGAGACATCTCAGTGAAGTGTAAGGCTTTCCGAAGCGGCTAAATGTATATATTTCTCTATTTCAAGTGCATTCTGCCGTGTATTTCACATATTCACCATTCTAGTCTCCTTAAAGGAAACAACATAGGATTCATGCACTGTTTAATGTGCTCTAAACTCGAATTAAAGAATTCCTGGAGCTAAGATACCTTTTCTACATGAACAACTCAATTGGAGAAGTGTTTTGTACATGTTCTATGCGAGTTCTCATCTATTGATTGTCGTTCTCCCAGAATTACTCATGTTTTCTTGTAGTTTCTAACATTAGGCCTTCTTGTCCAGGTATAAACATTGGGAACATGGACAAACCACTACCTAAACAATGTTAGGAACCTGAAAACCTCGGGAACATTGTCTCTCAAGTATGTTTTAGAGTTTAATGATACATCTCAGTGAAGTTTATGGCTTTCCAAAGCTGCTAAATGTATTTATTTCTCTATTTCTAGTGTATTCTACTTTGTATTTCACACATTTACCATTCTAGGCTCCTTTAAGTAAACAACATAGGATTCATACACTGTTTAATGTCCTCCAAACCTAAATTAAGGAATTCCTGGATCTAAGATACGTTTTCTACAGGAACAACTCAGGTGGACAAGTGTTTTACACATGTTCTATGTGAGTTCTCAACTATTTATTGTCATTTCCCCAGAATTACTGATGTTTTCTCGTAGTTTCTAACATTAGGCCTTCTTGTCCAGGTATAAACATTGGGAACCTGGACAAACCACTACCTAAACACTGTTAGGAACCCGAAAACCTCGGGAACAATGTCTCTCAACTATGTTTTAGAGTTTAATGAGACAACTCAGTTAAGTGTAACGCTTTCTGAAGCGGCTAAATGTGTTTATTTCTCTATTTCAAGTGCATTCTGCCGTGTATTTCAGACATTCACCATTCTAGTCTCCTTAAAGGAAACAACATAGGATTCATACACTGTTTAATGTGCTCTAAACTCGAATTAAGGAATTCTTGGACCTAAGATACCTTTTCTACATGAACAACTCAGTTGGAGAACTGTTTTGTACATGTTCTATGCGAGTTCTCATCTATTGATTGTCGTTTTCCCAGAATTACTCATGTTTTCTTGTAGTTTCTAACATTAGGCCTTCTTGTCCAGGTATAAACATTGGGAACATGGACAAACCACTACCTAAACACTGTTAGGAACCTGAAAACCTCGGCAACATTGTCTCTCAACTATATTTTAGAGTTTGATGATACGTCTCAGTGAAGTCTACGGCTTTCCGAAGCGGTTACATGTGTTTATTTCTCTATTTCAAGTGTATTCTACCTTGTATTTCACACATTTACCATTCTAGGCTCCTTTAAGTAAACAACATAGGGTTCATACACTGTTTAATGTCCTCTAAACTCAAATTAAGGAATTCCTGGATCTAAGATACGTTTTCTACAGGAACAACTCAGTTGGACAAGTGTTTTACACATGTTTTATGAGAGTTCTCACCTATTTATTGTCATTTCCCCAGAATTACTGCTGTTTTCTTGTAGTTTCTAACATTTGACCTTCTGGTCCAGGTATAAAATTGGGAACATGGACAAACAACTATCTAAACACTGTTATGAACCTGTAAAGCTCGGGAACATTGTCTCTCAACTATGTTTTAGAGTTTAATGATACATCTCTGTGAAGTGTAAGGCTTTCCAAAGCTGCTAAATGTGTTTATTTCTCTATTTCAAGTGTATTCTGCTTTGTATTTCACACATTTACCATTCTAGGCTCCTTTAAGTAAACAACATAGGATTCATACACTTTTTAATGTCCTCCAAACCTAAATTAAGGAATTCCTGGATCTAAGATACGTTTTCTACAGGAACAACTCAGGTGGACAAGTGTTTTACACATGTTCTATGTGACTTCTCAACTATTTATTGTCATTTCCCCAGAATTACTGATGTTTTCTTGTAGTTTCTAACATTAGGCCTTCTTGTCCAGGTATAAACATTGGGAACCTGGACAAACCACTACCTAAACACTGTTAGGAACCCGAAAACCTCGGGAACAATGTCTCTCAACTATGTTTTAGAGTTTAATGAGACAACTCAGTTAAGTGTAACGCTTTCTGAAGCGGCTAAATGTGTATATTTCTCTATTTCAAGTGCATTCTGCTGTGTATTTCACACATAAACCATTCTAGTCTCCTTAAAGGAAACAACATAGGATTCATACACTGTTTAATGTGCTCTAAACTCGAATTAAGGAATTCCTGGACCTAAGATACCTTTTCTACATGAACAACTCAGTTGGAGAAGTGTTTTGTACATGTTCTATGCGAGTTCTCATCTATTGATTGTCGTTTTTCCAGAATTACTCATGTTTTCTTGTAGTTTCTAACATTAGGCCTTCTTGTCCATGTATAAACATTGGGAACATGGACAAACTACTTCCTAAACACTGTTATGAACCTGAAAAGCTCGGGAACATTGTCTCTCAACTATGTTTTAGAGTTTAATGATATATCTCTGTGAAGTGTAAGGCTTTCCAAAGCTGCTAAATGTGTTTATTTCTCTATTTCAAGTGCATTCTGCCGTGTATTTCAGACATTCACCATTCTAGTCTCCTTAAAGGAAACAACATAGGATTCATACACTGTTTAATGTGCTCTAAACTCGAATTAAGGAATTCTTGGACCTAAGATACCTTTTCTACATGAACAACTCAGTTGGAGAACTGTTTTGTACATGTTCTATGCGAGTTCTCATCTATTGATTGTCGTTTTCCCAGAATTACTCATGTTTTCTTGTAGTTTCTAACATTAGGCCTTCTTGTCCAGGTATAAACATTGGGAACATGGACAAACCACTACCTAAACACTGTTAGGAACCTGAAAACCTCGGCAACATTGTCTCTCAACTATATTTTAGAGTTTGATGATACGTCTCAGTGAAGTCTACGGCTTTCCGAAGCGGTTACATGTGTTTATTTCTCTATTTCATGTGTATTCTACCTTGTATTTCACACATTTACCATTCTAGGCTCCTTTAAGTAAACAACATAGGGTTCATACACTGTTTAATGTCCTCTAAACTCAAATTAAGGAATTCCTGGATCTAAGATACGTTTTCTACAGGAACAACTCAGTTGGACAAGTGTTTTACACATGTTTTATGAGAGTTCTCACCTATTTATTGTCATTTCCCCAGAATTACTGCTGTTTTCTTGTAGTTTCTAACATTTGACCTTCTGGTCCAGGTATAAAATTGGGAACATGGACAAACAACTATCTAAACACTGTTATGAACCTGTAAAGCTCGGGAACATTGTCTCTCAACTATGTTTTAGAGTTTAATGATACATCTCAGTGAAGTGTAAGGCTTTCCAAAGCTGCTAAATGTGTTTATTTCTCTATTTCAAGTGTATTCTGCCGTGCATTTCACACATTCAACATTCCAATCTCCTTAAAGGAAACAACATAGGATTCAGACACTGTTTAATGTGCTCTAAACTCGAATTAAGGAATTCCTGGATCTAAGATATTTTTTCTACATGAACAACTCAGTTGGAGAAGTGTTTTGTTCTTGTTGTATTGGAGTTCTCATCTATTGATTGTCGTTTTCCCAGAATTACTCATGTTTTCTTGTAGTTTCTAACATTAGGCCTTCTTGTCCAGGTATAAACATTGGGAACAAAGACAAACCACTACCTAAACAATGTTAGGAACCTGAAAACCTCGGGAACATTGTCTCTCAACTATGTTTTAGAGTTTAATGATACATCTCAGTGAAGTTTATGGCTTTCCAAAGCTGCTAAATGTATTTATTTCTCTATTTCTAGTGTATTCTACTTTGTATTTCACACATTTACCATTCTAGGCTCCTTTAAGTAAACAACATAGGATTCATACACTGTTTAATGTCCTCCAAACCTAAATTAAGGAATTCCTGGATCTAAGATACGTTTTCTACAGGAACAACTCAGGTGGACAAGTGTTTTACACATGTTCTATGTGAGTTCTCAACTATTTATTGTCATTTCCCCAGAATTACTGATGTTTTCTTGTAGTTTCTAACATTAGGCCTTCTTGTCCAGGTATAAACATTGGGAACATGGACAAACCAGTACCTAAATACTGTTAGGAACCTGAAAAGCTCTGGAATATTGTCTCTCATCTATGTTTTAGAGTTTAATGATACATCTCAGTGAAGTGTAAGACTTTCCAAAGCTGCTAAATGTGTTTATTTCTCTATTTCAAGTGTATTCTGCCGAGTATTTCACACATTCACCATTCTAGGCCCCTTTAAGTAAACAACATGGGATTCATACACTGTTTAATGTCCTCTAAACTCAAATTAAGGAATTCCTGGATCTATGATACCTTTTCTACATGAACAACTCAGTTGGAGAAGTGTTTTGTACATTTTCTATGCGAGTTCTCAACTATTGATTGTCGTTTTCCCAAAATTATTCATGTTTTCTTGTAGTTTCTAACATTAGGCCTTCTTGTCCAGGTATATTCATTGGGAACCTGGACAAACCACTACCTAAACAGTTAGGAACCTGAAAACCTCGGGAACATTGTCTCTCAACTATGTTTTAGAGTTTAATGAGACATCTCAGTGAAGTGTAAGGCTTTCGGAAGCGGCTTAATGTATATTTTTCTCTATTTCAAGTGCATTCTGCCGTGTATTTCACACATTCACCATTCTAGTGTCCTTAAAGGAAACAACATAGGATTCATGCACTGTTTAATGTGCTCTAAACTCGAATTAAAGAATTCCTGGAGCTAAGATACCTTTTCTACATGAACAGTTCAATTGGAGAAGTGTTTTGTACATGTTCTATGCGAGTTCTCATCTATTGATTGTCGTTTTTCCAGAATTACTCATGTTTTCTTGTAGTTTCTAACATTAGGCCTTCTTGTCCATGTATAAACATTGGGAACATGGACAAACTACTTCCTAAACACTGTTATGAACCTGAAAAGCTCGGGAACATTGTCTCTCAACTATGTTTTAGAGTTTAATGATATATCTCTGTGAAGTGTAAGGCTTTCCAAAGCTGCTAAATGTGTTTATTTCTCTATTTCAAGTGCATTCTGCCGTGTATTTCAGACATTCACCATTCTAGTCTCCTTAAAGGAAACAACATAGGATTCATACACTGTTTAATGTGCTCTAAACTCGAATTAAGGAATTCTTGGACCTAAGATACCTTTTCTACATGAACAACTCAGTTGGAGAACTGTTTTGTACATGTTCTATGCGAGTTCTCATCTATTGATTGTCGTTTTCCCAGAATTACTCATGTTTTCTTGTAGTTTCTAACATTAGGCCTTCTTGTCCAGGTATAAACATTGGGAACATGGACAAACCACTACCTAAACACTGTTAGGAACCTGAAAACCTCGGCAACATTGTCTCTCAACTATATTTTAGAGTTTGATGATACGTCTCAGTGAAGTCTACGGCTTTCCGAAGCGGTTACATGTGTTTATTTCTCTATTTCAAGTGTATTCTACCTTTTATTTCACACATTTACCATTCTAGGCTCCTTTAAGTAAACAACATAGGGTTCATACACTGTTTAATGTCCTCTAAACTCAAATTAAGGAATTCCTGGATCTAAGATACGTTTTCTACAGGAACAACTCAGTTGGACAAGTGTTTTACACATGTTTTATGAGAGTTCTCACCTATTTATTGTCATTTCCCCAGAATTACTGCTGTTTTCTTGTAGTTTCTAACATTTGACCTTCTGGTCCAGGTATAAAATTGGGAACATGGACAAACAACTATCTAAACACTGTTATGAACCTGTAAAGCTCGGGAACATTGTCTCTCAACTATGTTTTAGAGTTTAATGATACATCTCAGTGAAGTGTAAGGCTTTCCAAAGCTGCTAAATGTGTTTATTTCTCTATTTCAAGTGTATTCTGCCGTGCATTTCACACATTCAACATTCCAATCTCCTTAAAGGAAACAACATAGGATTCAGACACTGTTTAATGTGCTCTAAACTCGAATTAAGGAATTCCTGGATCTAAGATATTTTTTCTACATGAACAACTCAGTTGGAGAAGTGTTTTGTTCTTGTTGTATTGGAGTTCTCATCTATTGATTGTCGTTTTCCCAGAATTACTCATGTTTTCTTGTAGTTTCTAACATTAGGCCTTCTTGTCCAGGTATAAACATTGGGAAAATGGACAAACTACTTCCTAAACACTGTTATGAACCTGAAAAGCTCGGGAACATTGTCTCTCAACTATGTTTTAGAGTTTAATGATACATCTCTGTGAAGTGTAAGGCTTTCCAAAGCTGCTAAATGTGTTTATTTCTCTATTTCAAGTGTATTCTGCTTTGTATTTCACACATTTACCATTCTAGGCTCCTTTAAGTAAACAACATAGGATTCATACACTTTTTAATGTCCTCCAAACCTAAATTAAGGAATTCCTGGATCTAAGATACGTTTTCTACAGGAACAACTCAGGTGGACAAGTGTTTTACACATGTTCTATGTGACTTCTCAACTATTTATTGTCATTTCCCCAGAATTACTGATGTTTTCTTGTAGTTTCTAACATTAGGCCTTCTTGTCCAGGTATAAACATTGGGAACCTGGACAAACCACTACCTAAACACTGTTAGGAACCCGAAAACCTCGGGAACAATGTCTCTCAACTATGTTTTAGAGTTTAATGAGACAACTCAGTTAAGTGTAACGCTTTCTGAAGCGGCTAAATGTGTATATTTCTCTATTTCAAGTGCATTCTGCTGTGTATTTCACACATAAACCATTCTAGTCTCCTTAAAGGAAACAACATAGGATTCATACACTGTTTAATGTGCTCTAAACTCGAATTAAGGAATTCCTGGACCTAAGATACCTTTTCTACATGAACAACTCAGTTGGAGAAGTGTTTTGTACATGTTCTATGCGAGTTCTCATCTATTGATTGTCGTTTTTCCAGAATTACTCATGTTTTCTTGTAGTTTCTAACATTAGGCCTTCTTGTCCATGTATAAACATTGGGAACATGGACAAACTACTTCCTAAACACTGTTATGAACCTGAAAAGCTCGGGAACATTGTCTCTCAACTATGTTTTAGAGTTTAATGATATATCTCTGTGAAGTGTAAGGCTTTCCAAAGCTGCTAAATGTGTTTATTTCTCTATTTCAAGTGCATTCTGCCGTGTATTTCAGACATTCACCATTCTAGTCTCCTTAAAGGAAACAACATAGGATTCATACACTGTTTAATGTGCTCTAAACTCGAATTAAGGAATTCTTGGACCTAAGATACCTTTTCTACATGAACAACTCAGTTGGAGAACTGTTTTGTACATGTTCTATGCGAGTTCTCATCTATTGATTGTCGTTTTCCCAGAATTACTCATGTTTTCTTGTAGTTTCTAACATTAGGCCTTCTTGTCCAGGTATAAACATTGGGAACATGGACAAACCACTACCTAAACACTGTTAGGAACCTGAAAACCTCGGCAACATTGTCTCTCAACTATATTTTAGAGTTTGATGATACGTCTCAGTGAAGTCTACGGCTTTCCGAAGCGGTTACATGTGTTTATTTCTCTATTTCATGTGTATTCTACCTTGTATTTCACACATTTACCATTCTAGGCTCCTTTAAGTAAACAACATAGGGTTCATACACTGTTTAATGTCCTCTAAACTCAAATTAAGGAATTCCTGGATCTAAGATACGTTTTCTACAGGAACAACTCAGTTGGACAAGTGTTTTACACATGTTTTATGAGAGTTCTCACCTATTTATTGTCATTTCCCCAGAATTACTGCTGTTTTCTTGTAGTTTCTAACATTTGACCTTCTGGTCCAGGTATAAAATTGGGAACATGGACAAACAACTATCTAAACACTGTTATGAACCTGTAAAGCTCGGGAACATTGTCTCTCAACTATGTTTTAGAGTTTAATGATACATCTCAGTGAAGTGTAAGGCTTTCCAAAGCTGCTAAATGTGTTTATTTCTCTATTTCAAGTGTATTCTGCCGTGCATTTCACACATTCAACATTCCAATCTCCTTAAAGGAAACAACATAGGATTCAGACACTGTTTAATGTGCTCTAAACTCGAATTAAGGAATTCCTGGATCTAAGATATTTTTTCTACATGAACAACTCAGTTGGAGAAGTGTTTTGTTCTTGTTGTATTGGAGTTCTCATCTATTGATTGTCGTTTTCCCAGAATTACTCATGTTTTCTTGTAGTTTCTAACATTAGGCCTTCTTGTCCAGGTATAAACATTGGGAACAAAGACAAACCACTACCTAAACAATGTTAGGAACCTGAAAACCTCGGGAACATTGTCTCTCAACTATGTTTTAGAGTTTAATGATACATCTCAGTGAAGTTTATGGCTTTCCAAAGCTGCTAAATGTATTTATTTCTCTATTTCTAGTGTATTCTACTTTGTATTTCACACATTTACCATTCTAGGCTCCTTTAAGTAAACAACATAGGATTCATACACTGTTTAATGTCCTCCAAACCTAAATTAAGGAATTCCTGGATCTAAGATACGTTTTCTACAGGAACAACTCAGGTGGACAAGTGTTTTACACATGTTCTATGTGAGTTCTCAACTATTTATTGTCATTTCCCCAGAATTACTGATGTTTTCTTGTAGTTTCTAACATTAGGCCTTCTTGTCCAGGTATAAACATTGGGAACATGGACAAACCAGTACCTAAATACTGTTAGGAACCTGAAAAGCTCTGGAATATTGTCTCTCATCTATGTTTTAGAGTTTAATGATACATCTCAGTGAAGTGTAAGACTTTCCAAAGCTGCTAAATGTGTTTATTTCTCTATTTCAAGTGTATTCTGCCGAGTATTTCACACATTCACCATTCTAGGCCCCTTTAAGTAAACAACATGGGATTCATACACTGTTTAATGTCCTCTAAACTCAAATTAAGGAATTCCTGGATCTATGATACCTTTTCTACATGAACAACTCAGTTGGAGAAGTGTTTTGTACATTTTCTATGCGAGTTCTCAACTATTGATTGTCGTTT
>CAVNZX010000026.1:0-38843 GCA_963693515.1 Pipistrellus nathusii
CTATTTCAAGTGTATTCTGCCTTGTATTTCTCACATTTACCATTCTAGGCTCCTTTAAGGAAAAGCATAGGATTCATACACTGTTTAATGAGCTCCCAGAATTACTGATGTTTCCTTGTAGTTTCTAAGATTGGGCCTTCTTGTCCAGGTATAAACAATGGGAACATGGACAAGCAACTCCCTAAACACTGTAATCAACCTGAAAAGCTCGGGAACATTGTCTCTCAACGATGTTATATAGTTTAATGCTACATTTCCGTGAAGTGTAAGGCTTTCCAAAGCTTCTAAATGTGTTTATATCTTATTTCAAGTGGATTCTGCCTTGTATTTCACACTTTTACCTATCTAGGCTACTTTAAGTAAACAACATAGGATTCATACACTGTTTAATGTGCTCTAACTCGAATTAAGGAATTCCTGGTCCTAAGATACCTTTTCTACAGGAACAACTCAGTTGGGCAAGTGTTTTATACATGTTCTATGCGAGTTCTCATCTATTTATTGTCATTTTTCCAGAATTACTGATGTTTCCTTGTAGTTTCTAACATTGGGCCTACCTGTCCAAGTATAAACATTGGGTACATGGACAAACAACTACCTAAACACTGTTATAAACCTGAAAACGTCTGGAAGATTGTCTCTCAACTATGTTATATCTTTTAATGATACATTTCAGTGAAGTGTAAGGCTTTCCAAAACTGCTAATTGTGTTTATCTCTCTATTTCAAGTGTATTCTGCCTTGTATTTCAGACATTTACCATTCTATGCTCCTTTAAGTAAAAACATTGGATTCATACACTGTTTAATGAGCTCTAAACTCGAATTAAGGAATTCCTGGATCTAAGATACCTTTTCTACATGAACTACTCAGTTGGGGAAGTGTTTTATACATGTTCTATGCGAGTTCTCATCTATTTATTGTCATTTTCCCTGAATTACTGATGTTTTCTTTCAATTTCAAACATTCGGCCTTCTTGTCCAGGTATAAGCATTGGGAACACGGACAAACAACTACCTAAACACTGTTATGAACCTGAAAAGCTCGGGAACATTGTCTCTCACATATGTTATAGAGTTTAGCGATACATTTCAGTGAAGTGTAAGGCTTTCCAAAGCTGCTAAATGTGTTTATGTCTCCATTTCAAGTGTATTCTGCCTTGTATTTCAGACATTTACCATTCTATGCTCCTTTAAGTAAAAACGTAGGATTCATACACTGTTTAATGAGCTCTAAACTCGAATTAAGGAATTCCTAAATCTAAGATACCTTTTCTACATGAACTACTCAGTTGGGAATGTGTTTTATACATGTTCTATGCGAGTTCTCATCTATTTATTGTCATTTTCCCAGAATTACTGATGTTTTCTTGTAGTTTCTAAGATTCGGCCTTCTTATCCAGGTATAAGCATTGGGAACATGGACAAACAACTGCGTAAACACTGTTATGAATCTGAAAACCTCGGGAACATTGTATCTCAACGATGTTATAGAGTTTAATGATACATTTCAGTGAAGTGTAAAGCTTTCCAAAGCTGCTAAATGTGTTTATTTCTCTATTTCAAGTGTATTCTGCCTTGTATTTCACACATTTACCATTCTAAGTTACTTTAAGGAAAACATAGGATTCATACACTGATTAATGTGCTCTAAACTCGAATTAAGGAATTTCTGGACCTAAGATACCTTTTCTACAGGAACAACTCAGCTGGAGAAGTGTATTATGCATCTTCCATCCGAGTTCTTGTCTATTTAATGTCATTTCCCCAGAATTACTGATGTTTTCTTGTAGTTTCTAACATTCGGCCTTCTTCTCCAGGTATAAGCATTTGGAACATGGACAAACAACTACCTAAACACTGTTATGAACCTGAAAACCTCGGGAACATTGTCTCTCAACAATGTTATAGAGTTTAATGATACATTTGAGTGAAGTGTAAGGCTCTCCAAAGCTGCTAAATGTGTTTATTTCTCTATTTCAAGTGTATTCTGCCTTGTATTTCACACATTCACCATTCTATGCTCCAATAAGTGAATAACATATGATTCATACACTGTTTAATGTGCCCTAAACTCGAATTAAGGAATTCCTGGATCTAAGGTACCTTTTCTACATGAACAACTCATTAGGGAAGTGTTTTATACATGTTCTATGCGAGTTCTCATCTATTTATTGTCATTTTCCCAGAATTACTGATGTTTCCTTGTAGTTTTTTACATTGGGCCTTCCTGTCCAGGTATAAACAATGGGAACATGGACAAGCAACTACATAAACACTGTAATCAACCTGAAAAGCTCGGGAACACCGTCTCTCAACGACTTTATATAGTTTAATGATACATTTCAGTGAAGTGTAAGGCTTTACACAGCTGCTAAATGTGTTTCTATCTATATTTCAAGTGTATTCTCCATTGTATTTCTCACATTTACCATTCTAGGCAACTTTAAGGAAAAACATAGGATTCATACACTGTTTAATGTGCTCTAAACTCGAATTAAGGAATTCCTGGATCTAAGATACTTTTCTACAGGAACAACTCAGCTGGAGAAGTGTTTTATACATGTTCTGTACGAGTTCTCATCTATTTATTGTCATTTTTCCAGAATTACTGAAGTTTCCTTGTAGTTTTTTACATTGGGCCTTCCTGTCCAGGTATAAACAATGGGAACATGGACAAGCAACTACCTAAATACTGTTATCAACCTGAAAACGTCTGGAACATTGTCTCTCAACTATGTTATAGCCTTTAATGATACATTTCAGTGAAGTGTAAGGCTTTCCAAAGCTGCTACATGTGTTTATCTCTCTATTTCAAGTGTATTCTGCCTTGTATTTCAGACATTTACCATCCTAGGCTCCTTTAAGGAAAAACAAAGGTTTCATACACTTTTTAATGTGCTCTAAACTTGAATTAAGGAATTCTTGGTCCTAAGATACCTTTTCTAGAAGAACAACTCAGATGGAGAAGTGTTTTATACATGTTCTATGCGAGTTCTCATCTATTTATTGTCATTTTCCCAGAAGAACTGATGTTTTCTTGTAGTTTTTTACATTGGGCCTTCTTGTCCAGGTATAAACATTGGGAACATGGACAAACAACTACCTAAATACTGTTATAATCCAGAAAACGTCTGGAACATTGTCTCTCAACTATGTTATAGCCTTTAATGATACATTTCAGTGAAATGTAAGGCTTTCCAAAGCTGCTACATGTGTTTATTTCTCTATTTCAAGTGTATTCTGCCTTGTATTTCAGACATTTACCATCCTAGGCTCCTTTAAGGAAAAACAAAGGATTCATACACTTTTTTATGAGCTCTAAACTCGAATAAAGGAATTCCTTGATCTCAGATAACTTTTCTACATGAACAACTCAGTTGGGGAAGTGTTTTATACATGTTCTATGCGAGTTGTTATCTATTTATTGTCATTTTCCCAGAATTACTGATGTTTTCTTGTAGTTTCTAACATTCGGCCCTCTTGTCCAGGTATAAGCATTGGGAACAAGGACAAACAACTACCTAAACACTGTTATGAACCTGAAAAGCTCGGGAACATTGTCTCTTAACTATGTTATAGCATTTAATGATACATTTCAGTGAAGTGTAAGGCTTTCCAAAGCTGCTAAATGTGTTTCTATCTATATTTCAAGTGTATTCTCCATTGTATTTCTCACATTTACCATTCTAGGCAACTTTAAGGAAAAACATAGGATTCATACACTGTTTAATGTGCTCTAAACTCGAATTAAGGAATTCCTGGTCCTAAGATACCTTTTCTACAGGAACAACTCAGCTGGAGAAGTGTTTTATACATGTTCTATGCGAGTTCTCATCTATTTATTGTCATTTTTCCAGAATTACTGATATTTCCTTGTAAATTTTTTACATGGGGCCTTCTTGTCAAGGTATAAACATTGGGAAAATGGACAAAAAACTACCTAAACACTGTTATAAACCTGAAAACATCTGGAGCATTGTCGCTCAACTAAGTTATAGCCTTTAATGATACATTTCAGTGAAGTGTAAGGCTTTCCAAAGCTGCCACATGTGTTTTTCTCTGTATTTCAAGTGTATTCTGCCTTGTATTTCAGACATTTACCATTCTAGGCTCCTTTCAGGAAAAACAAAGTATTCATAAACTTTTTAATGTGCTCTAAACTCGAATTAAGGAATTCCTGGATCTAAGATAACTTTTCTACATGAACAACTCAGTTTGGGAAGTGTTTTATCCATGTTCTATGCGAGTTCTTATCTATTTATTGTCATTTTCCCAGAATTAATGATGTTTTCTTGTAGTTTCTAACATTCGGCCTTCTTGTCCAGGTATAAGCATTGGGAACAAGGACAAACAACTACCTAAACACTTTTATGAACCTGAAAAGCTTGGGAACATTGTCTCTCAATGAAGTTATAGAGTTTAATGATACATTTCAGTGAAGTGTAAGGCTTTCCAAAGCTGCTAATTGTGTTTATCTCTCTATTTCAAGTGGATTCTGCCTTGTATTTCACACTTTTACCTATCTAGGCTACTTTATGTAAACAACATAGGATTCATACACTGTTTAATGTGCTCTAACTCGAATTAAGGAATTCCTGGTCCTAAGATACCTTTTCTACAGGATCAACTCAGTTGGGGATGTGTTTTATACATGTTCTATGCGAGTTCTCATCTATTTATTGTCATTTTCCCAGAATTACAGATGTTTTCTTGTAGTTTCTAACATTAGGCCTTCTTGTCCAGGTATACACATTGGGAACATGAACAAACAACTACCTAAACAGAGTTATAAACCGGAAAACATCTGGAACATTGTCTCTCAACTATGTTATAGCATTTAATGATACATTTCCGTGAAGTGTAAGGCTTTCCAAAGCTGCTACATGTGTTGATCTCTCTATTTCAAGTGTATTCTGCCTTGTATTTCAGACATTTATCATTCTAGGCTCCTTTAAGGAAAAACATAGGATTCATACACTGTTTAATGTGCTCTAAACTCGAATTAAGGAATTCCTGAATCTAAGCTACCTTTTCTACATGAGCAACTCAGTTGGGGAAGTGTTTTATACATGTTCTATGTGAGTTCTCATCAATTTATTGTTATTTTCCCAGAATTACTGATGTTTCCTTGTAGTATCTAACATTGGGCCTTCTTGTCCAGGTATAAACAATGGGAACGTGGACAAGCAACTCCCAAACACTGTAATCAAACTGAAAAGGTCGGGTATATTGTCTCTCAACGATGTTATATAGTTTAATGATACATTTCAGTGAAGTGTAAGGCTTTCAAAAGCTGCTAAATGTGTTTATCTCTCTATTTCAAGTGCATTCTGCCTTGTATTTCTCACATTTACCATTCTAGGCTACTTTAAGGAAAAACATAGGATTCATACACTGTTTAAAGTGCTCTAAACTCGAATTAAGGAATTACTGGACCTAAGATACCTTTTCTACAGGAACAACTTAGTTGGGGAAGTGTTTTATACATGTTCTATGCGAGTTCTCATCTATTTATTGTCATTTTCCCAGAATTACTGATATTTCCTTGTAGTTTTTTACACTGGGCCTTCTTGTCAAGGTATAAACATTGGGAACATGGACAAAAAACTACCTATACACTGTTATAAACCTGAAAACGTCTAAAACATTGTCTCTCAACTATGTTATAGCATTTGATACATTTCAGTGAATTGTAAGGCTTTCTAAAGCTACTACATGTGTTTATCTCTCTATTTCAAGTGTATTCTGCCTTGTATTTCTCACATTTACCATTCTAGGCTCCTTTAAGGAAAAGCATAGGATTCATACACTGTTTAATGTGCTCTAAACTCGAATTAAGGAATTCCTGGATCTAAGGTACCTTTTCTACATGAACAACTCAGTTGGGGAAGTGTTTTATACATGTTCTATGTGAGTTTTCATCTATTTATTGTCATTTTCCCAGAATTACTGATGTTTCCTTGTAGTTTCTAACATTGGGCCTTCTTGTCCAGGTATAAACAATGGGAACATGGACAAGCAACTCCCTAAACACTGTAATCAACCTGAAAAGCTCGGGACCATTGTCTCTCAACGATGTTATATAGTTTAATGCTACATTTCCGTGAAGTGTAAGGCTTTCCAAAGCTTCTAAATGTGTTTATATCTTATTTCAAGTGGGTTCTGCCTTGTATTTCACACTTTTACCTATCTAGGCTACTTTAAGTAAACAACATAGGATTCATACACTGTTTAATGTGCTCTAACTCGAATTAAGGAATTCCTGGTCCTAAGATACCTTTTCTACAGGAACAACACAGTTGGGGAAGTGTTTTATACATGTTCTATGCGAGTTCTCATCTATTTATTGTCATTTTTCCAGAATTACTGATGTTTCCTTGTAGTTTCTAACATTGGGCCTACCTGTCCAAGTATAAACATTGGGTACATGGACAAACAACTACCTAAACACTGTTATAAACCTGAAAACGTCTGGAAGATTGTCTCTCAACTATGTTATATCTTTTAATGATACATTTCAGTGAAGTGTAAGGCTTTCCAAAGCTGCTAATTGTGTTTATCTCTCTATTTCAAGTGTATTCTGCCTTGTATTTCAGACATTTACCATTCTATGCTCCTTTAAGTAAAAACATTGGATTCATACACTGTTTAATGAGCTCTAAACTCGAATTAAGGAATTCCTGGATCTAAGATACCTTTTCTACATGAACTACTAAGTTGGGGAAGTGTTTTATACATGTTCTATGCGAGTTCTCATCTATTTATTGTCATTTTCCCAGAATTACTGATGTTTTCTTTCAATTTCTAACATTCGGCCTTCTTGTCCAGGTATAAGCATTGGGAACACGGACAAACAACTACCTAAACACTGTTATGAACCTGAAAAGCTCGGGAACATTGTCTCTCACCTTTGTTATAGAGTTTAATGATAACTTTCAGTGAAGTGTAAGGCTTTCCAATGCTGCTAAATGTGTTTCTTTCTCTATTTCAAGTGTATTCTGCCTTGTATTTCACACATTTACCATTCTAGGATACTTTAAGGAAAAACATAGGATTCATACACTGTTTAATATTCTCTAAACTCGGAATAAGGAATTCCTGAATCTAAGATACCTTTTCTACATGAAGAACTCAGATGGGGAAGTGTTTTACACATGTTCTATTCGGGTTCTCATGTATTTATTGTCATTTTCCCAGAATTACTGATGTTTTCTTGTATTTTCTAACATTCGGCCTTCTTGTCCACGTATAAGCATTGGGAACATGCACAAACAACTACCTAAACATTGTTATGAACCTGAAAACCTCGGGAACATTGTCTCTCAACGATGTTATACAGCTTAATGATACATTTCAGTGAAGTGTAAGGCTTTCCAAAGCTGCTAAATGTGTTTATTTCTCTATTTCAAGTGGATTTTGCCTTGTATTTCACACATTCACCATTCTAGGCTCCAAAAAGTGAATAACAGAGGATTTATACACTGTTTAATGTGCTCTAAACTCAAATTAAGGAATTCCTGGACCTAAGATACATTTCTACAGGAACAACTCAGCTGGATATGTGTTTTATACAGGTTTTATGTGAGTTCTCATCTATTTATTGTCATTTTTCCAGAATTACTTATGTTTCCTTGTAGTTTCTAACATTGGGCGTTCTTGTCCAGGTATAAATAATGGGACCATGGACAAGCAACTACCTAAACACTGTAATCAACCTGAAAAGCTCGGGAACATTGTCTCTCAACGATATTATAGATTTTAATGATATATTTCAGTGAAGTGTAAGGCTTTCCAAAGCTGCTTAATGAGTTTATATCTCTATTTCAAGGGTATTCTCCCATTCATTTCACACATTTATCATTCTAGGCTACTATAAGGAAAAACATAGGATTGTATATACTGTTTAATGTGCTCTAAACTCGAATTAAGGAATTCCTGGTCCTAAGATACCTTTTCTACAGAAACAACTCAGCTGGAGAAGTGTTTTATACATGTTCTATGCGAGTTCTCATCTATTTATTGTCATTTTTCCAGAATTACTGATGTTTCCTTGTATTTTTTTACATTGGGCCTTCTTGTCCAGGTATAAACAATGGGAACATGGACAAGCAACTACCTAAACACTGTTATGAACCTGAAAAGCTCGGGAACCCTGTCTCTCAACTATGCTATTGAGTTTAATGATACATATCAGTGAACTGTGAGGCTTTCCAAAGCTGCTAAATGTGTTTATATCTCTATTTGAAGTGTATTCTGCCTTGTATTTCTCACATTTACCATTCTAGGCTCCTTTAAGTAAACAACATAGGATTCATACACTGTTTATTGTGTTCTTAACTCTAATTAAGGTATTCCTGGATCTAACATAACTTTTCTACACGAACAACTCTGTTGGAGAAATGTTTTATATATATTCTATGTGAGTTCTCATCTATTTATTGTCATTTTCCCAGAATTACTGACGTTTTCTTGTAGTTTCTAACATTAGGTCTTCTTGTCCACGTATAAACATTGGGATCACGGACAAACAACTACCTAAGCACTGTTATGAACCTGAAAAGCTCGGTAACAATGTCTCTCAACTATGTTATTGAGTTTAATGATACATTTCAGTGAAGTGTAATGCTTTCCAAAGCTGCCAAATGTGTTTATTTCTCTATTTCAAGTGTATTCTGCCTTGTATTTCACACAGATACCATTCTAGGCTCCTTTAATTAAACAACATAGGATTCATACACTGTTTAATGTGGTCTTAACTTGAATTCATGAATTCTTGGATCTAACATACCTTTCCTACAAGAACAACTCAGGAGGCGAAGTGGGGAGATGTGGGCTGGAGCCATGCTGGCCTAAGTGTGCTTTCTGACCATCTTTAAATTTTTTTTTAAAGGCCAAAACCGGTTTGGCTCTGTGGATAGAGCATAGTCAGCCTGCGGACTGGAAGGTAACAGATTCGATTCCGGTCAAGGGCATGTACTTTGGTTGCGGGCACAACCCCAGCAGGGGTTGTGCAGGAGGCAGCTGATCAATGTTTCTAACTCTCTATTCCTCTCTGTTAAAAATCCATAAAATATATTAAATTTAATATATATATAGGAAGCAGAAAGAGAGAGCAACTGATGGTCTTGAGCTGTGAGTGTTTATTAGCAAGCTGGGAGACAGCGAACACCAGAAGAAACTGCTGGGGGGCTGCTGACAGAGGTACCCCTCACAGGGAAGCACCCACGCGGGCTGCGTCCCTGCCCTGAGCTACCTGCAGGCTTGGATAGGGAAACCTCGCCATCTTGAGAGGAAGATAGGATCGTGTCAGAGTCCTGAATATCAACAGCCGCAGTGACCAACAAGCAACTGTGACCCCCAGAACGGGGATCCCAGGCGGCGCGAACACCTGGCCCCACAGGAGTGCCACACTGCTCAGCGAAAAGGTCAGATTTCGCGGGGAGAGGGTGGAGCGCACTCGCGGCGAAAACAAAGCCTGCGCGCACAGAGCGCGTGGAAGCTGGAGGACAAGGGCGGTGATTACACGTAGAAGCCCCCGCTGTTGGGCGAGTGTCATCCTTGAAAGCGGACGGGGCTCCTAACAGGGGAGATATCTAAAGAGCAACGCATTTGGACCTGGCGCGGAGGGGTATCGGAGAGTTGCAGGAGATTGAGGTTGCTCGGACCTGCCCTCTCCCCCCTCCGTAGTTCCTGCTTCAGAGAGGTCGGGGGGGGGAAAAAAAAAAGCTGGAGAGGCTCTAGAGTCTAGGAAGACAACCTAGAAACACTGCCCCCAGAGGCTAATTCACAAATTGACTCTAGTGTAATAAAAACAAAGCAAAACCTGCCTAAAAATCAGGACTGGATCATAACAATAGAGGAAGCGAATGACCTTCATTACTGCAAATTTTATTTAAATTTTTTAAATTTTATCCCTTTTTTTAATTTTTAAATTTTTGTTTTTTATTTTTGTTTTCATTATTTGCAACGTTTACTCAAGAAACTATTTTTTTTTCTTTTTCCTCACTTGATTTTATCTTTATAATTACTACATTGTACTACTACTAAGTTACCTTTTTCATCTTTTTTTGTTTATTTTTATTATTTTTATTTCATTTGATTATATATATATATATATATATATATATATATATATATATATATTTTATTTCAGGATTACTGTTCTACAGGCTTTATCTATCTTTCCTTCTCCAACGCTTTATTCTATCTCAACCTATCCTTTATGCCTTCACCTTCTTTCCGATATTTTCCTTTGGTACCCTGTTTATCTTAACCCTTTCCTGCTCTAGATTTTCCCCATTCCTTCTGTCTACCCCCTCCTAAAATTTCATCCTACTTCTATATATCTAATCTCCAACTACTTGCTCCGAGCCCATTCACACCTCCCTCGCAGTTGTCCTAAAAACAAAACAAAACAAAAGTCTTTCTCTCTAACACTTTGAAGTTGTATGTTGAATGTTAACTATACTGAAGTTGTATGCTTTTGTTTATAAGATTAATTTGATATGCTTTTTGTTTGATTGTATGTTTTTGCTAGCTGGGTTCTAGTCACCCTTATTGGTGGTTATTAATATTTCAAACACATCCCGATTCAGTCCCCTGTGTGTTGTACCTGGTTGTGTTGTATTTGGTGCCTTTAAATCAAAGCAGGAGAGAGAGAGAACTACACAACCAGACATCCTAGATCATGGGGAGACCAAGACACAGCCCACATATGAAAGAAAAGCAGGCCTCACCAGAAAAGGAAGTAAACAACATAGAGGGAAGCAACCTACCAGAGCAAGAATTCAGAGTAATGATCATAAGATGGCTAAAAAGAATGGAAGACAAATTTGACAATATGAGTAAGAACCAAGAGGAAATGAAGAAGAACCAAGAAGAAATGAAAAATGACATCGCTACTGTAAAGAACTCAATAGAAAGCATCAAGAGTAGATTAGAAGAAGCAGAGGACCGCATCAGTGAGCTAGAAGACAAGATGGAAAAAAATACCCAATTAGAACAGCTTCTGGGGAAAAAAATTAAAAAACAGGAGGAAAGTCTAAGGGAACTCTGGGACAATACAAAACAAAACAATATTAGAGTAATAGGGGTTCCAGAAGGAAAGGGAATTGAGGAAGACATGGAAAACGTATTTCAAGAAATAATGACAGAAAACTTTCCTGAGATAGAGAAGAAAAAACCCACACAAATCCAAGATGCTCGCAGAGTCCCAAGCAAATTGAACCCCAGAAAATCAACCCCTAGACACATTATAATTAAGCTGGCAAACACCTACGACAAAAAAAGAATTTTAAAAGCAGCCAGAGAGAGACAGAAAGTTACATATAAAGGAACCCCCATCAGACTAGCAACTGATTTCTCCACAGAAACTTATCAGGCCAGAAGGGAATGGGATGAAATATACAAAGTCATGCAAAGGAAGGGTCTGAATCCAAGAATACTGTACCCAGCAAGGCTATCAATCAAAATTGAAGGGGAAATCAGGAGCTTCACAGACAAAAACAGACTAAGGGAATTTATCTCCACCAAACCAGCAATGCAAGAAATGCTAACGGGTCTACTGTAAAATTAAAGAAATAGAAAGCAAAGAAGGAACACAGGGGTATAGAATAAAAATGGCGTCAAATAAGTATCTATCAATTATAACTTAAAATGTAAATGGACTAAATGCTCCAATCAAAAGACATAGGGTAACGGATTGGATAAGAAAACAAGACCCATATATCTGTTGTCTACAAGAAACCCACCTCAGAAAAAAAGATGCACACAGACTGAGGGTGAAGGGATGGAAAAAGGTTTTCCAGGCAAATGGAAATGAAAAAAAATCTGGGGTAGCAATACTTATATCTGACAAGTTAGATCTCAGAGTGAAGGACATAACAAGAGATAATGAAGGCCACTTCATAATACTAAATGGAGCAATCCAACAAGAAGAAATAACCCTAGTAAATATATATGCACCCAATATGGGAGCACCCCAATATATAAAAAAACTGCTGGAGGACATTAAGGGAGAGATTAATAGCAATACAATCATAGTAGGAGATCTTAATACCCCACTGTCACCCTTTGACAAGTCATCTAAACAAAAAATCAGCAAAGAAATATCAATCCTAAATGACTCGCTAGACCAGATGGAATTAATCGACATCTTCAGAACATTCCACCCCAAAGCCACAGAATATACATTCTTCTCAAGCGCACATGGGACATTCTCAAAGATAGACCACATTTTGGGACATAGGCAAAGTCTCTTCAAATTCAAGAAGATAGAAATCATATCAAGCATCTTCTCAGATCATAGTGGCATAAAACTGGAAATTAACTACAACGAAAAAAATCCAAAGAAATCAAACACATGGAGATTAAACAGCATGCTATTAAACAAGGACTGGGTTACCAGAGAAATCAAGGAAGAAATTAAAAACATCCTCGAAACAAATGACAATGAAAACACAACTATCCAAAATCTATGGGACACAGCAAAAGCAGTTTTGAGAGGGAAGTTCATATCCCTACAAGCCTATTGCAAAAAACTAGAAAAAAGGGTAACAAATGATCTAACTCTACAACTCAAAGAGTTAGAAAAAGAGCAACAAGAAAAGCCCAGTGTAAGCAGAAGGAAGGAAATAACAAAAATCAGAGCACAGATAAACGACATAGAGACCAAAGAAACAATACGTAAGATCAACAAAACCAAGAGCTGGTTCTTTGAAAGAATAAACAAGATAGATGGACCCCTATCCAGGCTAACCAAGAAACAAAGAGAGAGGACCCAAATAAACAAAATCAGAAACGAAAGAGGTGAAATAACAACAGATCCCGCCGAAATACAAATGATTGTTACAAAATACTACGAACAGCTCTATTCCAATAAACTTAACAACCTGGAGGAAATGGACATATTCCTAGAAAAATACAACCTTCCAAAACTCAATCAGGAAGAATCTAAAAATCTACATAGACCAGTGACTTGGGAAGAAATTGAAACAGTCATCAAAAAACTTCCAGCAAACAAAAGCCCAGGGCCAGATGGCTTCACAGGAGAGTTTTACCAAACATTCAAGGAAGAACTAAAACCTATCCTCCTCAGATTATTCCAAAAAATCCAAGAGGAAGGAACACTTCCAAACTCCTTCTATGAAGCCAGCATCACCCTAATACCAAAACCAGATAAAGACAACTCAATGAAAGAGAATTACAGGCCAATATCCCTCATGAACATAGATGCCAAAATCCTCAACAAAATTCTAGCAAATCGGCTCCAGCAGAGCATCACAAAGATCATACACCATGACCAAGTAGGATTTATTCCAGGAATGCAAGGATGGTACAATATCCGCAAATCAATAAACGTGATACATCACATAAACAAGTTGAAAGATAAAAATCATATAGTCATATCAATTGATGCAGAAAAAGCATTTGATAAAATCCAACACCCTTTCCTGATAAAAACTCTCAACAAGGTGGGAGTACAAGGATCATACCTCAACATAATAAAAGCTATATATGATAAACCCACAGCCAACATCATACTCAATGGGCAAAAACTAAAACCATTCCCTCTAAGAACAGGAACAAGACAGGGATGCCCACTTTCGCCACTCATCTTTGACATAGTACTGGAAGTACTAGCCATTGCAATTAGACAAGAGGAGGAAATAAAAGGCATCCAAATTGGAAAAGAAGAAGTAAAGCTATTCTTATTTGCAGACGACATGATATTGTACATAAAAAAACCAAAAGACTCCATTAAAAAACTAATTGGCTTAATAAATGAATTTGACAATGTAGCAGGATACAAAATTAAAGCCAAGAAATCTATGGCATTTCTATACACCAACAGCGAATTTATAGAAACAGAGACTAAAAAAGCAATTCCATTTACCATTGCACCAAAAAAATTAAGATACCTAGGAATAAATTTAACTAAGGAAATAAAGGACCTATATGCGGAAAACTACACAACACTGAAAAAAGAGATAGAGGAAGATGTAAACAGATGGAAGAACATACCATGTTCATGGATTGGTAGAATCAACATCATCAAAATGTCCATACTTCCTAAAGCAATCTATAGGTTCAATGCACTCCCCATTAAAATACCAACGGCATACTTCACTGACATAGAAAGAACTCTCCAAAAGTTCATTTGGAACAATAAAAGACCCCGAATAGCCACAGCAATCCTGAGAAAGAAGAGTAAAGTAGGAGGGATCTCAATACCAGACTTCAAACTGTATTACAAAGCCACTGTTCTCAAAACAGCCTGGTACTGGCACAAAAACAGACATATAGATCAATGGAATCGAATCGAGAACCCAGATATCAACCCAAATCACTATGCTCAATTAATATTTGACAAAGGAGGCACGAATATACAATGGAGTCAAAACAGTCTCTTCAATAAATGGTGTTGGGAAAATTGGACAGATACATGCAAGAGAATGAAACTGGATCACCAACTTACACCATACACAAAAGTAAACTCAAAATGGATACAGGACTTAAACATCAGACGGGAAACCATAAAAATACTAGAAGAATCCACGGGCAGCAAAATCTCAGACATATGCCAAAAGAACTTATTCACTGATACTGCCCCTAGGGCAATGGAAGCTAAAGAGAAAATAAACAAATGGGACTACATCAAAATAAAAAGCTTTCTTACAGCAAAAGAAACCATCAACAAAACAACAAGAAAGCCCACGATGTGGGAGAACATATTTGCAAATGTTACCACTGATAAAGGTTTAATCTCCAACATCTACAAACAGCTTATACAACTAAATAAAAGGAAGATGAATGATCCAATTAAAAAATGGGCAATGGACCTAAATAGAATTTTTCCAAAAGAAGACAGAAGGAAGGCCAAAAGGCACATGGAAACATGCTCAAAGTCACTAATTATCCGAGAGATGCAAATCAAAACAACAATGTGGTACCATCTCACACCTGTCAGAATGGCCAACATCAACAGATCAACAAACGACATGTGTTGGCGAGGCTGTGGAGAAAAGGGAACTCTTATGCACTGCTGGTGGGAATGCAGACTGGTGCAACCACTGTGGAGAACAGTGTGGAGTTTCCTCAAAAAACTGAAAATGGAACTCCCATTTGACCCAGTAATCCCACTCCTAGGAATATATCCCAAGAAACTAGAAACACCAATCAGAAAGGATATATGCACCCCTATGTTCATAGCAGCACAATCTACAATAGCTAGAATTTGGAAACAGCCTAGGTGCCCATCAGCAGATGATTGGATCAAAAAACTTTGGTACATCTACACCATGGAATACTATGCTGCCATAAAAAAGAAGGAATTCTCATCATTTGCAGCAACTTGGATGGAAATGGAGAACATCATGCTGAGTGAAATAAGCCAGTCATTGAAAGAAAAACACCACATGACCTCACTCATTTGTGGATAATAAAGAACATTATAAACTGATAAAACAAAAGATAGATATAGAGACAGTATATCAACAAGCAGACTGACAAATTACAGCAGGGAGGGGAGGAAGATCTGGGGGAGATAATAGATCAACCGAAGGACTTTTATACATGCACATAAGTACAACCAATGGACATAAAACTCTGGGGAGGGAAGGGATGTGAGGGAGGGAGGGAGGGGGGGCAAAAAAAAAAAATATATATATATATATATATATATATATATATATATATATATATATATAATGAAAAAAGACTTAATAAAGGACCTCTTTTCCACTATTACGAATGCTTAATAGATAATTTCATAACATCACATGTACCATTTTAAGAAAGTGATGATTTAGTGGGAAAATAAAGATTTGCATCTGCATACTGTAAATATGAAAAAAAAAAAAGAACAACTCAGTTGGAGAAGTGTTTTATAGATGTTCTATGTGAGTTCTCATCCATTTATTGTCATTTTCCCAGAGTTACTGATGTTTCTTGTAGTTTGTAACATTAGGCCTTCTTGTCCAGGTATAAACATTGGGAACACGGACAAGCAACTACCTAAACACTGTTATGAACCTGAAAAGCTCGGTAACATTGTCTTTCAACTATGTTATTGAGTTTAATGATACATCTCAGTGAAGTGTAAGGCTTTCCAAAGATACTAAATGTGTTTCTTTCTCTATTTCAAGTTTATTCTGCCTTGTATTTCTCACATTTACCATTCTAGGCTCCTTTAAGTAGACAACATAGGATTCATACACTGTTTAATGTGTTCTTAACGCTAATTAAGGAATTCCTGGATCTAACATACCTTTTCTACACGAAAAACTCATTTGGAGAAGTGTTTTACACATGTTCTACGTGAGTTCTCATTTATTTTCTGTCATTTTCCCAGAATTACTGATGTTTACTTATAGTTTCTATCAATAGGCTCCTTGTCCAGGTATAAACATCTGGAACAAGGACAAACAACATCCCAAAAACTGTAATGAACCTGAAAAGCTCGGGAACCCTGTCTCTCAACTATGCTATAGAGTTTAATGATACATTTCAGTGAAGTGTAAGGCTTTACAAAGCTGCTAAATGTGTTTATTTCCCTATTTCAAGTGTTTTCTGCCTTGTATTTCACACATTTACCATTCTAGGCTCCTTTAAGTAGACAACATAGGATTCATACACTGTTAAATGTGGTCTTAACTCGAATTAAGGAATTCCTGGATGTAACATACCTTTCCTACAAGAACAACTCAGTTTGAGAAGTGTTTTATACATGTTCTATGTAAGTTCTCATACATTTATTGTCATTTTCCCAGAATTACTGATGTTTTCTTGTAGTTTGTAACATTAGACCTTCTTGTCCACGTATAAACATTGGGAACACGGACAAGCAACTACCTAAACACTGTTATGAACCTGAAAAGCTCGGTAACATTGTCTTTCAACTATGTAATTGAGTTTAATGATACATCTCAGTGAAGTGTAAAGCTTTCCAAAGCAGCTAAATGTGTTTCTTTATGTATTTCAAGTGTATTCTGCCTTGTATTTCACACATTTACGATTCTAGGCTCCTTTAAGAAAACAACATAGGATTCATACACTGTTTAATGTGGTCTTAACACGAATTAAGGAATTCCTGGATCTAACATACCTTTCCTACACGAACAGCTAAGTTGGAGAAGTGTTTTATACATGTTCTATGTGAGTTCTCATCAATTTACTGTCATTTTCCCAGAATAACTGATGTTTACTTGTAGTTTCTAACATTAGGTCTTCTTGACCACGTATAAACATTGGGAACACGGACAAACAACTACCTAAACACAGTTATGAACCTGAAAAGCTCGGTAACATTTTCTCTCAACTATGTTATTGAGTTTAATGATACATTTCAGTGAAGTGCAAGGCTTTCCAAAGCTGCTAAATGTGTTTATTTCTCTATTTCAAGTTTATTCTGCCTTTTATTTCACACATTTACCATTCTAGGCTCTTAAAGTAAACAACATAGTATTCATACACTGTTTAATGTGGTCTTAACTCGAATTAAGGTATTCCTGGTTCTAACATACCTTTCCTACACGAAAAACTCAGTTGGAGAAGTGTTTTATACATGTTCTATGTGAGTTCTCATCTATTTTCTGTCGTTTTCCCAGAATTACTGATGTTTACTTATAGTTTCTATTATTAGGCTCTCTTGTCCAGGTATAAACATCTGGAACAAGGACAAACAACAACCCAAAAACTGTAATGAACCTGAAAAGCTCAGGAACCCTGTCTCTCAACAATGCTATAGAGTTTAATGATACATTTCAGTGAAGTGTAAGGCTTTACAAAGCTGCTAAATGTGTTTATGTCCCTATTTCAAGTGTATTCTGCCTTGTATTTCACACATTTACCATTCTAGGCTCATTTAAGTAGACAACATAGGATTCATACACTGTTTAATGTGGTCTTAACTCTAATTAAGGAATTCCTGGATCTAACATTCCTTTCCTACACGAACTACTCAGTTGGAGAAGTGTTTTATACATGTTCTATGTGAGTTCTCATCCATTTATTGTCCAGAATTACTGATGTTTTTGTAGTTTGTAACATTAGTCCTTCTTGTCCAGGTATAAACATTGGGAAAAGGGACAAACAACTACGTAAACACTGTTATGAACCTGAAAAGCTCGGTAACATTTTCTCTCAACTATGCTATAGAGTTTCATGATAAATTTCAGTGAAGTGTAAGGCTTTACAAAGCTGCTAAATGTGTTTCTTTCCCTATTTCAAGTGTATTCTGCCTTGTATTTCACACATTTACCTATCTAGGCTACTTTAAGTAAACAAAATAGGATTCATACACTGTTTTATGGGCTCTAAACTCGAATTAAGGAATTCCTGTTCCTAAGATACATTTCTACAGGAACAACTCAGCTGGAGAAGTGTTTTATACATGTTCTATGCGAGTTCTCATCTATTTATTGTCATTTTTCCAGAATTACTGATGTTTCCTTGTAGTTTCTATAATAGGGCCTTCTTGTCCACGTATAAACATTGGGAACATGGGAAAGAACTACCTAAACACTGTTATAAACCTGAAAAGGTCTGGAACATTGTCTCTCAACTAAGTTATAGCGTTTAATGATACTTTTCAGTGAAGTGTAAGGCTTTCCAAAGCTGCTAAATGTGTTTCTTTCTCTATTTCAAGTGTATTCTGCCTTGTATTTCACACATTTACCATTCTTTTCTCCTTTAAGTAAACAACATAGGATTCATACACTGTTTAATGTGGTCTTAACTCGAATTAAGGAATTCCTGGATCTAACATACCTTTCCTACATGAACAAATCAGTTGGAGAAGTGCTTTATACATGTTCTATGTGAGTTCTCATCCATTTATTGTCATTTTCCCAGAATTACTGATGTTTTCTTTTAGTTTGTAACATTAGGCCTTCTTGTCCAGGTATAAACATTGGGAACACAGACAAGCAACTACCTAAACACTGTACTGAACCTGAAAAGCTCAGTGATATTTTCTCTCAACTATGCTATAGAGTTTAATGATACATTTCAGTGAAGTGTAAGGCTTTATAAAACTACTAAATGTGTTTCTTTCCCTATTTCAAGTGTATTCTGCCTTGTATTTCACACATTTACCATTCTAGGATCTTAAAGTAAACAACATAGTATTCATACACTGTTTAATGTGGTATTAACTCGAATTAAGGAATTCCTGGATCTAACATACCTTTCCTACATGAACAACTCTGTTGGAGAAGTGTTTTATACATGTTCTATGTGAGTTCTCATCCATTTATTGTCATTTTCCCAGAATTACTGATGTTTTCTTTTAGTTTGTAACATTAGGCCTTCCTTTCCAGGTATAAACATTGGGAACACGGACATCAACTACGTAAACACTGTTATGAACCTGAAAAGCTCGGTAACATTGTCTTTCAACTATGTTATTGAGTTTAATGATACATCTCAGTGAACTGTAAGGCTTTCCAAAGCTGCTAAATGTGTTTCTTTCTCTATTTCAAGTGTATTCTGCCTTGTATTTCACACATTTACCATTCTAGTCTCCATTAAGTAAACAACATAGGATTCATACACTGTTTTATGTGGTCTTAACTCGAATTAAGGAATTCCTGGATCTAACATACCTTTTCTATTCGAACAACAAAGTTGGAGAAGTGTTTTATACATGTTCTATGCGAGTTCCGATCAATTTATTGTCATTTTCCCAGAATTACTGATGTTTTCTTGTAGTTTCAAACATTATGCCTTCATGTCCAGGTATAAACATTGGGAACACGGACAAACAACTACCTAAACACTGTTATGAACCTGAAAAGCTCGGGAACCCTGTCTCTCCACTATACTATAGAGTTTAATGATACATTTCAGTGAAGTGTAAGACTTTAGAAAGCTGCTAAATGTGTTTCTTTCCCTATTTCAAGTATATTCTGCCTTGTATTTCACACATTTACCATTTTAGGCTACTTTAAGTAAACAACATAGGATTCATACACTGTTTTATGGGCTCTAAACTCGAATTAAGGAATTCCTGGTCCTAAGATACATTTCTACAGGAACAACCCAGCTGTAGAAGTGTTTTATACATGTTCTATGTGAGTTCTCATCTATTTATTGTCATTTTTCCAGAATTACTGATGTTGCCTTGTAGTTTCTAAAATAGGGCCTTCTTGTCCACGTATAAACATTGGGACAATGGGAAAGAACTACCTAAACACTGTTATAAACCTGAAAAGGTCGGGAACATTGTCTCTCAACTATGTTATAGCGTTTAATGATACTTTTCAGTGAAGTGTAAGGCTTTCCAAAGCTGCTAAATGTGTTTCTTTCTCTATTTCAAGTGTATTCTGCCTTGTATTTCTCACATTTACCATTCTAGGCTCCTTTAAGTAGACAAATAGGATTCATACACTGTTTAATGTGTTCTTAACGCTAATTAAGGAATTCCTGGATCTAACATACCTTTTCTACAGGAAAAACTCATTTGGAGAAGTGTTTTACACATGTTCTACGTGAGTTCTCATTTATTTTCTGTCATTTTCCCAGAATTACTTATGTTTACTTATAGTTTCTATCAGTAGGCTCCTTGTCCAGGTATAAACATCTGGAACAAGGACAAACAACAACCCAAAAACTGTAATGAACCTGAAAAGCTCGGGAACCCTGTCTCTCAACTATGCTATAGAGTTTAATGATACATTTCAGTGAAGTGTAAGGCTTTCCAAAGCTGCTAAATGTGTTTATATCTCTATTTCAAGTGTATTCTGCCTTGTATTTCACACATTTACCATTCTAGGCTCCTTTAAGTAGACAACATAGGATTCATACACTGTTAAATGTGGTCTTAACTCGAATTAAGGAATTCCTGGATGTAACATACCTTTCCTACACAAACTATTCAGTTGGAGAAGTGTTTTATACATGTTCTATGTGAGTTCTCATCCATTTATTGTCCAGAATTACTGATGTTTTTGTAGTTTGTAACATTAGTCCTTCTTGTCAAGGTATAAACATTGGGAACAGGGAGAAACAACTACCTAAACACTGTACTGAACCTGAAAAGCTCGGTAACATTTTCTCTCAACTATGCTATAGAGTTTAATGATACATTTCAGTGAAGTGTAAGGCTTTATAAAACTACTAAATGTGTTTCTTTCCCTATTTCAAGTGTATTCTGCCTTGTATTTCACACATTTACCATTCTAGGCTCTTAAAGTAAACAACATAGTATTCCTACAATGTTTAATGTGGTATTAACTGGAATTAAGGAATTCCTGGATCTAACATACCTTTCCTACATGAACAACTCTGTTGGAGAAGTGTTTTATACATGTTCTATGTGAGTTCTCATCCATTTATTGTCATTTTCCCAGAATTACTGATGTTTTCTTTTAGTTTGTAACATTAGGCCTTCTTTTCCAGGTATAAACATTGGGAACACGGACATCAACTACCTAAACACTGTTATGAACCTGAAAAGCTCGGTAACATTTTCTCTCAACTATGCTAAAGAGTTTAATGATAAAATTCAGTGAAGTGTAAGGCTTTACAAAGCTGCTAAATGTGTTTCTTTCCCTATTTCAAGTGTATTCTGCCTTGTATTTCACACATTTACCTATCTAGGCTACTTTAAGTAAACAAAATAGGATTCATACACTGTTTTATGGGCTCTAAACTCGAATTAAGGAATTCCTGGTCCTAAGATACATTTATACAGGAACAACTCAGCTGGAGAAGTGTTTTATACATGTTCTATGCGAGTTCTCATCTATTTATTGTTATTTTTCCAGAATTACTGATGTTTCCTTGTAGTTTCTAAAATAGGGCCTTCTTGTCCACGTATAAACATTGGGAACATGGGAAAGAACTACCTAAACACTGTTATAAACCTGAAAAGGTCTGGAACATTGTCTCTCAACTAAGTTATAGCGTTTAATGATACTTTTCAGTGAAGTGTAAGGCTTTCCAAAGCTGCTAAATGTGTCTCTTTCTCTATTTCAAGTGTATTCTGCCTTGTATTTCACACATTTACCATTCTTTTCTCCTTTAAGTAAACAACATAGGATTCATACACTGTTTAATGTGGTATTAACTCGAATTAAGGAATTCCTGGAATCTACATACCTTACCTACATGAACAACTCAGTTGGAGAAGTGTTTTATTCATGTTCTATGTGAGTTCTCATCCATTTATTGACATTTTCCCAGAATTACTGATGTTTTCTTTTAGTTTGTAACATTAGGCCTTCTTTTCCAGATATAAACATTGGGAACAGGGACATCAACTACCTGAACACTGTTATGAACCGGAATAGCTCAGTAACATTTTCTCTCAACTATGTTATTGAGTTTAATGATACATTTCAGTGAAGTGCAAGGCTTTCCAAAGCTGCTAAATATGTTTATTTCTCTATTTCAAGTTTATTCTGCCTTGTATTTCACACATGTACCATTCTAGGCTATTTTAAGTAAACAACATAAGATTCATACACTGTTTAATGTGGTCTGAACTAGAATTAAGGAATTCCTGGATCTAACATACCTTTTCTACACGAACAGCTCAGTTGCAGAAGTGTTTTATACATGTTCTATGCGACTTCTGATCTATTTATTGTCATTTTCCCAGAATTACTGATGTTTTCTAGTAGTTTCAAACACTTGGCCTTCATGTCCAGGTATAAACATTGGGAACACGGACAAACAACTACCTAAACACTGTTAGGAACCTGAAAAGCTCGGGAACCCTGTCTCTCAACTATGCTATAGAGTTTAATGACGCATTTCAGTTAAGTATAAGGCTTTACAAAGCTGCTAAATGTGTTTCTTTCCCTATTTCAAGTGTATTCTGCCTTGTATTTCACACATTTACCATCCGAGGCTTCTTTAAGTAGACAACATAGGATTCATACACTGTTTAATGTGGTCTTAACTCGAATTAAGGTATTCCTGGATCTAACATAACTTTCCTACATGAACAACTCAGTTGGAGATGTGTTTTATACATGTTCTATGTGAGTTCTCATCTATTTACTGTCATTTTCCCAGAATTACTGATGTTTTCTTTTAGTTTGTAACATTAGGCCTTCTTTTCCAGGTATAAACATTGGGAACACGGACATCAACTACCTACACACTGTTATGAACCTGAAAAGCTCTGTAACATTGTCTTTCAACTATGTTATTGAGTTTAATGATACATCTCCGTGAAGTGTAAGGCTTTCCAAAGCTGCTAAATGTGTTTATTTCTCTATTTCAAGTGTATTCTGCCTTGCATTTAACACATTTACCATTCTAGGCTATTTTAAGTAAACAACATAAGATTCATACACTGTTTAATGTGGTCTTAATTCGAATTAAGGTATTCTTGGTTCTAACATACCTTTCCTACACGAAAAACTCAGTTGGAGAAGTGTTTTATACATGTTCTATGTGAGTTCTCATCTATTTTCTGTCATTTTCCCAGAATTACTGATGTTTACTTATAGTTTCTATCATTAGGCTCTCTTGTCCAGGTATAAACATCAGGAACAAGGACAAACAACAACCCAAAAATTGAAATGAACCTGAAAAGCTCGGGAACCCTGTCTCTCAACTATGCTATAGAGTTTAATGATACATTTCAGTGAAGTGTAAGGCTTTACAAAGCTGCTAAATGTGTTTATTTCCCTATTTCAAGTGTATTCTGCCTTGTATTTCACACATGTACCATTCTAGGCTCCTTTAAGTAGACAACATAGTATTCATACACTGTTTAATGTGGTCTTAACTCAAATTAAGGAATTCCTGGATCTAACATACCTTTCCTACATGAACAAATCAGTTGGAGAAGTTCTTTATACATGTTCTATGTGAGTTCTCATCCATTTATTGTCATTTTCCCAGAATTACTGATGTTTTCTTTTAGTTTGTAACATTAGGCCTTCTTGTCCAGGTATAAACATTGGGAACACAGACAAGCAACTACCTAAACACTGTTATGAACCTGAAAAGCTCAGTGACATTGTCTTTCAACTATGTTATTGACTTTAATGATACATCTCAGTGAAGTGTAAGGCTTTCCAAAGATGCTAAATGTTTTTCTTTCTCTATTTCAAGTGTATTCTGCCTTGTATTTCTCACATTTACCATTCTAGGCTCCTTTAAGTAGACAACATAGTATTCATACACTGTTTAATGGGGTATTAACTCGAATTAAGGAATTCCTGGATCTAACATACCTTTCCTACATGAACAACTCTGTTGGAGAAGTGTTTTAAACATGTTCTATGTGAGTTCTCATCCATTTATTGTCATTTTCCCAGAATTACTGATGTTTTCTTTTAGTTTGTAACATTAGGCCTTCTTTTCCAGGTATAAACATTGGGAACACGGACATCAACTACCTAAACACTGTTATGAACCTGAAAAGCTCGGTAACATTTTCTCTCAACTATGCTAAAGAGTTTAATGATAAAATTCAGTGAAGTGTAAGGCTTTACAAAGCTGCTAAATGTGTTTCTTTCCCTATTTCAAGTGTATTCTGCCTTGTATTTCACACATTTACCTATCTAGGCTACTTTAAGTAAACAAAATAGGATTCATACACTGTTTTATGGGCTCTAAACTCGAATTAAGGAATTCCTGGTCCTAAGATACATTTCTACAGGAACAACTCAGCTGGAGAACTGTTTTATACATGTTCTATGCGAGTTCTCATCTATTTATTGTTATTTTTCCAGAATTACTGATGTTTCCTTGTAGTTTCTAAAATAGGGCCTTCTTGTCCACGTATAAACATTGGGAACATGGGAAAGAACTACCTAAACACTGTTATAAACCTGAAAAGGTCTGGAACATTGTCTCTCAACTAAGTTATAGCGTTTAATGATACTTTTCAGTGAAGTGTAAGGCTTTCCAAAGCTGCTAAATGTGTCTCTTTCTCTATTTCAAGTGTATTCTGCCTTGTATTTCACACATTTACCATTCTTTTCTCCTTTAAGTAAACAACATAGGATTCATACACTGTTTAATGTGGTATTAACTCGAATTAAGGAATTCCTGGAATCTACATACCTTACCTACATGAACAACTCAGTTGGAGAAGTGTTTTATTCATGTTCTATGTGAGTTCTCATCCATTTATTGACATTTTCCCAGAATTATTGATGTTTTCTTTTAGTTTGTAACATTAGGCCTTCTTTTCCAGATATAAACATTGGGAACAGGGACATCAACTACCTGAACACTGTTATGAACCGGAATAGCTCAGTAACATTTTCTCTCAACTATGTTATTGAGTTTAATGATACATTTCAGTGAAGTGCAAGGCTTTCCAAAGCTGCTAAATATGTTTATTTCTCTATTTCAAGTTTATTCTGCCTTGTATTTCACACATGTACCATTCTAGGCTATTTTAAGTAAACAACATAAGATTCATACACTGTTTAATGTGGTCTGAACTAGAATTAAGGAATTCCTGGATCTAACATACCTTTTCTACACGAACAGCTCAGTTGCAGAAGTGTTTTATACATGTTCTATGCAACTTCTGATCTATTTATTGTCATTTTCCCAGAATTACTGATGTTTTCTAGTAGTTTCAAACACTTGGCCTTCATGTCCAGGTATAAACATTGGGAACACGGACAAACAACTACCTAAACACTGTTAGGAACCTGAAAAGCTCGGGAACCCTGTCTCTCAACTATGCTATAGAGTTTAATGACACATTTCAGTTAAGTATAAGGCTTTACAAAGCTGCTAAATGTGTTTCTTTCCCTATTTCAAGTGTATTCTGCCTTGTATTTCACACATTTACCATCCGAGGCTTCTTTAAGTAGACAACATAGGATTCATACACTGTTTAATGTGGTCTTAACTCGAATTAAGGTATTCCTGGATCTAACATAACTTTCCTACATGAACAACTCAGTTGGAGATGTGTTTTATACATGTTCTATGTGAGTTCTCATCTATTTACTGTCATTTTCCCAGAATTACTGATGTTTTCTTTTAGTTTGTAACATTAGGCCTTCTTTTCCAGGTATAAACATTGGGAACACGGACATCAACTACCTACACACTGTTATGAACCTGAAAAGCTCTGTAACATTGTCTTTCAACTATGTTATTGAGTTTAATGATACATCTCCGTGAAGTGTAAGGCTTTCCAAAGCTGCTAAATGTGTTTATTTCTCTATTTCAAGTGTATTCTGCCTTGCATTTAACACATTTACCATTCTAGGCTATTTTAAGTAAACAACATAAGATTCATACACTGTTTAATGTGGTCTTAATTCGAATTAAGGTATTCTTGGTTCTAACATACCTTTCCTACACGAAAAACTCAGTTGGAGAAGTGTTTTATACATGTTCTATGTGAGTTCTCATCTATTTTCTGTCATTTTCCCAGAATTACTGATGTTTACTTATAGTTTCTATCATTAGGCTCTCTTGTCCAGGTATAAACATCAGGAACAAGGACAAACAACAACCCAAAAATTGAAATGAACCTGAAAAGCTCGGGAACCCTGTCTCTCAACTATGCTATAGAGTTTAATGATACATTTCAGTGAAGTGTAAGGCTTTACAAAGCTGCTAAATGTGTTTATTTCCCTATTTCAAGTGTATTCTGCCTTGTATTTCACACATGTACCATTCTAGGCTCCTTTAAGTAGACAACATAGTATTCATACACTGTTTAATGTGGTCTTAACTCAAATTAAGGAATTCCTGGATCTAACATACCTTTCCTACATGAACAAATCAGTTGGAGAAGTGCTTTATACATGTTCTATGTGAGTTCTCATCCATTTATTGTCATTTTCCCAGAATTACTGATGTTTTCTTTTAGTTTGTAACATTAGGCCTTCTTGTCCAGGTATAAACATTGGGAACACAGACAAGCAACTACCTAAACACTGTTATGAACCTGAAAAGCTCAGTGACATTGTCTTTCAACTATGTTATTGACTTTAATGATACATCTCAGTGAAGTGTAAGGCTTTCCAAAGATGCTAAATGTTTTTCTTTCTCTATTTCAAGTGTATTCTGCCTTGTATTTCTCACATTTACCATTCTAGGCTCCTTTAAGTAGACAACATAGTATTCATACACTGTTTAATGTGGTCTTAACTCTAATTAAGGAATTCCTGGATCTAACATACCTTTCCTACATGAACAACTCTGTTGGAGAAGTGTTTTATACATGTTCTATGTGAGTTCTCATCCAGTTATTGTCATTTTCCCAGAATTACTGATGTTTTCTTTTAGTTTGTAACATTAGGCCTTCTTTTCCAGGTATAAACATTGGGAACACGGATATCAACTACCTAAACACTGTTATGAACCTGAAAAGCTCGGTAGCATTTTCTCTCAACTATGCTAAAGAGTTTACTGATAAAATTCAGTGAAGTGTAAGGCTTTACAAAGCTGCTAAATGTGTTTCTTTCCCTATTTCAAGTGTATTCTGCCTTGTATTTCACACATTTACCTATCTAGGCTACTTTAAGTAAACAAAATAGGATTCATACACTGTTTTATGGGCTCTAAACTCGAATTAAGGAATTCCTGGTCCTAAGATACATTTCTACAGGAACAACTCAGCTGGAGAAGTGTTTTATACATGTTCTATGCGAGTTCTCATCTATTTATTGTTATTTTTCCAGAATTACTGATGTTTCCTTGTAGTTTCTAAAATAGGGCCTTCTTGTCCACGTATAAACATTGGGAACATGGGAAAGACTACCTAAACACTGTTATAAACCTGAAAAGGTCTGGAACATTGTCTCTCAACTAAGTTATAGCGTTTAATGATACTTTTCAGTGAAGTGTAAGGCTTTCCAAAGCTGCTAAATGTGTCTCTTTCTCTATTTCAAGTGTATTCTGCCTTGTATTTCACACATTTACCATTCTTTTCTCCTTTAAGTAAACAACATAGGATTCATACACTGTTTAATGTGGTATTAACTCGAATTAAGGAATTCCTGGAATCTACATACCTTACCTACATGAACAACTCAGTTGGAGAAGTGTTTTATTCATGTTCTATGTGAGTTCTCATCCATTTATTGACATTTTCCCAGAATTACTGATGTTTTCTTTTAGTTTGTAACATTAGGCCTTCTTTTCCAGATATAAACATTGGGAACAGGGACATCAACTACCTGAACACTGTTATGAACCGGAATAGCTCAGTAACATTTTCTCTCAACTATGTTATTGAGTTTAATGATACATTTCAGTGAAGTGCAAGGCTTTCCAAAGCTGCTAAATATGTTTATTTCTCTATTTCAAGTTTATTCTGCCTTGTATTTCACACATGTACCATTCTAGGCTATTTTAAGTAAACAACATAAGATTCATACACTGTTTAATGTGGTCTGAACTAGAATTAAGGAATTCCTGGATCTAACATACCTTTTCTACACGAACAGCTCAGTTGCAGAAGTGTTTTATACATGTTCTATGCGACTTCTGATCTATTTATTGTCATTTTCCCAGAATTACTGATGTTTTCTAGTAGTTTCAAACACTTGGCCTTCATGTCCAGGTATAAACATTGGGAACACGGACAAACAACTACCTAAACACTGTTAGGAACCTGAAAAGCTCGGGAACCCTGTCTCTCAACTATGCTATAGAGTTTAATGACACATTTCAGTTAAGTATAAGGCTTTACAAAGCTGCTAAATGTGTTTCTTTCCCTATTTCAAGTGTATTCTGCCTTGTATTTCACACATGTACCATTCTAGGCTCCTTTAAGTAGACAACATAGTATTCATACACTGTTTAATGTGGTCTTAACTCAAATTAAGGAATTCCTGGATCTAACATACCTTTCCTACATGAACAAATCAGTTGGAGAAGTTCTTTATACATGTTCTATGTGAGTTCTCATCCATTTATTGTCATTTTCCCAGAATTACTGATGTTTTCTTTTAGTTTGTAACCTTAGGACTTCTTGTCCAGGTATAAACATTGGGAACACAGACAAGCAACTACCTAAACACTGTTATGAACCTGAAAAGCTCAGTGACATTGTCTTTCAACTATGTTATTGACTTTAATGATACATCTCAGTGAAGTGTAAGGCTTTCCAAAGATGCTAAATGTTTTTCTTTCTCTATTTCAAGTGTATTCTGCCTTGTATTTCTCACATTTACCATTCTAGGCTCCTTTAAATAGACAACATAGGATTCATACACTGTTTAATGTGTTCTTAACGCTAATTAAGGAATTCCTGGATCTAACATACCTTTTCTACAGGAAAAACTCATTTGGAGAAGTGTTTTACACATGTTCTACGTGAGTTCTCATTTATTTTCTGTCATTTTCCCAGAATTACTTATGTTTACTTATAGTTTCTATCAGTAGGCTTCTTGTCCAGGTATAAACATCTGGAACAAGGACAAACAACAACCCAAAAACTGTAATGAACCTGAAAAGCTCGGGAACCCTGTCTCTCAACTATGCTATAGAGTTTAATGATACATTTCAGTGAAGTGTAAGGCTTTCCAAAGCTGCTAAATGTGTTTATATCTCTATTTCAAGTGTATTCTGCCTTGTATTTCACACATTTACCATTCTAGGCTCCTTTAAGTAGACAACATAGGATTCATACACTGTTAAATGTGGTCTTAACTCGAATTAAGGAATTCCTGGATGTAACATACCTTTCCTACACAAACTATTCAGTTGGAGAAGTGTTTTATACATGTTCTATGTGAGTTCTCATCCATTTATTGTCCAGAATTACTGATGTTTTTGTAGTTTGTAACATTAGTCCTTCTTGTCCAGGTATAAACATTGGGAACAGGGAGAAACAACTACCTAAACACTGTACTGAACCTGAAAAGCTCGGTAACATTTTCTCTCAACTATGCTATAGAGTTTAATGATACATTACAGTGAAGTGTAAGGCTTTATAAAACTACTAAATGTGTTTCTTTCCCTATTTCAAGTGTATTCTGCCTTGTATTTCACACATTTACCATTCTAGGCTCTTAAAGTAAACAACATAGTATTCATACACTGTTTAATGTGGTATTAACTCGAATTAAGGAATTCCTGGATCTAACATACCTTTCCTACATGAACAACTCTGTTGGAGAAGTGTTTTATACATGTTCTATGTGAGTTCTCATCCATTTATTGTCATTTTCCCAGAATTACTGATGTTTTCTTTTAGTTTGTAACATTAGGCCTTCTTTTCCAGGTATAAACATTGGGAACACGGACATCAACTACCTAAACACTGTTATGAACCTGAAAAGCTCGGTAACATTTTCTCTCAACTATGCTAAAGAGTTTAATGATAAAATTCAGTGAAGTGTAAGGCTTTACAAAGCTGCTAAATGTGTTTCTTTCCCTATTTCAAGTGTATTCTGCCTTGTATTTCACACATTTACCTATCTAGGCTACTTTAAGTAAACAAAATAGGATTCATACACTGTTTTATGGGCTCTAAACTCGAATTAAGGAATTCCTGGTCCTAAGATACATTTCTACAGGAACAACTCAGCTGGAGAAGTGTTTTATACATGTTCTATGCGAGTTCTCATCTATTTATTGTTATTTTTCCAGAATTACTGATGTTTCCTTGTAGTTTCTAAAATAGGGCCTTCTTGTCCACGTATAAACATTGGGAACATGGGAAAGAACTACCTAAACACTGTTATAAACCTGAAAAGGTCTGGAACATTGTCTCTCAACTAAGTTATAGTGTTTAATGATACTTTTCAGTGAAGTGTAAGGCTTTCCAAAGCTGCTAAATGTGTCTCTTTCTCTATTTCAAGTGTATTCTGCCTTGTATTTCACACATTTACCATTCTTTTCTCCTTTAAGTAAACAACATAGGATTCATACACTGTTTAATGTGGTATTAACTCGAATTAAGGAATTCCTGGAATCTACATACCTTACCTACATGAACAACTCAGTTGGAGAAGTGTTTTATTCATGTTCTATGTGAGTTCTCATCCATTTATTGACATTTTCCCAGAATTACTGATGTTTTCTTTTAGTTTGTAACATTAGGCCTTCTTTTCCAGATATAAACATTGGGAACAGGGACATCAACTACCTGAACACTGTTATGAACCGGAATAGCTCAGTAACATTTTCTCTCAACTATGTTATTGAGTTTAATGATACATTTCAGTGAAGTGCAAGGCTTTCCAAAGCTGCTAAATATGTTTATTTCTCTATTTCAAGTTTATTCTGCCTTGTATTTCACACATGTACCATTCTAGGCTATTTTAAGTAAACAACATAAGATTCATACACTGTTTAATGTGGTCTGAACTAGAATTAAGGAATTCCTGGATCTAACATACCTTTTCTACACGAACAGCTCAGTTGCAGAAGTGTTTTATACATGTTCTATGCGACTTCTGATCTATTTATTGTCATTTTCCCAGAATTACTGATGTTTTCTAGTAGTTTCAAACACTTGGCCTTCATGTCCAGGTATAAACATTGGGAACACGGACAAACAACTACCTAAACACTGTTAGGAACCTGAAAAGCTCGGGAACCCTGTCTCTCAACTATGCTATAGAGTTTAATGACACATTTCAGTTAAGTATAAGGCTTTACAAAGCTGCTAAATGTGTTTCTTTCCCTATTTCAAGTGTATTCTGCCTTGTATTTCACACATTTACCATCCGAGGCTTCTTTAAGTAGACAACATAGGATTCATACACTGTTTAATGTGGTCTTAACTCGAATTAAGGTATTCCTGGATCTAACATAACTTTCCTACATGAACAACTCAGTTGGAGATGTGTTTTATACATGTTCTATGTGAGTTCTCATCTATTTACTGTCATTTTCCCAGAATTACTGATGTTTTCTTTTAGTTTGTAACATTAGGCCTTCTTTTCCAGGTATAAACATTGGGAACACGGACATCAACTACCTACACACTGTTATGAACCTGAAAAGCTCTGTAACATTGTCTTTCAACTATGTTATTGAGTTTAATGATACATCTCCGTGAAGTGTAAGGCTTTCCAAAGCTGCTAAATGTGTTTATTTCTCTATTTCAAGTGTATTCTGCCTTGCATTTAACACATTTACCATTCTAGGCTATTTTAAGTAAACAACATAAGATTCATACACTGTTTAATGTGGTCTTAATTCGAATTAAGGTATTCTTGGTTCTAACATACCTTTCCTACACGAAAAACTCAGTTGGAGAAGTGTTTTATACATGTTCTATGTGAGTTCTCATCTATTTTCTGTCATTTTCCCAGAATTACTGATGTTTACTTATAGTTTCTATCATTAGGCTCTCTTGTCCAGGTATAAACATCAGGAACAAGGACAAACAACAACCCAAAAATTGAAATGAACCTGAAAAGCTCGGGAACCCTGTCTCTCAACTATGCTATAGAGTTTAATGATACATTTCAGTGAAGTGTAAGGCTTTACAAAGCTGCTAAATGTGTTTATTTCCCTATTTCAAGTGTATTCTGCCTTGTATTTCACACATGTACCATTCTAGGCTCCTTTAAGTAGACAACATAGTATTCATACACTGTTTAATGTGGTCTTAACTCAAATTAAGGAATTCCTGGATCTAACATACCTTTCCTACATGAACAAATCAGTTGGAGAAGTGCTTTATACATGTTCTATGTGAGTTCTCATCCATTTATTGTCATTTTCCCAGAATTACTGATGTTTTCTTTTAGTTTGTAACATTAGGCCTTCTTGTCCAGGTATAAACATTGGGAACACAGACAAGCAACTACCTAAACACTGTTATGAACCTGAAAAGCTCAGTGACATTGTCTTTCAACTATGTTATTGACTTTAATGATACATCTCAGTGAAGTGTAAGGCTTTCCAAAGATGCTAAATGTTTTTCTTTCTCTATTTCAAGTGTATTCTGCCTTGTATTTCTCACATTTACCATTCTAGGCTCCTTTAAGTAGACAACATAGTATTCATACACTGTTTAATGTGGTCTTAACTCTAATTAAGGAATTCCTGGATCTAACATACCTTTCCTACATGAACAACTCTGTTGGAGAAGTGTTTTATACATGTTCTATGTGAGTTCTCATCCATTTATTGTCATTTTCCCAGAATTACTGATGTTTTCTTTTAGTTTGTAACATTAGGCCTTCTTTTCCAGGTATAAACATTGGGAACACGGACATCAACTACCTAAACACTGTTATGAACCTGAAAAGCTCGGTAACATTTTCTCTCAACTATGCTAAAGAGTTTAATGATAAAATTCAGTGAAGTGTAAGGCTTTACAAAGCTGCTAAATGTGTTTCTTTCCCTATTTCAAGTGTATTCTGCCTTGTATTTCACACATTTACCTATCTAGGCTACTTTAAGTAAACAAAATAGGATTCATACACTGTTTTATGGGCTCTAAACTCGAATTAAGGAATTCCTGGTCCTAAGATACATTTCTACAGGAACAACTCAGCTGGAGAAGTGTTTTATACATGTTCTATGCGAGTTCTCATCTATTTATTGTTATTTTTCCAGAATTACTGATGTTTCCTTGTAGTTTCTAAAATAGGGCCTTCTTGTCCACGTATAAACATTGGGAACATGGGAAAGAACTACCTAAACACTGTTATAAACCTGAAAAGGTCTGGAACATTGTCTCTCAACTAAGTTATAGTGTTTAATGATACTTTTCAGTGAAGTGTAAGGCTTTCCAAAGCTGCTAAATGTGTCTCTTTCTCTATTTCAAGTGTATTCTGCCTTGTATTTCACACATTTACCATTCTTTTCTCCTTTAAGTAAACAACATAGGATTCATACACTGTTTAATGTGGTATTAACTCGAATTAAGGAATTCCTGGAATCTACATACCTTACCTACATGAACAACTCAGTTGGAGAAGTGTTTTATTCATGTTCTATGTGAGTTCTCATCCATTTATTGACATTTTCCCAGAATTACTGATGTTTTCTTTTAGTTTGTAACATTAGGCCTTCTTTTCCAGATATAAACATTGGGAACAGGGACATCAACTACCTGAACACTGTTATGAACCGGAATAGCTCAGTAACATTTTCTCTCAACTATGTTATTGAGTTTAATGATACATTTCAGTGAAGTGCAAGGCTTTCCAAAGCTGCTAAATATGTTTATTTCTCTATTTCAAGTTTATTCTGCCTTGTATTTCACACATGTACCATTCTAGGCTATTTTAAGTAAACAACATAAGATTCATACACTGTTTAATGTGGTCTGAACTAGAATTAAGGAATTCCTGGATCTAACATACCTTTTCTACACGAACAGCTCAGTTGCAGAAGTGTTTTATACATGTTCTATGCGACTTCTGATCTATTTATTGTCATTTTCCCAGAATTACTGATGTTTTCTAGTAGTTTCAAACACTTGGCCTTCATGTCCAGGTATTAAACATTGGGAACACGGACAAACAACTACCTAAACACTGTTAGGAACCTGAAAAGCTCGGGAACCCTGTCTCTCAACTATGCTATAGAGTTTAATGACACATTTCAGTTAAGTATAAGGCTTTACAAAGCTGCTAAATGTGTTTCTTTCCCTATTTCAAGTGTATTCTGCCTTGTATTTCACACATTTACCATCCGAGGCTTCTTTAAGTAGACAACATAGGATTCATACACTGTTTAATGTGGTCTTAACTCGAATTAAGGTATTCCTGGATCTAACATAACTTTCCTACATGAACAACTCAGTTGGAGATGTGTTTTATACATGTTCTATGTGAGTTCTCATCTATTTACTGTCATTTTCCCAGAATTACTGATGTTTTCTTTTAGTTTGTAACATTAGGCCTTCTTTTCCAGGTATAAACATTGGGAACACGGACATCAACTACCTACACACTGTTATGAACCTGAAAAGCTCTGTAACATTGTCTTTCAACTATGTTATTGAGTTTAATGATACATCTCCGTGAAGTGTAAGGCTTTCCAAAGCTGCTAAATGTGTTTATTTCTCTATTTCAAGTGTATTCTGCCTTGCATTTAACACATTTACCATTCTAGGCTATTTTAAGTAAACAACATAAGATTCATACACTGTTTAATGTGGTCTTAATTCGAATTAAGGTATTCTTGGTTCTAACATACCTTTCCTACACGAAAAACTCAGTTGGAGAAGTGTTTTATACATGTTCTACGTGAGTTCTCATCTATTTTCTGTCATTTTCCCAGAATTACTGATGTTTACTTATAGTTTCTATCATTAGGCTCTCTTGTCCAGGTATAAACATCAGGAACAAGGACAAACAACAACCCAAAAATTGAAATGAACCTGAAAAGCTCGGGAACCCTGTCTCTCAACTATGCTATAGAGTTTAATGATACATTTCAGTGAAGTGTAAGGCTTTACAAAGCTGCTAAATGTGTTTATTTCCCTATTTCAAGTGTATTCTGCCTTGTATTTCACACATGTACCATTCTAGGCTCCTTTAAGTAGACAACATAGTATTCATACACTGTTTAATGTGGTCTTAACTCAAATTAAGGAATTCCTGGATCTAACATACCTTTCCTACATGAACAAATCAGTTGGAGAAGTGCTTTATACATGTTCTATGTGAGTTCTCATCCATTTATTGTCATTTTCCCAGAATTACTGATGTTTTCTTTTAGTTTGTAACATTAGGCCTTCTTGTCCAGGTATAAACATTGGGAACACAGACAAGCAACTACCTAAACACTGTTATGAACCTGAAAAGCTCAGTGACATTGTCTTTCAACTATGTTATTGACTTTAATGATACATCTCAGTGAAGTGTAAGGCTTTCCAAAGATGCTAAATGTTTTTCTTTCTCTATTTCAAGTGTATTCTGCCTTGTATTTCTCACATTTACCATTCTAGGCTCCTTTAAGTAGACAACATAGGATTCATACACTGTTTAATGTGTTCTTAACGCTAATTAAGGAATTCCTGGATCTAACATACCTTTTCTACAGGAAAAACTCATTTGGAGAAGTGTTTTACACATGTTCTACGTGAGTTCTCATTTATTTTCTGTCATTTTCCCAGAATTACTGATGTTTACTTATAGTTTCTATCAATAGGCTCCTTGTCCAGGTATAAACATCTGGAACAAGGACAAACAACAACCCAAAAACTGTAATGAACCTGAAAAGCTCGGGAACCCTGTCTCTCAACTATGCTATAGAGTTTAATGATACATTTCAGTGAAGTGTAAGGCTTTCCAAAGCTGCTAAATGTGTTTATATCTCTATTTCAAGTGTATTCTGCCTTGTATTTCACACATTTACCATTCTAGGCTCCTTTAAGTAGACAACATAGGATTCATACACTGTTAAATGTGGTCTTAACTCGAATTAAGGAATTCCTGGATGTAACATACTTTTCCTACACAAACTATTCAGTTGGAGAAGTGTTTTATACATGTTCTATGTGAGTTCTCATCCATTTATTGTCCAGAATTACTGATGTTTTTGTAGTTTGTAACATTAGTCCTTCTTGTCCAGGTATAAACATTGGGAACAGGGAGAAACAACTACCTAAACACTGTACTGAACCTGAAAAGCTCGGTAACATTTTCTCTCAACTATGCTATAGAGTTTAATGATACATTTCAGTGAAGTGTAAGGCTTTATAAAACTACTAAATGTGTTTCTTTCCCTATTTCAAGTGTATTCTGCCTTGTATTTCACACATTTACCATTCTAGGCTCTTAAAGTAAACAACGTAGTATTCATACACTGTTTAATGTGGTATTAACTCGAATTAAGGAATTCCTGGATCTAACATACCTTTCCTACATGAACAACTCTGTTGGAGAAGTGTTTTATACATGTTCTATGTGAGTTCTCATCCATTTATTGTCATTTTCCCAGAATTACTGATGTTTTCTTTTAGTTTGTAACATTAGGCCTTCTTTTCCAGGTATAAACATTGGGAACACGGACATCAACTACCTAAACACTGTTATGAACCTGAAAAGCTCGGTAACATTTTCTCTCAACTATGCTAAAGAGTTTAATGATAAAATTCAGTGAAGTGTAAGGCTTTACAAAGCTGCTAAATGTGTTTCTTTCCCTATTTCAAGTGTATTCTGCCTTGTATTTCACACATTTACCTATCTAGGCTACTTTAAGTAAACAAAATAGGATTCATACACTGTTTTATGGGCTCTAAACTCGAATTAAGGAATTCCTGGTCCTAAGATACATTTCTACAGGAACAACTCAGCTGGAGAAGTGTTTTATACATGTGCTATGCGAGTTCTCATCTATTTATTGTTATTTTTCCAGAATTACTGATGTTTCCTTGTAGTTTCTAAAATAGGGCCTTCTTGTCCACGTATAAATATTGGGAACATGGGAAAGAACTACCTAAACACTGTTATAAACCTGAAAAGGTCTGGAACATTGTCTCTCAACTAAGTTATAGCGTTTAATGATACTTTTCAGTGAAGTGTAAGGCTTTCCAAAGCTGCTAAATGTGTCTCTTTCTCTATTTCAAGTGTATTCTGCCTTGTATTTCACACATTTACCATTCTTTTCTCCTTTAAGTAAACAACATAGGATTCATACACTGTTTAATGTGGTATTAACTCGAATTAAGGAATTCCTGGAATCTACATACCTTACCTACATGAACAACTCAGTTGGAGAAGTGTTTTATTCATGTTCTATGTGAGTTCTCATCCATTTATTGACATTTTCCCAGAATTACTGATGTTTTCTTTTAGTTTGTAACATTAGGCCTTCTTTTCCAGATATAAACATTGGGAACAGGGACATCAACTACCTGAACACTGTTATGAACCGGAATAGCTCAGTAACATTTTCTCTCAACTATGTTATTGAGTTTAATGATACATTTCAGTGAAGTGCAAGGCTTTCCAAAGCTGCTAAATATGTTTATTTCTCTATTTCAAGTTTATTCTGCCTTGTATTTCACACATGTACCATTCTAGGCTATTTTAAGTAAACAACATAAGATTCATACACTGTTTAATGTGGTCTGAACTAGAATTAAGGAATTCCTGGATCTAACATACCTTTTCTACACGAACAGCTCAGTTGCAGAAGTGTTTTATACATGTTCTATGCGACTTCTGATCTATTTATTGTCATTTTCCCAGAATTACTGATGTTTTCTAGTAGTTTCAAACACTTGGCCTTCATGTCCAGGTATAAACATTGGGAACACGGACAAACAACTACCTAAACACTGTTAGGAACCTGAAAAGCTCGGGAACCCTGTCTCTCAACTATGCTATAGAGTTTAATGACACATTTCAGTTAAGTATAAGGCTTTACAAAGCTGCTAAATGTGTTTCTTTCCCTATTTCAAGTGTATTCTGCCTTGTATTTCACACATTTACCATCCGAGGCTTCTTTAAGTAGACAACATAGGATTCATACACTGTTTAATGTGGTCTTAACTCGAATTAAGGTATTCCTGGATCTAACATAACTTTCCTACATGAACAACTCAGTTGGAGATGTGTTTTATACATGTTCTATGTGAGTTCTCATCTATTTACTGTCATTTTCCCAGAATTACTGATGTTTTCTTTTAGTTTGTAACATTAGGCCTTCTTTTCCAGGTATAAACATTGGGAACACGGACATCAACTACCTACACACTGTTATGAACCTGAAAAGCTCTGTAACATTGTCTTTCAACTATGTTATTGAGTTTAATGATACATCTCCGTGAAGTGTAAGGCTTTCCAAAGCTGCTAAATGTGTTTATTTCTCTATTTCAAGTGTATTCTGCCTTGCATTTAACACATTTACCATTCTAGGCTATTTTAAGTAAACAACATAAGATTCATACACTGTTTAATGTGGTCTTAATTCGAATTAAGGTATTCTTGGTTCTAACATACCTTTCCTACACGAAAAACTCAGTTGGAGA
>CAVNZX010000027.1:0-36969 GCA_963693515.1 Pipistrellus nathusii
CATAGGATTAATATACTGTTTAATGTGCTCTAAACGCGAATAAAGGAATTCCTTGATCTAAGACACCTTTTTTACATGAACAACTCAGTTGGAGAAGTGTTTTGTACATGTTCTATGCAATTTCTATTTTATTTATTGTCATTTTCTCAGAATTACTCATGTTTTCTTGTAGTTTCTAACATTCAGCCTTCTTGTCCAGGTATAAACGTTGGGAACATGGACCAACAACTACCTAAACAGTGTTATGAATCTGAAAAGTTCGGGAACATTGTCTCTTACCTTTGTTATAGAGTTTAATGATACATTTCAGTGTAGTGTACGCTTTCCTCAGCTGCTAAATGTGTTTATATCTCTATTTCAAGTGTATTCTGCCTTGTATTTCACAAATTTCCCATTCTAGGCTACTTTAAGGAAACAACATAGGATTCATACACTGTTTAATGTGCTCTAAACGCGAATTAAGAAATTCCTGGAACTAAGATATCTTTTCTACAGGAACAACTCAGTTGGAGAAGTGTTTTGTACATCTTCTATGCAAGTTCTCATCTATTTATTGTCATTTTCCCAGAATTACTGATGTTTTCTTGTAGTTTCTAACATTCGGCCTTCTTGTCCAGGTATAAATATTGGGAACATGGACAAACAACTACCTAAACACTTTTATGAACATGAAAAGCTCGTGAATTTTGACTCTCACCTATGTAAAAGAGTTTAATGATACATTTCAGTGAAGTGTAAGGCTTTCCACAGCTGCTAAATGTGTTTATATCTCTATTTCAAGTGTATTCTCCCTTGTATTTAACAAATTTCCCATTCTAGGCTACTTTATGGAAACAACATAGGATTCATACACTGTTTAATGTGCTCTAAACGCGAATTAAGGAATTCCTGGATCTAAGATACCTTTTCTAGATGAACAACTCAGTTGGAGAAGTGTATTGTACATGTTCTATGCAAGTTCTATTCTATTTATTGTCATTTTCTCAGAATTACTCATGTTTTCTTGGAGTTTCTAACATTCGGCCTTCTTGTCCAGGTATAAACATTGGGAACATGGACAAACAACTACCTAAACACTGTTATGAACCTGAAAAGCTCGTGAATTTTGTCTCTCACCTATGTAAAAGAGTTTAATGATACATTTCAGTGAAGTGTAAGGCTTTCCACAGCTGCTAAATGTGTTTATATCTCTATTTCAAGTGTATTCTCCCTTGTATTTAGCAAATTTCCCATTCTAGGCTACTTTAAGGAAACAACATAGGATTCATACACTGTTTAATGTGCTCTAAACGCGAATTAAGGAATTCCTGGAACTAATATATCTTTTCTACATGAACAACTCAGTTGGAGAAGTGTTTTATACATGGTCTATATGAGTTCTCATCTATTTATTGTCATTTTCCCAGAATTACTGATGTTTTCTTGTAGTTTCTAACATTAAGCCTTCTTGTCCAGGTATAAACGTTGGGAACATGGACAAACAACTACCTAAACAGTGTGATGAACCTGAAAAGCTCGGGGACATTGTCTCTCACCTATGTAAAAGATTTTAATGATACATTTCAGTGAAGTGTAAGGCTTTCCACAGCTGCTAAATGTGTTTATATCTCAATTTCAAGTGTATTCTGCCTTGTATTTCACACATTTATCATTCTAGGTACATTAAGGAAACAACATAGGATTCATAGACTGTTTAATGTGCTCTAAACTCGAATTAAGGAATTCCTGGACCTAAGATATCTTTTCTACAGGAACAACTCAGTTGGAGAAGGGTTTTGTACATGTTCTATGCCAGTTCTATTCTATTTATTGTCATTTTCTCAGAATTACTCATGTTTTCTTGTAGTTTCAAACATTCGGCCTTCTTGTGCAGGTATAAACATTGGGAAAATGGACAAACAACTACCTAAACACTGTTATGAACCTGAAAAGCTCGTGAATTTTGTCTCTCACCTATGTAATGAGTTTAATGATACATTTCAGTGAAGGGTAATTCTTTCCACAGCTAATAAATGTGTTTATATCTCTATTTCAAGTGTATTCTGCCTTGTATTTCACACATTTACCATTCTAGGTACTTGAAGGAAACAGCCTAGGATTCATAAACCGTTTAATGTGCTCTAAACGCGAATTAAGGAATTCCTTGATCTAAGATATCTTTTTTACGTGAACAACTCAGTTGGAGAAGTGTTTTGTACATTTTCTATGCAAGTTCTATTCTATTTATTGTCATTTTCTCAGAATTACTCATGTTTTCTTGTAGTTTCTAACATTCGGCCTTCTTGTCCAGGTATAAACATTGGGAACATTGACAAACAACTACCTAAACACTGTTATGAACCTGGAAAGCTCGTGAATTTTGTCTCTCACCTATGTAAAAGTGTTTAATGATACATTTCAGTGAAGTGTAATTCTTTCCACAGCTGCTAAATGTGTTTATATCTCCATTTCAAGTGTATTCTGCCTTATATTCCACACATTTACCATTCTAGGCTACTTTAAGGAATCAACATCGGATTCATACACTGTTTAATGTGCTCGAAACCCGAATTTAGGAATTCCTGGACCTAAGATACCTTTTCTACATGAACAACTCAGTTGGAGAAGTGTTTTTAATTGTTCTATGCAAGTTCTCATCTATTTATTGTCATTTTCCCAGAATTACTGATGTTTTCTTGTAGTTTCTAACATTAGGCCTTCTGCTCCAGGTATAAACGTTGGGAACATGGACAAACAACTAACTAAACAGTGTTATGAACCTGAAAAGCTCAGGGACATTGTCTCTCACCTATGTTATAGAGTTTAATGATAAATTTCAGTGTAGTTTAAGGCTATCCAAAGCTGCTAAATGTGTTTATATCTCTATTTCAAGTGTATTCTGCCTTGTATTTCACACATTTACAATTCTAGGTACTTTAAGGAAACAACAGAGGATTCATACACTGTTTAATGTGCTAGAAACCCGAACATAGGAATTCCTGGACGTAAGATATCTTTTCTACAGGAACAACTCAGTTGGAGAAGTGTTCTGTACATGTTCTATGCAAGTTCTATTCTATTTATTGTCATTTTCTCAGAATTACTCATGTTTTCTTGTAGTTTCTAACATTCGGCCTTCTTGTCCAGGTATAAACATTGGGAACATGGACAAACAACTACTTAAACACTTTTATGAACCTGAAAAGCACGGGACCATTTTCTCTCACCTATGTAAAAGAGTTAAATGATACATTTCAGTGAAGTGTAAGGATTTCCACAGCTGCTAAATGTGTTTATATCTCTATTTCAAGTGTATTCTGCCTTATATTCCACACATTTACCATTCTAGGCTACTTTAAGGAAACAACATAAGATTCATACACTGTTTAATGTGCTCTAAACGCGAATAAAGGAATTCCTTGATCTAAGATACCTTTTTTACATGAACAACTCAGTTGGAGAAGTGTTTTGTACATGTTCTATGCAAGTTCTATTCTATTTATTGTCATTTTCTCAGAATTACTCATGTTTTCTTGTAGTTTCTAACATTCGGCCTTCTTGTCTAGGTATAAACATTGGGAACATGGACAAACAACTACCTAAACACTGTTATGAACCTGAAAAGCTCGTGAATTTTGTCTCTCACCTATGTAAAAGAGTTTAATGAAACATTTCAGTGAAGTTTAATTCTTTCCGCAGCTGATAAATGTGTTTATATCTCTATTTCAAGTGTATTCTGCCTTGTATTTCACACATTTACCATTCTAGGTACTTTAAGAAAACAACATAGGATTCATACACTGTTTAATGTGCTCTAAACGGGAATTAAGGAATTCCTGGATCTAAGATACCTCTTCTACATGAACAACTCAGTTGGAGAAGTGTTTTATACATGGTCTATATGAGTTCTCATCTATTTATTGTCATTTTCTCAGAATTACTGATGGTTTCTTGTAGTTTCTAACATTTGGCCTTCTTGTCCAGGTATAAACGTTGGGAACATGGACCAACAACTACCTAAACAGTGTTATGAATCTGAAAAGCTCGGGAACATTGTCTCTCACCTTTGTTATAGAGTTTAATGATACATTTCAGTGTAGTGTACGCTTTTCACAGCTGCTAAATGTGTTTATATCTCTATTTCAAGTGTATTCTGCCTTGTATTTCACACATTTACCATTCTAGGTACTTTAAGAAAAAAACATAGGATTCATACACTGTTTAATGTGCTCTAAACTCGAATTAAGGAATTCCTGGAACTAATATATCTTTTCTACAGGAACAACTCAGTTGGAGAAGTGTTTTGTACATGTTCTATGCAAGTTCTCATCTATTTATTGTCATTTTCCCTGAATTACTGATGTTTTCTTGTAGTTTCTAACATTCGGCCTTCTTGTCCAGGTATAAACATTGGGAACATGGACAAACAACTACCTAAACACTTTTATGAACATGAAAAGCTCGTGAATTTTGTCTCTCACCTATGTAAAAGAGTTTAATGATACATTTCAGTGAAGTGTAAGGCTTTCCACAGCTGCTAAATGTGTTTATATCTCTATTTCAAGTGTATTCTCCCTTGTATTTAACAAATTTCCCATTCTAGGCTACTTTAAGGAAACAACATAGGATTCATACACTGTTTAATGTGCTCTAAACGCGAATAAAGGAATTCCTTGATCTAAGATACCTTTTTTACATGACCAACTCAGTTGGAGAAGTGTTTTGTACATGTTCTATGCAAGTTCTATTCCATTTATTGTCATTTTCTCAGAATTACTCATGTTTTCTTGTAGTTTCTAACATTACGCCTTCTTGTCCAGGTATAAACATTGGGAACATGGAGAAACAACTACCTAAACAATGTTATGAACCTGAAAAGCTCGTGAATTTTGTCTCTCACCTATGTAAAAGAGTTTAATCATACATTTCAGTGAAGTGTAATTCTTTCCACAGCTGCTAAATGTGTTTATATCTCTATTTCAAGTGCATTCTGCCTTATATTCCACACATTTACCATTCTAGGCTACTTTAAGGAAACAACATAGGATTCATACACTGTTTAATGTGCTCTAAACGCGAATAAAGGAATTCCTGGATCTAAGATACCTTTTTTACATGAACAATTCAGTTGGAGAAGTGTCTTGTACATGTTCTATGCAAGTTCTATTCTATTTATTGTCATTTTCTCAGAATTACTCATGTTTTCTTGTAGTTTCTAACATTCGGCCTTCTTGTCCAGGTAGAAACGTTGGGAACATGGTCAAACAACTACCTAAACAGTGTTATGAACCTGAGAAGCTCGGGAACATTGTCTCTCACCTATGTTATTGAGTTTAATGATACATTTCAGTGTAGTGTAAGGCTATTCAAAGCTACTAAATCTGTTTATATATCTATTTCAAGTGTATTCTGCCTTTTTTTTTCACACATTTACCATTCTAGGTACTTTAAGGAAACAACATAGGATTCATACACTGTTTAATGTGCTCTAAACCCGAATTTAGGAATTCCTGAACCTAAGAAATCTTTTCTACAGGAACAACTCAGTCGGAGAAAAGTTTTATACATGTTCTATGCGAGTTCTCATCTATTTATTGTCATTTTCTCAGAATTACTGATGTTTTCTTGTAGTTTCTAACATTTGGCCTTCTTGTCCAGGTATAAACGTTGGGAACATGGACTAACAACTACCTATACAGTGTTATGAATCTGAAAAGCTCGGGAACATTGTCTCTCACCTTTGTTATAGAGTTTAAAGATACATTTCAGTGTAGTGTACGCTTTCCACAGCTGCTAACTGTGTTTATATCTCTATTTCAAGTGTATTCTGCCTTGTATTTCACACATTTACCATTCAAGGTACATTAAGGAAACAACATAGGATTCATACACTGTTTAATATGCTCTAAACGCGAATAAGGAATTCCTGGATCTAAGATACCTTTTTTACATGAACAACTCAGTTGGAGAAGTGTTTTTTACATGTTCTATGCAAGTTCTATTCTATTTATTGTCATTTTCTCAGAATTACTCATGTTTTCTTGTAGTTTCTAACATTCGGCCTTCTTGTCCAGGTATAAACATTGGGAACATGGACAAACAACTACCTAAACACTGTTATGAACCTGAAAAGCTCGTGAATTTTGTCTCTCACCTATGTAAAAGAGTTTAATGATACATTTCAGTGAAGTGTAAGGCTTTCCACAGCTGCTAAATGTGTTTATATCTCTATTTCAAGTGTATTCTGCCTTGTATTTCACAAATTTCCCATTCTATGCTACTTTAAGGAAACAACATAGGATTCATACACTGTTTGATGTGCTGTAAACTCGAATTAAGGAATTCCTGGACCTAAGATATATTTTCTAAAGGAACAACTCAGTCGGAGAAAAGTTTTATACATGTTCTATGCGAGTTCTCATATATTTATTGTCATTTTTCCAGAATTACTGATGTTTTCTTGTAGTTTCTAACAATCGGCGTTCTTGTCCAGGTATAAACGTTGGGAACATTGACAGACAACTACCTAAACAGTGTTATGACCCTGAAAAGCTCGGGAACATTGTCTCTCACCTATGTTATTGAGTTTAATGATACATTTCAGTGTATTGTAAGGCTATCCAAAGCTACTAAATCTGTATATATATCTATTTCAAGTGTATTCTGCCTTGTTTTTCACACATTTACCATTCTAGGTATTTTAAGGAAACAACATAGGATTCATACACTGTTTAATGGGCTCAAAAACCGAATTTAGGAATTCCTGGACCTAACATATCTTTTTTACAGGAACAACTCAGTTGGAGAAGTGTTTTGTACATGTTCTATGCGAGTTCTCATCTATTTATTGTCATTTTCCCAGAATTACTGATGTTTTCTTGTAGTTTCTAACATTCGGCCTTCTGGTCCAGGTATAAACGTTGGGAAAATGGACAAACAACTACCTAAACACTGTTATGAACCTGAAAAGCTCGTGCATTTTGTCTCTCACCTATGTAAAAGAGTTTAATGATACATTTCATTGAAGTGTAAGGCTTTCCACAGCTGCTAAATGTGTTTATATCTCTATTTCAAGTGAATTCTCCCTTGTATTTCACAAATATCCAATTCTAGGCTACTTTAAGAAAACAACATAGGATTCATACACTGTTTAATGTGCTCTAAACGCGAATTAAGGAATTCCTGGACCTAAGATATATTTTTTACATGAACAACTCAGTTGGAGAAGTGTTTTGTACATGTTCTATGCAAGTTCTCATCTATTTATTGTCATTTTCTCAGAATTACTCATGTTTTCTTGTAGTTTCTAACATTCGGCCTTCTTGTCCAGGTATAAACATTGGGAACATGGACAAACAACTACTTAAACACTTTTATGAACCTGAAAAGCTCGGGAACATTTTCTCTCACCTATGTAAAAGAGTTTAATGATACATTTCAGTGAAGTGTAAGGATTTCCACATGTGCTAAATGTGTTTATATCTCTATTTCAAGTGTATTCTGCCTTGTATTTCACACATTTACCATTCTAGGTACTTTAAGCAAACAACATAGGAATCATACACTGTTTAATGTGCTCTAAACGCGAATTAAGGAATTCCTGGATCTAAGATACTTTTAGTACGTGAACAACTCAGTTGGAGAAGTGTTTTGTACATGTTCTATGCAAGTTCTCATCTATTTATTGTCATTTTCCCAGAATTACTGATGTTTTCTTGTAGTTTCTAACATTCGGCCTTCTTGTCAGGTATAAATATTGGGAACATGGACAAACAACTACTTAAACACTTTTATGAACCTGAAAAGCTCGGGAACATTGTCTCTCACCTATGTAAAAGAGTTTAATGATACATTTCAGTGAAGTGTAAGGATTTCCACAGCAGCTAAATGTGTTTATATCTCTATTTCAAGTGTATTCTGCCTTGTATTTCACACATTTACCATTCTAGGTACTTTAAGGAAACAACATAGGAATCATACACTGTTTAATGTGCTCTAAACGCGAATTAAGGAATTCCTGGATATAAGATACTTTTACTACGTGAACAACTCAGTTGGAGAAGTGTTTTATACATGGTCTATATGAGTTCTCATCTATTTATTGTCATTTGCCCAGAATTACTGATGTTTTCTTGTAGTTTCTAACATTCGGCCTTCTTGTCCAGGTTTAAACATTGGGAACATGGACAAACAACTACCTAAACACTGTTATGAACCTGAAAAGCTCGTGAAGTTTGACTCTCACCTATGTAAAAGAGTTTAATGATACATTTCAGTGAAGTGTAAGGCTTTCCACAGCTGCTAAATGTGTTTATATCTCTATTTCAAGTGAATTCTCCCTTGTATTTCACAAATATCCAATTCTAGGCTACTTTAAGAAAACAACATAGGATTCATACACTGTTTAATGTGCTCTAAACGTGAATTAAGGAATTCCTGGACCTAAGATATATTTTTTACATGAACAACTCAGTTGGAGAAGTGTTTTGTACATGTTCTATGCAAGTTCTATTCTATTTATTGTCATTTCTCAGAATTACTCATGTTTTCTTGTAGTTTCTAACATTCGGCCTTCTTGTCCAGGTATAAACATTGGGAACATGGACAAACAACTACCTAAACACTGTTATGAACCTGAAAAGCTCGTGAATTTTGTCTCTCACCTATGTAAAAGAGTTTAATGATACATTTCAGTGAAGTGTAAGGCTTTGCACAGCTCCTAAATGTGTTTATATCTCTATTTCAAGTGTATTCTGCCTTGTATTCCACACATTTACCATTCTAGGCTACTTTAAGGAAACAACATAGGATTCATACACTGTTTAATGTGCTCTAAACGCGAATAAAGGAATTCCTGGATCTAAGATACCTTTTTTACATGAACAACTCAGTTGGAGAAGTGTTTTGTACATGTTCTATGCAAGTTCTATTCTATTTATTGTCATTTTCTCAGAATTACTCATGTTTTCTTGTAGTTTCTAACATTCGGCCTCCTTGTCCAGGTATAAACATTGGGAACATGGACAAACAACTACCTAAACACTGTTATGAACCTGAAAAGCTCGTGAATTTTGTCTCTCACCTATGTAAAAGAGTTTAATGATACATTTCAGTGACGTGTAAGGCTTTCCACAGCTGCTAAATGTGTTTATATCTCTATTTCAAGTGTATTCTCCCTTGTATTTCACAAATTTCCCATTCTAGGCTACTTTAAGGAAACAACATAGGATTCATACACTGTTTAATGTGCTCTAAACGCGAATTAAGGAATTCCTGGATCTCAGATACCTTTTCTACATGAACAACTCAGTTGGAGAAGTGTTTTAAACATGGTCTATATGAGTTCTCATCTATGTATTGTCATTTTCCCAGAATTACTGATGTTTTCTTGTAGTTTCTAACATTAGGCCTTCTTGTCCAGGTATAAACGTTAGGAACATGGACAAAGAACTACCTAAACAACTCAGTTGGAGAAGTGTTTTATACATGGTCTATATGAGTTCTCATCTATTTATTGTCATTTTCCCAGAATTACTGATGTTTTCTTGTAGTTTCTAAAATTAGGCCTTCTGGTCCAGGTAGAATAGTTGGGAACATGGACAAACAACTACCTAAACAGTGTTATGAACCTGAAAAGTTCGGGAACATTGTCTCTCACCTATGTTATTGAGTTTAATGATACATTTCAGTGTAGTGTAAGGCTATCCAAAGCTACTAAATCTGTTTATATATCTATTTCAAGTGTATTCTGCCTTGTTTTTCACACATTTACCATTCTAAGTACTTTAAGGAAACAACATAGGATTCATACACAGTTTGATGTCCTCGAAACCCGAATTTAGGACTTCCTGGACCTAAGATATCTTTTATACAGGAGCAACTCAGTAGGAGAAAAGTTTTATATATTTTCAATGCGAGTTCTCATACATTTATTGTCATTTTTCCAGAATTACAGATGTATTCTTGTAGTTTCTAACATTCGGCCTTCTTGTCCATGTATAAACATTGGGAACATGGACAAACAACTACCTAAACACTGTTATGAACCTGAAAAGCTCATGAACATTGTCTCTCACCTATGTTATACAGTTTAATGATACATTTCAGTGAAGTGTAAGGCTTTCCACAGCTGTTAAATGTGTTTATATCTCTATTTCAAGTGTATTCTGCCTTGTATTTCACACATTTACCATTCTAGGTACTTTAAGGAAACAACATAGGATTCATACACTGTTTAATGTGCTCGAAACCCGAATTTAGGAATTCCTGGACCTAAGAAATCTTTTCTACAGTAACAACTCAGTCGGAGAAAAGTTTTATACATGATCTATGCGAGTTCTCATCTATTTATTGTCATTTTCCCAAAATTACTGATGTTTTCTTGTAGTTTCTAACATTCGGCCTTCTTGTCCAGGTATAAACATTGGGATCATAGACCAACAACTACCTAAACACTGTAATGAACCTGAAAAGCTCGAGAACATTTTCTCTCACCTATGTAAAAGAGTTTAATGATACATTTCATTGAAGTGTAAGGCTTTCCACATCTGATAAATGTGTTTATATCTCTATTTCAAGTGTATTCTGCCTTGTATTTCACAAATTTCCAATTCTAGGCTACTTTAAGGAAACAACATAGGATTCATACACTATTTAATGTGCTCTAAACGCGAATTAAGGAATTCCTGGACCTAAGATATCTTTTCTACAGGAACAACTCAGTTGGAGTAGTGTTTTGTACATCTTCTATGCAAGTTCTCATCAATTTATTGTCATTTTCCCAGAATTACTGATGTTTTCTTGTAGTTTCTAACATTCGGAATTCTTGTCCAGGTATAAACATTGGGAACATGGACAAACAACTACTTAAACACTTTTATGAACCTGAAAAGCTCGGGAACATTGTCTCTCACCAATGTTATAGAGTTTAATGATACATTTCATTGAAGTGTAAGTCTTTCAACATCTAATAAATGTGTTTATATCTCTATTTCAAGTGTATTCTGCCTTGTATTTCACAAATTTCCAATTCTAGGCTACTTTAAGGAAACAACATAGGATTCATACACTGTTTAATGTGCTCTAAACGCGAATTAAGGAATTCCTGGACCTAAGATATCTTTTCTACAGGAACAACTCAGTTGGAGAAGTGTTTTGTACATCTTCTATGCAAGTTCTCATCTATTTATTGTCATTTTCCCAGAATTACTGATGTTTTCTTGTAGTTTCTAACATTAGGCCTTCTTGTCCAAGTATAAACGTTAGGAACATGGACAAACAACTACCTAAACAACTCAGTTGGAGAAGTGTTTTATACATGGTCTATATGAGTTCTCATGTATTTATTGTCATTTTCCCAGAATTACTGATGTTTTCTTGTAGTTTCTAACATTCGGCCTTCTTGTCAGGTATAAACATTGGGAACATGGACAAACAACTACTTAAACACTTTTATGAACCTGAAAAGCTCGGGAACATTGTCTCTCACCTATGTAAAAGAGTTTAATGATACATTTCAGTGAAGTGTAAGGATTTCCACAGCTGCTAAATGTGTTTATATCTCTATTTCAAGTGTATTCTGCCTTGTATTTCACACATTTACCATTCTAGGTACTTTAAGCAAACAACATAGGAATCATACACTGTTTAATGTGCTCTAAACGCGAATTAAGGAATTCCTGGATCTAAGATACTTTTACTACGTGAACAACTCAGTTGGAGAAGTGTTTTATACATGGTCTATATGAGTTCTCATCTATTTATTGTCATTTGCCCAGAATTACTGATGTTTTCTTGTAGTTTCTAACATTCGGCCTTCTTGTCCAGGTATAAACATTGGGAACATGGACAAACAACTACCTAAACACTGTTATGAACCTGAAAAGCTCGTGAAGTTTGACTCTCACCTATGTCAAAGAGTTTAATGATACATTTCAGTGAAGTGTAAGGCTTTCCACAGCTGCTAAATGTGTTTATATCTCTATTTCAAGTGAATTCTCCCTTGTATTTCACAAATATCCAATTCTAGGCTACTTTAAGAAAACAACATAGGATTCATACACTGTTTAATGTGCTCTAAACGCGAATTAAGGAATTCCTGGACCTAAGATATATTTTTTACATGAACAACTCAGTTGGAGAAGTGTTTTGTACATGTTCTATTCAAGTTCTCATCTATTTATTGTCATTTTCTCAGAATTACTCATGTTTTTTTGTAGTTTCTAACATTCGGCCTTCTTGTCCAGGTATAAACATTGGGAACATGGACAAACAACTACTTAAACACTTTTATGAACCTGAAAAGCTCGGGAACATTTTCTCTCACCTATGTAAAAGAGTTTAATGATACATTTCAGTGAAGTGTAAGGATTTCCACAGGTGCTAAATGTGTTTATATCTCTATTTCAAGTGTATTCTGCCTTGTATTTCACACATTTACCATTCTAGGTACTTTAAGCAAACAACATAGGAATCATACACTGTTTAATGTGCTCTAAACGCGAATTAAGGAATTCCTGGATCTAAGATACTTTTACTACGTGAACAACTCAGTTGGAGAAGTGTTTTGTACATGTTCTATGCAAGTTCTCATCTATTTATTGTCATTTTTTCAGAATTACTCATGTTTTCTTGTAGTTTCTAACATTCGGCCTTCTTGTCCAGGTATAAACATTGGGAACATGGACAAACAACTACCTAAACACTGTTATGAACCTGAAAAGCTCGTGAATTTTGTCTCTCACCTATGTAAAAGAGTTTAATGATACATTTCAGTGAAGTGTAATGCTTTCCACAGCTTCTGAATGTGTTTATATCTCTATTTCAAGTGTATTCTCCCTTGTATTTCACAAATTTCCCATTCTAGGCTACTTTAAGGAAACAACATAGGATTCATACACTGTTTAATGTGCTCTAAACGTGAATTAAGGAATTCCTGGACCTAAGATATCTTTTCTACAGGAACAACTCAGTTGGAGAAGTGTTTTGTACATCTTCTATGCAAGTTCTCATCTATTTATTGTCATTTTCCCAGAATTACTGATGTTTTCTTGTAGTTTCTAACATTAGGCCTTCTTGTCCAGGTATAAACGCTAGGAACATGGACAAACAACTACCTAAACAACTCAGTTGGAGAAGTGTTTTATACATGGTCTATATGAGTTCTCATGTATTTATTGTCATTTTCCCAGAATTACTGATGTTTTCTTGTAGTTTCTAACATTCGGCCTTCTTGTCAGGTATAAACATTGGGAACATGGACAAACAACTACTTAAACACTTTTATGAACCTGAAAAGCTCGGGAACATTGTCTCTCACCTATGTAAAAGAGTTTAATGATACATTTCAGTGAAGTGTAAGGATTTCCACAGCTGCTAAATGTGTTTATATCTCTATTTCAAGTGTATTCTGCCTTGTATTTCACACATTTACCATTCTAGGTACTTTAAGGAAACAACATAGGAATCATACACTGTTTAATGTGCTCTAAACGTGAATTAAGGAATTCCTGGATCTAAAATACCATTTCCACAGGAACAACTCAGTTGGAGAAGTGTTTTGTACATGTTCTATGCAAGTTCTATTCTATTTATTGTCATTGTCTCAGAATTACTGATGTTTTCTTGTAGTTTCTAACATTCGGCCTTCTTGTCCAGGTATAAACATTGGGAACATGGACAAACAACTACTTAAACACTTTTATGAACCTGAAAAGCTCTGGAACATTTTCTCTCACCTATGTAAACGGTATAATGATACATTTTAGTGAAGTGTAAGGCTTTCCAAAGCTGCTAAATGTGTTTATATCTCTATTTCAAGTGTATTCTGCCTTGTATTTCACACATTTACCATTCTAGGTACTATAAGAAACAACATAGGATTCATACACTGTTTAATGTGCTCTAAACTCGAATTAAGGAATTCCTGGACCTAAGATATCTTTTCTACAGGAACAACTCAGTTTGAGAAGTGTTTTGTACAAGTTCTTTGCAAGTTCTCATCTATTTATTTTCATTTTCTCAGAATTACTCATGTTTTCTTGTAGTTTCTAACATTCGGCCTTCTTGTCCAGGTATAAACATTGGGAACATGGACAAAGAACTACCTAAACACTATTATGAACCTGAAAAGCTCGTGAATTTTGTCTCTCACCTATGTTATACAGTTTAATGATACATTTCAGTGAAGTGTAAGGCTTTCCACAGCTGCTAAATGTGTTTATATCTCTATTTGAAGTGTATTCTGCATTGTATTTCACACATTTACCATTCTAGGCTACTTTCAGGAATCAACATAGGATTCATAACTGTTTAATGTGCTTTAAACTCGAATTAAGGAATTCCTGGACTTAAGATACCATTTCTACAGGAACAACTCAGTTGGAGAAGTGTTTTGTACATGTTCTATGCAAGTTCTCATCTATTTATTGTCATTTTCCCAGAATTACTGATGTTTTCCTGTAGTTTCTAACATTCAGCCTTCTTTTCCAGGTATAAACATTGGGAACATGGACAAACAACTACCTCAAAACTGTTATGAACCTGAAAAGCTAGTGAATTTTGTCTCTCACCTATGTTATACTGTTTAATGATACATTTTAGTGAAGTGTAAGGCTTTCCACAGCTGCTAAATGTGTTTATATCTCTATTTGAAGTGTATTCTGCCTTGTATTTCACACATTTACCATTCTAGGCTACTTTAAGGATTCGACATAGGATTCATACACTGTTTAATGTGCTCAAAACCCGAATTTAGGAATTCCTGGACCTAAGATACCTTTTCTACATGAATAACTCAGTTGGAGAAGTGTTTTGTACATGTTCTATGCAAGTTCTCATGTTTTATTGTCATTTTCCCAGAATTACTGATGTTTTCTTGTAGTTTCTAACATTCGGGCTTCTTGTCCAGGTACAAACATTGGGAACATGGACAAACAACCACCTAAACACTGTTATGAACCTGAAAAGCTCGTGAAGTTTGTCTCTCACCTATGTCAAAGAGTTTAATGATACATTTCAGTGAAGTGTAAGGCTTTCCACAGCTGCTAAATGTGTTTATATCTCTATTTCAAGTGTATTCTCCCTTGTATTTCACAAATTTCCCATTCTAGGCTACTTTAAGGAAACAACATAGTTTTCATACACTGTTTAATGTGCTCTTAACGCGAATTAAGGAATTTCTGGATCTAAGATACCTTTTCTACATGAACAACTCAGTTGGAGAAGTGTTTTATACTTGGTGTATATGAGTTCTCATCTATTTATTGTCATTTTCCCAGAATTACTGATGTTTTCTTGTAGTTTCTAACATTCGGCCTTCTTTTCCAGGTATAAACATTGGGAACATGGACAAACAACTACCTAAACACTGTTATGAACCTGAAGAGCTCGTGAATTTTGTCTCTCACCTATGTTATACAGTTTAATCATACATTTCAGTGAAGTGTAAGGCTTTCCACAGCTGCTAAATGTGTTTATATCTCTATTTCAAGTGTATTCTGCCTTGTATTTCACACATTTACCATTCTAGGCTACTTTAAGGATTCAACATAGGATTCATACACTGTTTAATGTGGTCAAAACCCGAATTTAGGAATTCCTGGACCTAAGATACCTTTCTACATGAATAACTCAGTTGGAGAAGTGTTTTGTACATGTTCTATGCAAGTCCCCATCTATTTATTGTCATTTTCCCAGAATTACTGATGTTTTCTTGTAGTTTCTAACATTCGGCCTTCTTTTCCAGGTATAAACATTGGGAACATATATAAACAACTACCTAAGCACTGTTATGAACCTGAAAAGCTCGTGAATTTTGTCTCTCACCTATGATATACAGTTTAATGATACATTTCTGTGAAGTGTAAGGCTTTCCACAGCTGCTAAATGTGTTTATATCTCTATTTGAAGTGTATTCTGCGTTGTATTTCACACATTTACCATTCTAGGCTACTTTCAGGAAACAACATAGGATTCATACACTGTTTAATGTGCTCTAAACGCGAATTAAGCAATTCCTGCATCTAAGATACCTTTTCTACATCAACAACTCAGTTTGAGAAGTGTTTTGTACATGTTCTATGCAAGTTCTCATCTATTTATTGTCATTTTCTCAGAATTACTCATGTTTTCTTGTAGTTTCTAACATTCGGCCTTCTTGTCCAGGTATAAACATTGGGAACATGGACAAACAACTTCCTAAACACCGTTATGAACCTGAAAAGCTCGTGAATTTTGTCTCTCACCTATGTCAAAGAGTTTAATGATACATTTCAATTAAGTGTAAGGCTTTCCCCAGCTGCTATATGTGTTTATATCTCTGTTTGAAGTGTATTCTGCCTTGTATTTCACACATTTACCATTCTAGGCTACTTTCAGGAAACAACATAGTATTCATACAATGTTGAATGTGCTCTAAACGCGAATTAAGCAATTCCTGCATCTAAGATACCTTTTCTACATGAACAACTCAGTTGGAGAAGTGTTTTGTACATGTTCTATGCAAGTTCTCATCTATTTATTGTCATTTTCCCAGAATTACTGATGTTTTCTTGTAGTTTCTAACATTCGGCCTTCTTGTCCAGGTATAAACATTGGGAACATGGAGAAACAACTAACTAAACATTGTTATGAACCTGAAAAGCTCATGAAATTTGTCTGTGACCTATGTAAAAGAGTTTAATGATACATTTCAGTGAAGGGTAAGGCTTTCCAAAGCTGCTAAATGTGTTTATATCTCTATTTCAAGTGTATTCTGCCTTGTGTTTCACACATTTACCATTCTAGGCTACTTTAAGGATTCAACATAGGATGCATACACTGTTTAATGTGGTCAAAACCCGAATTTAGGAATTCCTGGACCTAAGATACCTTTTCCACATGAATAACTCAGTTGGAGAAGTGTTTTGTACATGTTCTATGCAAGTTCTCATCTATTTATTGTCATTTTCCCAGAATTACTGATGTTTTCTTATAGTTTCTAACATTCGGCCTTCTTTTCCAGGTATAAACATTGGGAACATGTACAAACAACTACCTAAACACTGTTATGAACCTGAAAAGCTCGTGAATTTTGTCTCTCAGCTATGTTATACAGTTTAATGATACATTTCAGTGAAGTGTAAGGCTTTCCACAGCTGCTAAATGTGTTTATATCTCTATTTCACGTGTATTCTGCCTTGTATTTCACAAATTTACCATTCTAGGCTACTTTAAGGAAACAACATAGGATTCATACACTGTTTAATGTGCTCTAAACGCGATTTAAGGAATTCCTGGATCTAAGATACCATTTCTACAGGAACAACTCAGTTGGAGAAGTGTTTTGTACATGTTCTATGCAAGTTCTCATCTATTTATTGTCCTTTTCCCAGAATTACTGATGTTTTCCTGTAGTTTCTAACATTCGGCCTTCTTGTCGAGGTATAAACACTGGGAACATGGACAAACAACTACCTCAACACTGTTATGAACCTGAAAAGCTCGTGAATTTTGTCTCTCACCTATGTTATACAGTTTAATCATACATTTCAGTGAAGTGTAAGGCTTTCCACAGCTGCTAAATGTGTTTATATCTCTATTTCAAGTGTATTCTGCCTTGTATTTCACACATTTACCATTCTAGGCTACTTTAAGGATTCAACATAGGATTCATACACTGTTTAATGTGGTCAAAACCCGAATTTAGGAATTCCTGGACCTAAGATACCTTTCTACATGAATAACTCAGTTGGAGAAGTGTTTTGTACATGTTCTATGCAAGTCCCCATCTATTTATTGTCATTTTCCCAGAATTACTGATGTTTTCTTGTAGTTTCTAACATTCGGCCTTCTTTTCCAGGTATAAACATTGGGAACATATATAAACAACTACCTAAGCACTGTTATGAACCTGAAAAGCTCGTGAATTTTGTCTCTCACCTATGATATACAGTTTAATGATACATTTCTGTGAAGTGTAAGGCTTTCCACAGCTGCTAAATGTGTTTATATCTCTATTTGAAGTGTATTCTGCGTTGTATTTCACACATTTACCATTCTAGGCTACTTTCAGGAAACAACATAGGATTCATACACTGTTTAATGTGCTCTAAACGCGAATTAAGCAATTCCTGCATCTAAGATACCTTTTCTACATCAACAACTCAGTTTGAGAAGTGTTTTGTACATGTTCTATGCAAGTTCTCATCTATTTATTGTCATTTTCTCAGAATTACTCATGTTTTCTTGTAGTTTCTAACATTCGGCCTTCTTGTCCAGGTATAAACATTGGGAACATGGACAAACAACTTCCTAAACACCGTTATGAACCTGAAAAGCTCGTGAATTTTGTCTCTCACCTATGTCAAAGAGTTTAATGATACATTTCAATTAAGTGTAAGGCTTTCCCCAGCTGCTATATGTGTTTATATCTCTGTTTGAAGTGTATTCTGCCTTGTATTTCACACATTTACCATTCTAGGCTACTTTCAGGAAACAACATAGTATTCATACAATGTTGAATGTGCTCTAAACGCGAATTAAGCAATTCCTGCATCTAAGATACCTTTTCTACATGAACAACTCAGTTGGAGAAGTGTTTTGTACATGTTCTATGCAAGTTCTCATCTATTTATTGTCATTTTCCCAGAATTACTGATGTTTTCTTGTAGTTTCTAACATTCGGCCTTCTTGTCCAGGTATAAACATTGGGAACATGGAGAAACAACTAACTAAACATTGTTATGAACCTGAAAAGCTCATGAAATTTGTCTGTGACCTATGTAAAAGAGTTTAATGATACATTTCAGTGAAGGGTAAGGCTTTCCAAAGCTGCTAAATGTGTTTATATCTCTATTTCAAGTGTATTCTGCCTTGTGTTTCACACATTTACCATTCTAGGCTACTTTAAGGATTCAACATAGGATGCATACACTGTTTAATGTGGTCAAAACCCGAATTTAGGAATTCCTGGACCTAAGATACCTTTTCCACATGAATAACTCAGTTGGAGAAGTGTTTTGTACATGTTCTATGCAAGTTCTCATCTATTTATTGTCATTTTCCCAGAATTACTGATGTTTTCTTATAGTTTCTAACATTCGGCCTTCTTTTCCAGGTATAAACATTGGGAACATGTACAAACAACTACCTAAACACTGTTATGAACCTGAAAAGCTCGTGAATTTTGTCTCTCAGCTATGTTATACAGTTTAATGATACATTTCAGTGAAGTGTAAGGCTTTCCACAGCTGCTAAATGTGTTTATATCTCTATTTCAAGTGTATTCTGCCTTGTATTTCACACATTTACCATTCTAGGCTACTTTAAGGAAACAACATAGGATTCATAAACTGTTTAATGTGCTCTAAACGCGAATTAAGCAATTCCTGCATCTAAGATACCTTTTCTACATGAACAACTCAGTTGGAGATGTGTTTTGTACATGTTCAATGCAAGTTCTCTTCTATTTATTGTCATTTTCCCAGAATTACTGATGTTTTCTTGTAGTTTCTAACATTCGGCCTTCTTGTCCAGGTATAAACATTGGGAACATGGACAAACAACTACCTAAACACTGTTATGAACCTGAAAACCTCGGGAACATTTTCTCTCACCTATGTAAAAGAGTATAATGATACATTTCAGTGAAGTGTAAGGCTTTCCAAAGCTGCTAAATGTGTTTATATGTCTATTTCAAGTATATTCTGCCTTGTATTTCACACATTTACCATTCTAGGTACTTTAAGGAAACAACATAGGATTCATACACTGTTTAATGTGCTCTAAACTCGAATTAAGGAATTCCTGGACCTAAGATATCTTTTTTACAGGAACAACTCAGTTTGAGAAGTGTTTTGTACATGTTCTATGCAACTTCTCATCTATTTATTGTCATTTTTCCACAATTACTGATGTTTTCTTGTAGTTTCTAACATTTGGTCTTCTTGTCTAGTTATAAACATTGGGAACATGGACAAACAACTACCTAGACACTGTTATGAACCAGAAAAGCTCGTGAATTTTGTCTCTCACTTATGTAAAAGAGTTTAATGACACATTTCAATGAAGTGTAAGGCTTTCCACAGCTGCTAAATGTGTTTATATCTCTACTTGAAGTGTATTCTGCCTTGTATTTCACACATTTACCATTCTAGGCTACTTTAAAGAAACAACATAGCATTCATAACTGTTTAATGTGCTCTAAACGCGAATTAAGCAATTCCTGGATCTATGATACCTTTTCCACATGAAAAACTCATTTGGAGAAGTGTTTTGTACATGTTCTATGGAAGTTCTCATCTATTTATTGTCATTTTCCCAGAATTACTGATGTTTTCTTGTAGTTTCTAACATTCGGCCTTCTTGTCCAGGTATAAACATTGGGAAAATGGACAAACAACTACCTAAACACTGTTATGAACCTGAAAAGCTCGGGAACATTTTCTCTCACCTATGTAAAAGAGTATAATGATACATTTCAGTGAAGTATAAGGCTTTCCAAAGCTGCTATATGTGATTATCTCTATTTCAAGTGTACTCTGCCTTGTATTTCACACATTTACCATTCTAGTTACTTTAAGGAAACAACATAGGATTCATACACTGTTTAATGTGCTTTAAACTCGAATTAAGGAATTCCTGGACCTAAGATATCTTTTCTACAGGAACAACTCAGTTTGAGAAGTGTTTTGTACATGTTCTATGCAAGTTCTCATCCATTTATTGTCATTTTCTCAGAATTACTCACGTTTTCTTGTAGTTTCTAAATTTCGGCGTTCTTGTCCAGGTATAAACATTGGGAACATCGACAAACAACTACCTAAACACTGTTATGAACCTGAAAAGCTCGTGAATTTTGTCTCTCACCTACGTAATAGAGTTTAATGATACATTTCAGTGAAGTGTAAGGCTTTCCACAGCTGATAAATGTGTTTATATCTCTATTTCACGTGTATTCTGCCTTGTATTTCACACATTTACCATTCTAGGCTACTTTAAGGAAACAACATAGGATTCATACACTGTTTAATGTGCTCTAAACGCGATTTAAGGAATTCCTGGATCTAAGATACCATTTCTACAGGAACAACTCAGTTGGAGAAGTGTTTTGTACATGTTCTATGCAAGTTCTCATCTATTTATTGTCCTTTTCCCAGAATTACTGATGTTTTCCTGTAGTTTCTAACATTCGGCCTTCTTGTCGAGGTATAAACACTGGGAACATGGACAAACAACTACCTCAACACTGTTATGAACCTGAAAAGCTCGTGAATTTTGTCTCTCACCTATGTTATACAGTTTAATCATACATTTCAGTGAAGTGTAAGGCTTTCCACAGCTGCTAAATGTGTTTATATCTCTATTTCAAGTGTATTCTGCCTTGTATTTCACACATTTACCATTCTAGGCTACTTTAAGGATTCAACATAGGATTCATACACTGTTTAATGTGGTCAAAACCCGAATTTAGGAATTCCTGGACCTAAGATACCTTTCTACATGAATAACTCAGTTGGAGAAGTGTTTTGTACATGTTCTATGCAAGTTCTCATCTATTTATTGTCATTTTCCCAGAATTACTGATGTTTTCTTGTAGTTTCTAACATTCGGCCTTCTTTTCCAGGTATAAACATTGGGAACATGTATAAACAACTACCTAAACACTGTTATGAACCTGAAAAGCTCGTGAATTTTGTCTCTCACCTATGATATACAGTTTAATGATACATTTCTGTGAAATGTAAGGCTTTCCACAGCTGCTAAATGTGTTTATATCTCTATTTGAAGTGTATTCTGCCTTGTATTTCACACATTTACCATTCTAGGCTACTTTCAGGAAACAACATAGTATTCATACAATGTTTAATGTGCTCTAAACGCGAATTAAGCAATTCCTGCATCTAAGATACCTTTTCTACATGAACAACTCAGTTGGAGAAGTGTTTTGTACATGTTCTATGCAAGTTCTCATCTATTTATTGTCATTTTCCCAGAATTACTGATGTTTTCTTGTAGTTTCTAACATTCGGCCTTCATGTCCAGGTATAAACATTGGGAACATGGACAAACAACTACCTAAACACTGTTATGAACCTGAAAATCTCGGGAACATTTTCTCTCACCTATGTAAACAGTATAATGATACATTTCAGTGAAGTGTAAGGCTTTCCAAAGCTGCTAAATGTGTTTATATGTCTATTTTAAGTTTATTCTGCCTTGTATTTCACACATTTACCATTCTAGGTACTTTAAGGAAACAACATAGGATTCATACACTGTTTAATGTGCTCTAAACTCGAATTAAGGAATTCCTGGACCTAAGATATCTTTTCTACAGGAACAACTCAGTTTGAGAAGTGTTTTGTACATGTTCTATGCAAGTTCTCATCTATTTATTGTCATTTTCTCAGAATTACTCATGTTTTCTTGTAGTTTCTAACATTTGGCATTCTTGTCCAGGTATAAACATTGGGAACATGGACAAACAACTACCTAAACACTGTTATGAACCTGAAAAGCTCATGAATTTTGTCTCTCACCTACGTAAAAGAGTTTAATGATACATTTCAATGAAGTGTAAGGCTTTCCACAGCTGCTAAATGTGTTTATATCTCTATTTGAAGTGTATTCTGCCTTGTATTTCACACATTTACCATTCTAGGCTACTTTAAAGAAACATCATAGGATTCATAACTGTTTAATGTGCTCTATACGCGAATTAAGGAATTCCTGGATCTAAGATACCATTTCTACAGGAACGACTCAGTTGGAGAAGTGTTTTGTACATGTTCTATGCAAGTTCTCATCTATTTATTGTCATGTTCCCAGAATTACTGATGTTTTCCTGTAGTTTCTTACATTCGGCCTTCTTGTCCACGTATAAACATTGGGAACATGGACAAACAACTACCTCAACACTGTTATGAACCTGAAAAGCTCGTGAATTTTGTCTCTCACCTATGTAAAAGAGTATAATGATACATTTCAGTGAAGTGTAAGGCTTTCCAAAGCTGCTATATGTGTTTATATCTCTATTTCAAGTGTACTCTGCCTTGTATTTCACACATTTACCATTCTAGGCTACTTTAAGGATTCAACATAGGATTCATACACTGTTTAATGTGGTAAAACCCGAATTTAGGAATTCCTGTACCTAAGATACCTTTCTACATGAATAACTCAGTTGGAGAAGTGTTTTGTACATGTTCTATGCAAGTTCTCATCTATTTATTGTCATTTTCCCAGAATTACTGATGTTTTCTTGTAGTTTCTAACATTCGGCCTACTTTTCCAGGTATAAACATTGGGAACATGGACAAACAACTACCTAAACACTGTTATGAACCTGAAAAGTTCGGGAACATTTTCTCTCACCTATGTAAAAGAGTATAATGATACATTTCAGTGAAGTGTAAGGCTTTCCCAAGCTGCTATATGTGTTTATATCTCTATTTCAAGTGTACTCTGCCTTGTATTTCACACATTTACCATTCTAGGTACTTTAAGGAAACAACATAGGATTCATACACTGTTTAATGTGCTTTAAACTCGAATTAAGGAATTCCTGGACCTAAGATATCTTTTCTACAGGAACAACTCAGTTTGAGAAGTGTTTTGTACATGTTCTATGCAAGTTCTCATCTATTTATTGTCATTTCCTCAGAATTACTCATGTTTTCTTGTAATTTCTAACTTTCGGCATTCTTGTCCAGGTATAAACATTGGGAACATCGACAAACAACTACCTAAACACCGTTATGAACATGAAAAGCTCGTGAATTTTGTCTCTCACCTACGTAATGGAGTTTAATGATACATTTCAGTGAAGTGTAAGGCTTTCCACAGGTGATAAATGTGTTTATATCTCTATTTCACGTGTATTCTGCCTTGTATTTCACAAATTTACCATTCTAGGCTACTTTAAGAAAACAACATAGGATTCATACACTGTTTAATGTGCTCTAAACGCGAATTAAGGAATTCCTGGATCTAAGATACCATTTCCACAAGAACAACTCAGTTGGAGAAGTGTTTTGTACATGTTCTATGCAAGTTCTCATCTATTTATTGTCATTTTCCCAGAATTACTGATGTTTTCCTGTAGTTTCTAACATTCGGCCTTCTTGTCCAGGTATAAACACTGGGAACATGGACAAACAACTACCTCAACACTGTTATGAACCTGAAAAGCTCGTGAATTTTGTCTCTCACCTATGTTATACAGTTTAATAATACATTTCAGTGAAGTGTAAGGCTTTCCACAGCTGATAAATGTGTTTATATCTCTATTTCACGTGTATTCTGCCTTGTATTTCACAAATTTACCATTCTAGGCTACTTTAAGGAAACAACATAGGATTCATACACTGTTTAATGTGCTCTAAACTCGAATAAAGGAATTCCTGGATCTAAGATACCATTTCTACAGGAACAACTCAGTTGGAGAAGTGTTTTGTACATGTTCTATGCAAGTTCTCATCTATTTATTGTCATTTTCCCAGAATTACTGATGTTTTCTTGTAGTTTCTAACATTCGGCCTTCTTGTCCAGGTATAAACATTGGGAACATGGAGAAACAACTAACTAAACATTGTTATGAACCTGAAAAGCTCATGAAATTTGTCTGTGACCTATGTAAAAGAGTTTAATGATACATTTCAGTGAAGGGTAAGGCTTTCCAAAGCTGCTAAATGTGTTTATATCTCTATTTCAAGTGTATTCTGCCTTGTGTTTCACACATTTACCATTCTAGGCTACTTTAAGGATTCAACATAGGATGCATACACTGTTTAATGTGGTCAAAACCCGAATTTAGGAATTCCTGGACCTAAGATACCTTTTCCACATGAATAACTCAGTTGGAGAAGTGTTTTGTACATGTTCTATGCAAGTTCTCATCTATTTATTGTCATTTTCCCAGAATTACTGATGTTTTCTTATAGTTTCTAACATTCGGCCTTCTTTTCCAGGTATAAACATTGGGAACATGTACAAACAACTACCTAAACACTGTTATGAACCTGAAAAGCTCGTGAATTTTGTCTCTCAGCTATGTTATACAGTTTAATGATACATTTCAGTGAAGTGTAAGGCTTTCCACAGCTGCTAAATGTGTTTATATCTCTATTTCAAGTGTATTCTGCCTTGTATTTCACACATTTACCATTCTAGGCTACTTTAAGGAAACAACATAGGATTCATAAACTGTTTAATGTGCTCTAAACGCGAATTAAGCAATTCCTGCATCTAAGATACCTTTTCTACATGAACAACTCAGTTGGAGATGTGTTTTGTACATGTTCAATGCAAGTTCTCTTCTATTTATTGTCATTTTCCCAGAATTACTGATGTTTTCTTGTAGTTTCTAACATTCGGCCTTCTTGTCCAGGTATAAACATTGGGAACATGGACAAACAACTACCTAAACACTGTTATGAACCTGAAAACCTCGGGAACATTTTCTCTCACCTATGTAAAAGAGTATAATGATACATTTCAGTGAAGTGTAAGGCTTTCCAAAGCTGCTAAATGTGTTTATATGTCTATTTCAAGTATATTCTGCCTTGTATTTCACACATTTACCATTCTAGGTACTTTAAGGAAACAACATAGGATTCATACACTGTTTAATGTGCTCTAAACTCGAATTAAGGAATTCCTGGACCTAAGATATCTTTTTTACAGGAACAACTCAGTTTGAGAAGTGTTTTGTACATGTTCTATGCAACTTCTCATCTATTTATTGTCATTTTTCCACAATTACTGATGTTTTCTTGTAGTTTCTAACATTTGGTCTTCTTGTCTAGTTATAAACATTGGGAACATGGACAAACAACTACCTAGACACTGTTATGAACCAGAAAAGCTCGTGAATTTTGTCTCTCACTTATGTAAAAGAGTTTAATGATACATTTCAATGAAGTGTAAGGCTTTCCACAGCTGCTAAATGTGTTTATATCTCTACTTGAAGTGTATTCTGCCTTGTATTTCACACATTTACCATTCTAGGCTACTTTAAAGAAACAACATAGCATTCATAACTGTTTAATGTGCTCTAAACGCGAATTAAGCAATTCCTGGAACTATGATACCTTTTCCACATGAAAAACTCATTTGGAGAAGTGTTTTGTACATGTTCTATGGAAGTTCTCATCTATTTATTGTCATTTTCCCAGAATTACTGATGTTTTCTTGTAGTTTCTAACATTCGGCCTTCTTGTCCAGGTATAAACATTGGGAAAATGGACAAACAACTACCTAAACACTGTTATGAACCTGAAAAGCTCGGGAACATTTTCTCTCACCTATGTAAAAGAGTATAATGATACATTTCAGTGAAGTATAAGGCTTTCCAAAGCTGCTATATGTGATTATCTCTATTTCAAGTGTACTCTGCCTTGTATTTCACACATTTACCATTCTAGTTACTTTAAGGAAACAACATAGGATTCATACACTGTTTAATGTGCTTTAAACTCGAATTAAGGAATTCCTGGACCTAAGATATCTTTTCTACAGGAACAACTCAGTTTGAGAAGTGTTTTGTACATGTTCTATGCAAGTTCTCATCCATTTATTGTCATTTTCTCAGAATTACTCACGTTTTCTTGTAGTTTCTAAATTTCGGCGTTCTTGTCCAGGTATAAACATTGGGAACATCGACAAACAACTACCTAAACACTGTTATGAACCTGAAAAGCTCGTGAATTTTGTCTCTCACCTACGTAATAGAGTTTAATGATACATTTCAGTGAAGTGTAAGGCTTTCCACAGCTGATAAATGTGTTTATATCTCTATTTCACGTGTATTCTGCCTTGTATTTCACACATTTACCATTCTAGGCTACTTTAAGGAAACAACATAGGATTCATACACTGTTTAATGTGCTCTAAACGCGATTTAAGGAATTCCTGGATCTAAGATACCATTTCTACAGGAACAACTCAGTTGGAGAAGTGTTTTGTACATGTTCTATGCAAGTTCTCATCTATTTATTGTCCTTTTCCCAGAATTACTGATGTTTTCCTGTAGTTTCTAACATTCGGCCTTCTTGTCGAGGTATAAACACTGGGAACATGGACAAACAACTACCTCAACACTGTTATGAACCTGAAAAGCTCGTGAATTTTGTCTCTCACCTATGTTATACAGTTTAATCATACATTTCAGTGAAGTGTAAGGCTTTCCACAGCTGCTAAATGTGTTTATATCTCTATTTCAAGTGTATTCTGCCTTGTATTTCACACATTTACCATTCTAGGCTACTTTAAGGATTCAACATAGGATTCATACACTGTTTAATGTGGTCAAAACCCGAATTTAGGAATTCCTGGACCTAAGATACCTTTCTACATGAATAACTCAGTTGGAGAAGTGTTTTGTACATGTTCTATGCAAGTTCTCATCTATTTATTGTCATTTTCCCAGAATTACTGATGTTTTCTTGTAGTTTCTAACATTCGGCCTTCTTTTCCAGGTATAAACATTGGGAACATGTATAAACAACTACCTAAACACTGTTATGAACCTGAAAAGCTCGTGAATTTTGTCTCTCACCTATGATATACAGTTTAATGATACATTTCTGTGAAATGTAAGGCTTTCCACAGCTGCTAAATGTGTTTATATCTCTATTTGAAGTGTATTCTGCCTTGTATTTCACACATTTACCATTCTAGGCTACTTTCAGGAAACAACATAGTATTCATACAATGTTTAATGTGCTCTAAACGCGAATTAAGCAATTCCTGCATCTAAGATACCTTTTCTACATGAACAACTCAGTTGGAGAAGTGTTTTGTACATGTTCTATGCAAGTTCTCATCTATTTATTGTCATTTTCCCAGAATTACTGATGTTTTCTTGTAGTTTCTAACATTCGGCCTTCATGTCCAGGTATAAACATTGGGAACATGGACAAACAACTACCTAAACACTGTTATGAACCTGAAAATCTCGGGAACATTTTCTCTCACCTATGTAAACAGTATAATGATACATTTCAGTGAAGTGTAAGGCTTTCCAAAGCTGCTAAATGTGTTTATATGTCTATTTTAAGTTTATTCTGCCTTGTATTTCACACATTTACCATTCTAGGTACTTTAAGGAAACAACATAGGATTCATACACTGTTTAATGTGCTCTAAACTCGAATTAAGGAATTCCTGGACCTAAGATATCTTTTCTACAGGAACAACTCAGTTTGAGAAGTGTTTTGTACATGTTCTATGCAAGTTCTCATCTATTTATTGTCATTTTCTCAGAATTACTCATGTTTTCTTGTAGTTTCTAACATTTGGCATTCTTGTCCAGGTATAAACATTGGGAACATGGACAAACAACTACCTAAACACTGTTATGAACCTGAAAAGCTCATGAATTTTGTCTCTCACCTACGTAAAAGAGTTTAATGATACATTTCAATGAAGTGTAAGGCTTTCCACAGCTGCTAAATGTGTTTATATCTCTATTTGAAGTGTATTCTGCCTTGTATTTCACACATTTACCATTCTAGGCTACTTTAAAGAAACATCATAGGATTCATAACTGTTTAATGTGCTCTATACGCGAATTAAGGAATTCCTGGATCTAAGATACCATTTCTACAGGAACGACTCAGTTGGAGAAGTGTTTTGTACATGTTCTATGCAAGTTCTCATCTATTTATTGTCATGTTCCCAGAATTACTGATGTTTTCCTGTAGTTTCTTACATTCGGCCTTCTTGTCCACGTATAAACATTGGGAACATGGACAAACAACTACCTCAACACTGTTATGAACCTGAAAAGCTCGTGAATTTTGTCTCTCACCTATGTAAAAGAGTATAATGATACATTTCAGTGAAGTGTAAGGCTTTCCAAAGCTGCTATATGTGTTTATATCTCTATTTCAAGTGTACTCTGCCTTGTATTTCACACATTTACCATTCTAGGCTACTTTAAGGATTCAACATAGGATTCATACACTGTTTAATGTGGTAAAACCCGAATTTAGGAATTCCTGTACCTAAGATACCTTTCTACATGAATAACTCAGTTGGAGAAGTGTTTTGTACATGTTCTATGCAAGTTCTCATCTATTTATTGTCATTTTCCCAGAATTACTGATGTTTTCTTGTAGTTTCTAACATTCGGCCTACTTTTCCAGGTATAAACATTGGGAACATGGACAAACAACTACCTAAACACTGTTATGAACCTGAAAAGTTCGGGAACATTTTCTCTCACCTATGTAAAAGAGTATAATGATACATTTCAGTGAAGTGTAAGGCTTTCCCAAGCTGCTATATGTGTTTATATCTCTATTTCAAGTGTACTCTGCCTTGTATTTCACACATTTACCATTCTAGGTACTTTAAGGAAACAACATAGGATTCATACACTGTTTAATGTGCTTTAAACTCGAATTAAGGAATTCCTGGACCTAAGATATCTTTTCTACAGGAACAACTCAGTTTGAGAAGTGTTTTGTACATGTTCTATGCAAGTTCTCATCTATTTATTGTCATTTCCTCAGAATTACTCATGTTTTCTTGTAATTTCTAACTTTCGGCATTCTTGTCCAGGTATAAACATTGGGAACATCGACAAACAACTACCTAAACACCGTTATGAACATGAAAAGCTCGTGAATTTTGTCTCTCACCTACGTAATGGAGTTTAATGATACATTTCAGTGAAGTGTAAGGCTTTCCACAGGTGATAAATGTGTTTATATCTCTATTTCACGTGTATTCTGCCTTGTATTTCACAAATTTACCATTCTAGGCTACTTTAAGAAAACAACATAGGATTCATACACTGTTTAATGTGCTCTAAACGCGAATTAAGGAATTCCTGGATCTAAGATACCATTTCCACAAGAACAACTCAGTTGGAGAAGTGTTTTGTACATGTTCTATGCAAGTTCTCATCTATTTATTGTCATTTTCCCAGAATTACTGATGTTTTCCTGTAGTTTCTAACATTCGGCCTTCTTGTCCAGGTATAAACACTGGGAACATGGACAAACAACTACCTCAACACTGTTATGAACCTGAAAAGCTCGTGAATTTTGTCTCTCACCTATGTTATACAGTTTAATAATACATTTCAGTGAAGTGTAAGGCTTTCCACAGCTGATAAATGTGTTTATATCTCTATTTCACGTGTATTCTGCCTTGTATTTCACAAATTTACCATTCTAGGCTACTTTAAGGAAACAACATAGGATTCATACACTGTTTAATGTGCTCTAAACTCGAATAAAGGAATTCCTGGATCTAAGATACCATTTCTACAGGAACAACTCAGTTGGAGAAGTGTTTTGTACATGTTCTATGCAAGTTCTCATCTATTTATTGTCATTTTCCCAGAATTACTGATGTTTTCTTGTAGTTTCTAACAATCGGCCTTCTTATCCAGGTATAAACATTGGGCACATGGAGAAACAACTAACTAAACACTGTTATGAACCTGAAAAGCTCATGAAATTTGTCTGTGACCTATGTAAAAGAGTTTAATAATACATTTCAGTGAAGGGTAAGGCTTTCCAAAGCTGCTAAATGTGTTTATATCTCTATTTCAAGTGTATTCTGCCTTGTGTTTCACACATTTACCATTCTAGGCTACTTTAAGGAAACAACATAGGATTCATACACTGTTTAATGTGCTCTAAACGCAAATTAAGGAATTCCTGGATCTAAGATACCTTTTCTACAGGAACAACTCAGTTGGAGAAGTGTTTTGTACATGTTCTATACAAGTTCTCATCTATTTATTGTCATTTTCTCAGAATTACTCATGTTTTCTTGTAGTTTCTAACATTCGGCCTTCTTGTCCAGGTATAAACATTGGGAACATGGACAAACAACTACCTAAACACTGTTATGAACCTGAAAAGCTCGTGAATTTTGTCTCTCACCTATGTAAAAGAGTTTTATGATACATTTCAGTGAAGTGTAATTCTTTCCACAGCTGATAAATGTGTTTATATCTCTATTTCAAGTGTATTCTGCCTTGTATTTCACACATTTACCATTCTAGGTACTTTAAGGAAACAACATAGGATTCATACACTGTTTAATGTGCTATAAAAGCGAATTAAGGAATTCTTGGACCTAAGATATCTTTTCTACAGGAACAACTCAGTTGGAGAAGTGTTTTGTACATGTTCTATGCAAGTTCTCATCTATAATTGTCATTTTCCCAGAATTACTGATGTTTTCTTGTAGTTTCTAACATTTGGCCTTCTTGTCTAGGTATAAATATTGGGAACATGGAAAAACAACTACTTAAACACTTTTATGAACCTGAAAAGCTCGGGAACATTTTCTCTCACCTATGTAAAAGAGTTTTATGATACAGTTCAGTGAAGTGTAAGGATTTCCACAGCTGCTAAATGTGTTTATATCTCTATTTCAAGTGTATTCTGCCTTGTATAACACACATTTACCATTCTAGGCTACTTTAAGGAAACAACATATGATTCATACACTGTTTAATGTGCTCTAAATGCGAATAAAGGAATTCCTGGATCTAAGATACCTTTTTTACATGAACCACTCAGTTGGAGAATTGTTTTGTACATGTTCTATGCAAGTTCTATTCTATTTATTGTCATTTTTTCAGAATTACTGATGTTTTCTTGTAGTTTCTAACATTCGGCCTTCTTGTCCAGGTATAAACATTGGGAACATGGACAAACAACTACTTAAACACTTTTATGAACCTGAAAAGCTCTGGAACATTTTCTCTCACCTATGTAAACGGTATAATGATACATTTCAGTGAAGTGTAAGGCTTTCCAAAGCTGCTAAATGTGTTTATATCTCTATTTCAAGTGTATTCTGCCTTGTATTTCACACATTTACCATTCTAGGTACTATAAGAAACAACATAGGATTCATACACTGTTTAATGTGCTCTAAACTCGAATTAAGGAATTCCTGGACCTAAGATATCTTTTCTACAGGAACAACTCAGTTTGAGAAGTGTTTTGTACATGTTCTATGCAAGTTCTCATCTATTTATTTTCATTTTCTCAGAATTACTCATGTTTTCTTGTAGTTTCTAACATTCGGCCTTCTTGTCCAGGTATAAACATTGGGAACATGGACAAACAACTACCTAAACACTATTATGAACCTGAAAAGCTCGTGAATTTTGTCTCTCACCTATGTTATACAGTTTAATGATACATTTCAGTGAAGTGTAAGGCTTTCCACAGCTGCTAAATGTGTTTATATCTCTATTTGAAGTGTATTCTGCATTGTATTTCACACATTTACCATTCTAGGCTACTTTCAGGAATCAACATAGGATTCATAACTGTTTAATGTGCTTTAAACTCGAATTAAGGAATTCCTGGACTTAAGATACCATTTCTACAGGAACAACTCAGTTGGAGAAGTGTTTTGTACATGTTCTATGCAAGTTCTCATCTATTTATTGTCATTTACCCAGAATTACTGATGTTTTCCTGTAGTTTCTAACATTCGGCCTTCTTTTCCAGGTATAAACATTGGGAACATGGACAAACAACTACCTCAAAACTGTTATGAACCTGAAAAGCTAGTGAATTTTGTCTCTCACCTATGTTATACTGTTTAATGATACATTTCAGTGAAGTGTAAGGCTTTCCACAGCTGCTAAATGTGTTTATATCTCTATTTGAAGTGTATTCTGCCTTGTATTTCACACATTTACCATTCTAGGCTACTTTAAGGATTCGACATAGGATTCATACACTGTTTAATGTGCTCAAAACCCGAATTTAGGAATTCCTGGACCTAAGATACCTTTTCTACATGAATAACTCAGTTGGAGAAGTGTTTTGTACATGTTCTATGCAAGTTCTCATGTTTTATTGTCATTTTCCCAGAATTACTGATGTTTTCTTGTAGTTTCTAACATTCGGCCTTCTTTTCCAGGTATAAACATTGGGAACATGGACAAACAACTACCTAAACACTGTTATGAACCTGAAAAGCTCGTGAATTTTGTCTCTCACCTATGTAAAAGAGTTTAATGATATATTTCAGTGAAGTGTAAGGCTTTCCACAGCTGCTAAATGTGTTTATATCTCTATTTGAAGTGTATTCTGCCTTGTATTTCACAAATTTCCCATTCTAGGCTACTTTAAGGAAACAACATAGGATTCATACACTGGTTAATGTGCTCTAAACGCGAATTAAGCAATTCCTGCATCTAAGATACCTTTTCTACATGAACAACTCAGTTGGAGAAGTGTTTTGTACATGTTCTATGCAAGTTCTCATCTATTTATTGTCATTTTCAAAGAATTACTGATGTTTTCTTGTAGTTTCTAACATTAGGCCTTCTTGTCAAGGTATAAACGTTAGGAACATGGACAAACAACTACCTAAACAACTCAGTTGGAGAAGTGTATTATACATGGTCTATATGAGTTCTCATCTATTTATTGTCATTTTCCCAGAATTACTGATGTTTTCTTGTAGTTTCAAACATTCGGCCTTCTTGTCCAGGTATAAACATTGGGAACATGGACAAACAACTACTTAAACTCTTTTATGAACCTGAAAAGCTCGGGAACATTGTCTCTCACCTTTGTTATAGAATTTAATGATACATTTCATTGAAGTGTAAGTCTTTCCACATCTGATAAATGTGTTTATATCTCTATTTCAAGTGTATTCTGCCTTGTATTTCACAAATTACCAATTCTAGGCTACTTTAAGGAAACAACATAGGATTCATACACTGTTCAATGTGCTCTAAACGCGAATTAAGGAATTCCTGGACCTAAGATATCTTTTCTACAGGAACAACGCAGTTGGAGAAGTGTTTTGTACATCTTCTATGCAAATTCTCATCTATTTATTGTTATTTTCCCAGAATTACTGATGTTTTCTTGTAGTTTCTAACATTCGGCCTTCTTGTCCAGGTATAAACATTGGGAACATGGACAAAAAACTTCCTAAACACTTTTATGAACCTGAAAAGCTCGGGAACATTTTCTCTCACCCATGTAATAGAGTTTAATGATACATTTCAGTGAAGTGTAAGGCTTTGCACAACTGTTAAATGTATTTATATCTCTATTTCAAGTGTATTCTGCCTTGTATTCCACACATTTACCATTCTAGGCTACTTTAAGGAAACAACATAGGATTCATACACTGTTTAATGTGCTCTAAATGCGAATAAAGGAATTCCTGGATCTAAGATACCTTTTTTACATGAACAACTCAGTTGGAGAAGTGTTTTGTACATGTTCTATGCAAGTTCTCATCTATTTATTGTCATTTTCTCAGAATTACTCATGTTTTCTTGTAGTTTCTAACATTCGGCCGTCTTGTCCAGGTATAAACATTGGGAACATGGACAAACAACTACTTAAAAACTTTTATGAACCTGAAAAGCTCGGGAACATTTTCTCTCACCTATGTAAAAGAGTTTAATGATACATTTCAGTGAAGTGTAAGGATTTCCACAGCTGCTAAATGTGTTTATATTTCTATTTCAAGTGTATTCTGCCTTGTATTCCACACATTTACCATTCTAGGTTACTTTAAGGAAACAACATATGATTCATACACTGTTTAATGTGCTCTAAACTCGAATTAAGGAATTCCTAGTCCTAAGATATCTTTTCGACAGGAACAACTCAGTTGGAGAAGTGTTTTGTACATGTTCTATGCAAGTTCACATCTATTTATTGTCATTTTCCCAGAATTACTGATGTTTTCTTGTAGTTTCTAAAATTAGGCCTTCTGGTCCAGGTAGAATAGTTGGGAACATGGACAAACAACTACCTAAACAGTGTTATGAACCTGAAAATCTCGGGAACATTGTCTCTCACCTATGTTATTGAGTTTAATGATACATTTCAGTGTAGTGTAAGGCTATCCAAAGCTACTAAATCTGTTTATATCTATTTCAAGTGTATTCTGCCTTATTTTTCACACATTTACCATTCTAAGTACTTTAAGGAAACAACATAGGATTCATACACAGTTTAATGTCCTCGAAACCCGAATTTAGGACTTCCTGGACCTAAGATATCTTTTATACAGGAACAACTCAGTTGGAGAAGTGTTTTGTACATCTTCTATGCAAGTTCTCATCTATTTATTGTCATTTCCCTAGAATTACTGATGTTTTCTTGTAGTTTCTAACATTCGGCCTTCTTGTCCAGGTATAAACATTGGGAAGATGGACAAACAACTACTTAAACACTTTTATGAACCTGAAAAGCTCGGGAACATTGTCTCTCACCTATGTTATAGAGATTAATGATATATTTCATTGAAGTGTAAGTCTTTCCACATCTGATAAATGTGTTTATATCTCTATTTCAAGTGTATTCTGCCTTGTATTTCACAAATTTCCAATTCTAGGCTACTTTAAGGAAACAACATAGGATTCATACACTGTTTAATGTGCTCTAAACGCGAATTAAGGAATTCCTGGACCTAAGATATCTTTTCTACAGGAACAACGCAGTTGGAGAAGTGTTTTGTACATCTTCTATGCAAGTTCTCATCTATTTATTGTCATTTTCCCAGAATTACTGATGTTTTCTTGTAGTTTCTAACATTCGGCCTTCTTGTCCAGGTATAAACATTGGGAACATGGACAAACAACTACCTAAACACTTTTATGAACCTGAAAAGCTCGGGAACATTTTCTCTCACCTATGTAATAGAGTTTAATGATACATTTCAGTGAAGTGTAAGGCTTTGCACAGCTGCTAAATGTGTTTATATCTCTATTTCAAGTGTATTCTGCCTTGTATTCCACACATTTACCATTCTAGGCTACTTTAAGGAAACAACATAGGATTCATACACTGTTTAATGTGCTCTAAACGCGAATAAAGGAATTCCTGGATCTAAGATACTTTTTTACATGAACAACTCAGTTGGAGAAGTGTTTTGTACATGTTCTATGGAAGTTCTCATCTATTTATTGTCATTTTCTCAGAATTACTCATGTTTTCTTGGAGTTTCTAACATTCGGCCTTCTTGTCCAGGTATAAACATTGGGAACATGGACAAACAACTACCTAAACACTGTTATGAACCTGAAAAGCTCGTGAAGTTTGTCTCTCACCTATGTAAAAGAGTTTAATGATACATTTCAGTGAAGTGTAAGGCTTTCCACAGCTGCTAAATGTGTTTATATCTCTATTTCAAGTGTATTCTCCCTTGTATTTCACAAATTTCCCATTCTAGGCTACTTTAAGGAAACAACATAGGATTCATACACTGTTTAATGTGCTCTAAACGCGAATTAAGGAATTCCTGGATCTAAGATACTTTTACTACGTGAACAATTCAGTTGGAGAAGTGTTTTATACATAGTCTATATGAGTTCTCATCTATTTATTTTCATTCTCCCAGAATTACTGATGTTTTCTTGTAGTTTCTAACATTCGGCCTTCTTGTCCAGGTATAAGCATTGTGAACATGGACAAAAAACTACTTAAACACTTTTATGAACCTGAAAAGCTCGGGAACATTTTCTCTCACCTATGTAAAACAGTTTAATGATACATTTCAGTGAAGTGTAAGGCTTTCCACAGCTGCTAAATGTGTTTATATCTCTATTTCAAGTGTATTCTCCCTTGTATTTCACAAATTTCCCATTCTAGGCTACTTTAAGGAAACAACATAGGATTCATACAATGTTTAATGTGCTCTAAACGCGAATTAAGGAATTCCTGGATCTCAGATACCTTTTCCACATGAACAACTCAGTTGGAGAAGTGTTTTAAACATGGTCTAAATGAGTTCTCATCTATGTATTGTCATTTTCCCAGAATTACTTATGTTTTCTTGTAGTTTCTAACATTAGGCCTTCTTGTCCAGGTATAAGCATTGTGAACATGGACAAACAACTACTTAAACACTTTTATGAACCTGAAAAGCTCGGGAACATTTTCTCTCACCTATGTAAAAGAGTTTAATGATACATTTCAGTGAAGTGTAAGGATTTCCACAGCTGCTAAATGTGTTTATATCTCTATTCCAAGTGTATTCTGC